>OY992880.1:19583928-19971428 GCA_963921405.1 Cepaea hortensis | reverse complement strand
TACTTACTGACTTCACAACTGGTGTATAAATGTATGACCCTTGATTCCTGCTTTACTGTCGTAGCAGAATTTCCGGCCTAGCCGCTTTGTTATAATCATGTCGTGGATTCGCAGACACGCGTGTCCAGTCCACAATGAGGAAACAGATAAGTAACTTTCATATATACATATATTGGCATGCAGCGTTTTTCATGTAGATGCATCGGTGTGTGTTGATTATTTGAGTGCTGACGAAGGCTTTGGCCGCAACGTCCATCTTGTTCTTGTGGTCGTACTCTAATAAGCTTTCCGATTCTGCTTCACCTTAATATATATATAATTTTTCTGTTGTGTAACCAACAAAACAGTGTCTTGAACAACGGAATTAACCAATCAGTGCCTTTGAGCGTAATGTTCTGTCTGTTTTAAAACAAAATCCCCATACTCCAGTGTCCTTGTGTGTAACTTTCTGTCTGTTTTAAAACGTAAAGTTCAACATACGCCAACTGTAGCAGGAATAATGAACGTGACGTTTAACAGACGCCAATTGTAACAGGAATAATGAACGTAAAATTCAAGAGACGCCGATTGTAGCAGGAATAATGAACGCAATGTTCGGCAGACGCCGATTATAGCAGGAATAATGAACGTAACGACTAACAGACGCCGATTGTAACAGGAATAATGAACGTAAAATTCAACAGACGCCGATTGTAACTGGAATAATGAACGTAAAATTCAACTGACGCCGATTGTAGCAGGAATAATAAACGTAACGTTTAACAGACGCCGATTGTAGCAGGAATAATGAACGTAATGTTCGACAGACGCCGATTGTAGCAGGAATAATGAACGTAAAATTCAACAGAGGCCGATTGTAACTGGAATAATGAACGTAAAATTCAACTGACGCCAATTGTAGCAGGAATAATGAACGTAAAGTTTAACAGACGCCGATTGTAACAGGAATAATGAACGTAAAATTCAACTGACGCCAATTGTAGCAGGAATAATAAACGTAATGTTTAACAGACGCCGATTGTAGCAGGAATAATGAACGTAATGTTCGACAGACGCCGATTGTAGCAGGAAAAATGAACGTAACGTTTAACCGACGCCGATTGTAGCAGCAATAATGAAAGTAAAATTCGCAGTTTATCTTTTCTGAATATTCGCTAGTTCGCACTGATTTTATGTAAAAGTTATTTATCTTCGTGAAATCATGTTCTTCATGGAAGGGTGAATTGCCTTGAAGCTGTTACACAAATAACGTCCACGCTTTACTCCAAGGTTTGGGTTGTTTATATACAGCTGCCCTGAAGTAGACAAGGTGTGTGGACGGTAGACTGCTTTCATTGGCCTTTCTCTTTCTCTTTCTATCTGTCTGTATTCTCTCTCTCTCTCTCTCTCTCTCTCTCTCTCTCTCTCTCTCTCTCTCTCTCTCGGTCTTTCTCTCTGTGCCTTTCTCTGTTTGGTCCGTCTGTCGTTTGGTCGGTCTATCTATCCACCCATCCATCCGTCCGTCCGTCCGTCCGTCCGTCCGTTCATCTATCAATCCATCCACCTACCCATCCATCCATCCGTGCGCTATGGTAATATTAATTGTTTATGTTCACAGCATTAATTTGACAATGTTTCCTTTTCTATGTGAATGTAACATGCACACTAAATCAATGATGTATGAAAGATGAGTGATTGGAAGGGCTGCATGTAAGACAGGCCTGTGTGCCCAATTCGTGCCCTTTTGAAGATAAATTTCGTTCGTTCGTTCCTTCCGTCGGTCTGTCTGTCTGTCTTGTTTGCTTCTTATGTTTATCAAAGCCTATCTGCGTGATTACTCTCTCCTGCACATATATAAGTGTCTGTGTAATAATCTTAAATGTTACAGAAACATTCTTAGAATGCCATAATCCATAAAGGAAACAAAAAGTACTGACATTCTTCAAGATCTGAACATGGAAGACAGCTGGCTCATCCACATCACCGTGTCTCGGAAACTAAGGCACTTAGAGCATAGACATCGTCACAGTCGGGGGTGGAGGGAACAGGGATGGAAGGCGTGGTTTCTGGAACAAGTGACAGGAGTAGGCCAGGACGAACGTGGACACGACATCACAGACATCTTGGGGGTGAGGGCACATGAGGCAGGAGAACTGGCCAGGGATCAAGATACTTTTCGGCAGTCACTGATGGGAGCGACGTTCTTCTAAGAACCTGCGACATGATGTTGATGATTAACTTGCCCAGCTGTAAGAACGGCTGTTGTCTCAGCTCTAGAGCCGTGGACGTTGTCCACGCGGCAAGAATGTGTGTCTCTATGTTGCTGTTAGTGTGTCTCTGTGTTGTGTTGCCGTTAGTGTGTCTCTATGTTGCTGTTAGCGTGTCTCTGTGTTGCCGTTAGTCTGTCTCTGTGTTGCCAATAGGTTGCGTAATGCAGACTCCGTTGTCCCAGTCGTGTTCAACTGAGGTACTGTTTCTTGGGAGAGAGCACACTACACACAACCCCAGGCCGTGTCATTTAGTTGATCCGGTATGAATCCCAAGCAGCAGAATTATTTATCATATGAAGTGAGTAAACGAAAACTTTGGCAGAAATACTAAATAGCTAGTCGCTGATATTGTTCGAATGTGGAGTATGTTATCCCCCACTGTGGTCTAAGATTAAAAGGGAGTCCTACTGTTTCTATAGCAACGGCTGGAATCGCCTAATGCAGTGTTTCCCAACGTGGGGCCCACGCCCCACAGGGGGGCAATTTGACTGTTAAGGGGGGCAATTCGAAAATGGAAGAAATCGGCTGAATATAACAAAACGGGGAGACTTGAGACTGAAGTTAACTAAATTGGAACCTGACATAAGATCTCTTTGCAGCAAGCATCAAGCGCAAGGATCTCACTAAATTTAAATAATATATAATTACTAATAATTAAAATAATATAGAAAAATCTTTCATTAAAATTATGTTGTACTTGAATTTCAGTTCTACATTATATGTTTTGAAAATTTACTTACTGTGTTTGCTCAATAATTACCTAGTGATGTCTTCCTAAAACCTATCATTCAAGTTTCTTTAGTGAACATTTCAATTTTTGAATATTAAAAATAATGTATATGTTGAGGGGGGGGGGGCATGGGGCGGGGGAGGGGGGCAATATGAATTTTAGAAAGGCTTAAGTGGGGCATGGTACAAAAAAGGTTGGGAAACACTGGCCTAATGTTTGTAGAGCCCGTTCACAAGAGGCCTCTTATTTTTATGCCCACATTTTATTTGGATGGAAGGGAGTCAGTTGGTTCTCACACCTGGCAATACCGTGACCTATTATGTATGTGGGTCCTCTATTGTTTAGAGGCATTGAGGACAGTTTCGAAACCCGACGTATCTGATTCAAATTAAGTCCCAGGGGATTTTGAAGCAAGCCGCCTTGCGTTGCTTTTCACAATGATATGAGCGTTGGTCGTTCGAGAAGCAATGACAAACTCTAGAACATTACAAACAGGCCAAAACATTACGGCGTTGACTGCGATGACCTGTGAAAGGACATGCAACTAATTTATTATATGTGAAGGTCAGAGGTCAGCATGGCTGAATGGATAAGACCGGTCGTTCTTAAACATCCGGTGTGCTGATATCGAGGTAGCGGGTTAAAATGTTGACTTATCGTCCTTGGCTTGGTAACAAGTTACAAGTACCTCTGAAGTCGGAGTGCGATCGATCGCTTGATGGTGATGGACATTGGTAATAGGGTATAGTTCACACGCAAAATTCAGTGGAGTGCTACTAGAAGTGGTGTTTCTGGACTACGCTTGGATTCAAAGCGAGTGAGCGCAAACAAATAAAATATGTGAAGGTCTAACAAGGTCAAGTGTATAGATTGCCAAGTGTATAGATTGCCAAGTGTATAGATTGCCAAGTGTATAGATTGCCAAGCGCGTGAGAATATAAATACATTGTAAACATGTCTGCAAGTCACAACACTACAAATTAGTTCATTGTGATAGCATTCACATGCACACGTGACTGTGTGTAGTCGTGTGGGTGGGGACGGAAGTAGATACAGGAATCATTCACACTCGTGAAGATTGCCTTGTCGTTGAATCATCGTGACTATTTTCATTTCGTTACAAACGATGTTTTCTTCTTCTTTTTTTTTTCCTTCCCTGTTTGAGCTCTGACCTCCACGCTAACGTTTCATTTTTTTTTTTCGTTATCTCGCTTTGAAGTCGAGCGTCGTCTGAGCTGGATTCATTTTTGTGTGTGGATTAGTTTTCTCTAATACCAGTGTCCCTCGCCATCTGGTGAACCCACATTACGTCCAAAAGTTAAGGATGAGAAATTAAGATTTTAGTCCATCTGAAGGGTGTAGCGGTTGAACCTATTACTTCAGCATCAGCGCACCGGGAGTTTAAGAGCACACATACACACACACACAGAAAGATAGAGTGAGTGGGGCAGCGAGAGAGAGGAAGTGAGAGTAAGAGAGGGGGTGAGAGAGAGTGAGACAGAGAGAGACAGAGAGAGAGAGAGACAGAGAGAGAGAGAGAGAGAGAGAGAGAGAGAGAGAGAGAAAATGAGACAGAGAGAGAATGTGTGTGTGAGACACAGAGAGTGAGAGAGATATATAGAGAGAGGGGGAGGGAGGGAGACATAGAGATTCAACAAGCCAATCTGAAATGTGTGATGTGTACACAATAGATACTATACAGTTTATTGCCTCCTGTTGGCAGTCTAAGAATTATGACGTGATCTTGCCTTGAAACTTGATTCTGATAATGATGTTTCACGTGGTCAGTGGTGTATTTTGTTCACTGTGTCCTGTAAGGCGGTTGGCGGGGTAAGGAGATGAGAGCAGCCGACAGACTGTTGTTGGTTATGATCATGCACTCTGCGGCGATAGGCAGATGATCTCAGCAGTTAATACAATGGCTATGGCCACTGACTAGCACAGTCACTGCCCAGAAAGAAAGCAATGGCAAACTATATTCTGCAAAACTTGCCAAGAAACTTAAACAACCATGATAGAAAACCTAATACGAAAGAGGTCTGGTGGTGAGACCCCCCAGGCCAGGCAGATCAGATAACACAGGGGAAGAGTGTGACACAGGGGCCAGTACTAGTATACGTGATGACAGAGTTATTTCTGGCGGTGTTCGCAAGGAAATCCCATGTGTCAGACTAAGAAGGAGAGTGCGACTAGGAACGTGGAATGTGAGAAGTTTGTATGAGGGAAAGCTTAAAATAATATGTGATGAGATTGAGAGGTTAAATATTAAAATTTTAGGAATTAGTGAACATCGCTGGAGAGGCAAAAGACAATTTACAACTGAAAATGGAAGTCTGTTCATATATTATATTAAAAATGTCGGAGG
Organism: Cepaea hortensis; assembly: GCA_963921405.1. NCBI lineage: Eukaryota > Metazoa > Mollusca > Gastropoda > Stylommatophora > Helicidae > Cepaea > Cepaea hortensis. The sequence goes on along the minus strand of OY992880.1, from coordinate 19,966,084 downwards.
CCAGAGCGGAGCGGCATTTTGTTTAGACAAAATAACTGCAAAAGCTTTAATTTGATATAACTCGGTTAGTGATAGAATCCTCACTGTAAGACTTAAAGGCCATCCAATGAACACAACTCTCATACAGACTTATGCACCTACTTCAACAGATTCAGAAATCAATGGCAAACTACTGAAAGCAGAACTTGCCCAGGAATCACGAACAGCCAAATGCAGAAGTTGACTGCTACGTTCTGTGAAGGACATGCAACTACATTACTTCAACAACAGAATTATACAGCATACTGCAAGACATATTACATAATATTAGTCATAATGACATAACAACAATCATGGGAGATTTTAATGTGAAAGTTGGTACAGGAAGAGCTGAATGTGAGAGACACGTTTTAGGAAAATTTGGATTGGGTAGTAGAAATGATGCAGGTGATAAATTAATTGAATTGTGTACAGAAAATGAATTAACGATAGCCAACACACTTTTTAAACGACACCCAAGAATACTCTTCGTGTGGAAGTCCCCGGACAGAACCATCAAAATCCAAATATTTTAATACAAAGAAGATGGAGATCAAGCATAACATCGGCAAAACAACTTACTAAGTGCAGACTGTGATATGGACCATCAGTTATTAGAAGTAGGTGTGAAAATAAAACTCAGAAAGCTTACCTGAGGACCAAGGCCACTTCGTTTTGATCTCACAAAAATACCAGATGCGTACAACGTAGAAGTAAAGAATCGTTTTGGGGGTCTTGATGTCTATACAGGAGGAATTGACACCTTATGAATTGGTATTACAAGTTAGAGATATCTTGATAACTGCAGCCAAACATGTTAATTCCAACCAAGAAAAAGCATCATAAGCCAAGGATTACATCAGTGTGACATTACAACCAACTGTAACATTCTAGAACGGATCGATTACAAGCATTACGATTACGAGAAAATGTTGTTGTAGTTATAGCGCTGCAGTTTACATTGCCTGGACAGTACCTGGAAGATCAGACAGGTTAAATTAGGAATTTGGACCTACTGGGAGATTAGTCTGTCAACACAATGAGACAGGAGAATGTTAGGATTTGTAGTAGGTAATTAACACTCGGTAGGGTGAATACGGTCTACCTCGTTCAATATTGGAATCAAATGCGATTTTACGTCAGTTGATTGTAGCACTGAGAAGAGTTTCAGTGATGTGGTAACTTTTAATTCTTTCATTTGGAATATCTGAAAGTTAACCTCAGTAATTGATAAGACTATCTTGAAGAAGATTCGAGCTATTCATTACGTCTTTTTTGTCTTGCTAAATGCATTTTTCTATGGAGAAACTATGTAATGTATCGAAGTGCGGACAGTTCTGAATTCTGTCTGGAGTATTAGTCATTTGCTTTATAATCTCCTTTGCTTATTACACACTTTTATTTAGATGATCTTTCTGCTAAGATATATTATTGTTACTTTATAATCTGAATAACGAAGACACAAACAATAGATTGCACGCTTTATTGCCTGGCATATTTCGCTGCATCTCGTCAGGTACATACTGCAGAAATCACACAACTTACGTGAATTAACTAGATAAATCCTTCAAGTTGAAATATACACATATTCGCACAGTAATGTCACTTATCTACCACGGTAATTTTAAGCTGACTAACATGTCTTTCTGTCTGCACAATTCTGGCTTGCGTTGATTGATCATAATTGCTTCTGCAAATTTTACCAAGCGAGTATTTTGTGTGTTAAACAACACGCGAAAGGCAGTGTCTCTGTCAACCACATGGCCGCTCTCGACAATGGCCTACCAATTGAAGACGCCGGGAGCTTCCGGTGTGTCGGCTCCACGAGGCTAGCATCTCCTGTGTGTTGTATCTTGTTGACCCATAGAGGTATGTGTTCTGACACACGTTTGTTAAGCTGTCTCTCTGTTCTACCAATGTAGAAGGCCTGGCATCTACATGTGAATTGGTAAATACAATTGTTTGTGGCGTACAGAGGAACAGGCTCTTTGACTGCTGGTGTAGGAGTCGGTATGGTTTTATATCTAATGACTGGAGTTGCAGCACAGAATGTTCGGCCTACTGCTGTAGTAAGCCGGTCTTGTAGTCGTTGCATTACGTCATCCCCTCGAAAGGTTAGCTGAATGAATACCTTGAGTTTAGTGACTGTAGTTAAGTCTGGTTTTGGTTTGGGCTGTTGGCAGTGGCGCTTTATAAATCCTGTGGAGTAACCATTCAGGTATCTTACATTTATACTACTGTGAGAAGTGAACAAAGTGTATCAGCCATGTATACTCAGAGTCCAATTGTTCCACAAGAACTGCCTTACAACCAAAAGCTGAGTACCTGTGAGTTTTTTTTTGTGGGGTTTATAGAGAATTACAGAAGTTCTAATGAGTGAAGTTCTATAAAGTATATCTCTCCATAAAAGATACAGGTTAGTAACGGCAAGTGTTGTCTAGAGGTATTGATATTTATTCTCGCATAACCCTTGTAGAGAAACCATTCAGAAGTTTGGCTCATCGAGTACCCCCCACTGTGAGAAATTAGACCTAAGTTAAGTTCTACACAGAATTATTTATAGATGATCTCTCTTCTAGGCCATATATAGATATAGAGATCTTGGCAGTTAGCCACAGTAACCAATGAAAGCAGTTCTCTCATCTTCCAGCTGACTGTGCTCTGGTCGCCAACCTCATTTTTGATCTCATTACATCTTTCAAGTGACACAAGACACTTGGACAAATGATCACATTGACAATTGTACCATTGTAGTGAACATAAACAACAACAACTGTATTTTACACTGGTTGAACAAGACAACATGAGAAGATCTTGACAACAGTTGGACAAACATTCACAAAGAATGATCACACCAACAGGTTAGACAAGTCATACCTCATGGAAGATACTTGACAACAACCACACAGACTTTCACAATCTCTGTAACCAACCACAACAGTAGAGTAACAGTCACCATGAAGATGCTTGACACCAGTTGGACATTTCTTTCTCAACAATGTACAAGACAATCACAGAGACATGTATCTCAAAAAACTGTTTTCTTACTACTAATCATTTATTAATGTTTCTGGACCAGGTGAAGACTCAGGCTTCATGTAGTCAATCATCACACTTCAAATTCTTAGTTAATATGTAATATATTGACATAGTTATGAACCTAAATACAACACCCAAATCCCACCGAGACATTAATCTAAATAACCCTCCTCCTCCACTTCTCTACTCCATAAGTTATCCTACACCACACTTTAGACTTAAATCCTTTCTTCGACTGTTAATGAGGGAAACACAAGATAAGCCATAAATTGGGGCAAGCATAGGGACGTTCTGCTCCACTGGTCTGTTTCATCCTTTTAGCACCTATGATGGTGTTGGACAGCTCAGGTTACAGTTCTCCCCATGATGGTTTTCCAATTCAGGCTATTCCCTGCTGTCACAATCTTGAAAGAAATTTTAAAGCTCTATCTTTTCACTGGTGAGTTCATGAAGTTGACACTTAGGACTGTTCTTTTACTTTTCCAGTAGAGGAAGATCTAAAAAGAAACAATATGTCCTAGCATTCTTCTTTCTGTCTATCTCACCTAAATTTGACTGTTCATGAAGTTGACACCCAAGACTGTTCTTTTGCTTTTCCAGTGGAGGAAGATCTAAAAAGAAACAATATGTCCCAGCTGTCTTTCTTCACAGTCTATCACTCCTAAGATTTCTGATGGAACTGAATCACCACACCGACTTAACACCAATCCATTTTGTGAATTTGCTCTATTTATTAACTTCTGCTCCTTCAGCTTTCAGCCATTATTAATATTAAGCTGTGATAGGGTCAGCTCCAAGTGCACCTTTAATGTCCACTCTTAGCCAGTAGTGACATGCTGAAGACCAGGTGATCTCTCCTCTTAAGGTTTCTTCTTGAATTTATCTTGAAGATATAGCCTGGAGCTTTTACAAAATTGGAGAGTATCCCTGTCTTAGGCTTTTAAGAAAGACTTTTCTTCAGTGCCATCTGTATAGGCCAGAATTAGTGGATTCAGGCTGAATCTTTGCAACCTGTTGTTCATTTTGGTCTTTTTGGAGCCTGAATTTTCAGCTGGAGTTGAAGCTAGAGCTCAGGACTTCCCTGGAGTTGTCCTGGTAATTGAAAAGGCCTCCTCCATCTCTCTCATTCTCTGTTAATAAACAAAGGCACAACATGTGTTTTACATCTATTGAACCATTGTCACAGTTATACAGTACTATCACAGATTCAGAGAGGAATGGGAGGGGAAAGGGGAGTGTGATATTCGAACACCCGCCTCTCACTGATGATGAAGTGCAATTTTATTTGGGGGTTTGGGGTGATATCCTTTCTCCAGGTTCATCCCCAAAACCGTGAAGTCATAGGCACATACTCCTAATCAGAGGCAGCTTCACACAATTATCTTGTAAATTCTCACAATGAGTAGATCACAGGGACCGGTGTACCACGAGAACAGACAGTGTGATTAAGCACCAAGAAGTAGGCATTGTATGGCAGAAATCATGCACTAGGATTGCCTTCACATGTAATGAAAGAAAACATGAATTTTCCCTGACAAATAGCATGAGCCTTCCCATGTATTCAGCTGACAAACACTGTAGGTTATGCCACATATTGCTCCTCATTGGAATGTAGCTCATATAAACCTAAACTGTTGTTGCAAAGGACCAGTGCATAACGTCAAAGAGAAATTGCATCCCAGGCAACTCTTTATGAGTGTTTTGACAATTTTCCTGATCGTAATACAGTCACCAGACATTACATGGACTTTGTAATTTCTAAAGTGCAATGCAGTCCTGCAAACATGGATATAATAAGCGTCTTTACTTTTACAAATATGAGAAGTTAATTATATAATTACCATCTCATTCACTCAAACATTCTCAGCCATTATAAGGGAGAAATTACATGCAGTATATAGCATCACACATTCTGAAACATAACTGCCAAAGGTAACTCTCAAGAGCGATGTACAGTTTGGTTAAGAATGGTCATGATAGGCACTCAATGAATGTTCAGAGCGCACAAAGTTTTGCCATATGCATTGAGCGTGGTTTACAGTCATAAGCATATGCAAATCATCAAATCAGACAGACAATAGACATGGTAAGAATGTTTCACTGCGGTAGACATGACAGGTTTTGAGCGGCAGTTTTAGAGTCACTGTACCGAAGTCCTGTCTTCTTTTTACATTTTCTCAAGAAAATACTCGGCCATTCGTCTCTCTCTCACTTCATCAGGTTTACACATAACATATTAAATGATTTAGGTACCTGGAGTGCAGATGACCACCTCCTAAAGAATGCTTTTGGGCAAATTTTACCACTGCATCTTGAACACGTCCTTACGGGATGGAATCAAGGCTTCGACTGGCGGGCTAATTATGTATTAAGGAGCGTTACCAGCCCAAGGGTTACCCAATCAAATTGAGACCCCCACCATTCATCTACCCTCCCTCGATCTAGAATCTACGATTCTATTTTTAGTTAGGGTATCACGACGGCTTACGTGGTTAACTACTGAGTATTGAGAAATGTAAATGGACTGGGGATGCGAACGTCTGAAGACATCATGCCACATAGCCTCCCCATAAAAACTGTCATGGATACAATTCACAGTTCCCAGATCCTTTAAGTGGTGTCATCATTTACTCATCTCCCATTACTCCAACAAGAGCTGTGCATATGGAACCAATTGATTCTTTCCCTGAAAAATCTGCTCCAATATCACTCCATCAATCATGAATTTGGTGGCATCTGCAAAGACCATGAAGTTAGTCCTGCATGAAGTTCCATTTAGTCACTGGAAGTATGAAGAGTTATGACCACACTTAGTGAACTGCTCTTCAACTCATTTCTGACAATGCTCCACAGTCAATCTCCATGCTATTTTTCCTGTCTATGATGAATGATCTCTCAGAGTCACACACTTTCAAAGCATGAGTAGACCATTGAGATTCATTATGAGAAGTTAATGCTTTGCAATTAAGTCAACTTCTATATGTCTGATGAGAGTGGTATAATTCCATATGTCTCTCACTCATTTGTCTTTATCAGAACTTCATTCTTCCCTTCGCCTCTGGAGAATGATAATCCTGTGAGAGTGTATTTAACTGAACACTTTCTCCAACAGTAATCTTGGTATTTGGAACTGGGTTAAAATTTTTGATCATCACCGGAGCAAAAACAATCACTTCCGGGTGAACTGTATAGCAGCCGCTGCAGAACTTAAGACTAAAATCTACTAAGTGCAGATTTGGTTAGCGTTGGACACAGGGTCTACCTTTCCAATAAGCCTCTTGTGTTTGCAGATGGTAGCAATTTCCCATTATATTTCCTTGACTTATTTCTGTAGTCTTACCATAGATTTAGAGGTGCTTGTCGGTTGAGATTCTCTCATTCCGTTATGCCTCTATTTTGATTTGTTGTGAGAAGTGACAGCATTTTCTCTCCTTAGTTGCTCTATTTTCTAACGCAGCAACTGAGTTTGTAGATGCAGCCAGACTGTGACATCTACTACAACCAATATAGAATTCCAACTAGTTGTCTTCAGCCATGCTCTAGCTAAGTGCTTTTGAGTGGCTGGAGTATCCGTTCTTTCTCTCCCACATGAGCAAAACGTTTACTTTTGGCGAATAAGGCGTTTCTTCTCATCCATAGAGAAGTCCGTCATTATCACAGCTACCTTTGAAGGGGTGTGATTATATGGGTTAGCTTCTTAGTTACCAATATTGACTGGAAATTTGGAAGCCAATTTTACTGACTTTGAGGATAGGACTGGCCAGGTCTTGTGAATATACCTCGCATTTCAGTAATAATATAAAATTCCACTGCGGAATGCATGGTTCTTATTATATAAAGAGTCGACTGCTGAACTTGCAGAGATCTTTATCTTGAAAGGAGTCAGCTGTTTGAAACTGATCTTTCGTTGTGTATAGAGTGTCAACTGCTAGAGTTGCAGTGATCTCTACCATATAAGAGTTAACTGTTTAAGAACAGTAATCCTTATTAGTCCATTCCATCACAGACTTTGCTCTTGTCTAGAACCGAGCTACATTCCTACCATTTTTCCAGGCAGAAAGGTCTTCCCAATTGAGAATGAAAAAGGGGAAAGACATTAGTTACACTAACTTTGTCCGTCCTTTAATCTCCACCATTTTGCAGGCAGAAATGCTTTCTCTACTGAGGATGAGTTGACGACCTACGTCGGAGACGGATCCTGTTTTATCTCTTCATGAAATCTTTCAGGTTGTCCACGTTATGCTCCTAGTCGTATGATACGCCAATGACATCAGGTTGGTTATCCATCGTTTCCTAGACACATAACTTTGCGTACGCTCTCCACTTCCATATGAATGGCTAGGGGTCCAGTTATTTTGATGGCCTTCCTGGAGATTCAATGAGTTCACTCCTAGTGACTTGGATCCTAGTACACCAGAGATCACACCATCGAACAATAGACTAATGTCTTATAGACACCAGACTGTGGTCGGGTCATGAATGACTGACCATGAAATCAGGTAGAATCTTCCCTTCATCTCGTCCATCACGTATCAAGTACGCTGAATAATACCATTAATTCAGGAATGGCAAGTGACTGAGTTGATAAGGATGTTTCTCCTGGAGATTCAATCGTGCTTACTTTCTCAGCAGCTTGATCAGGGCTACCGACAAGATTACACAACTGAAGAATAAACCCAACGTCGAATTGACACTGGACATTAGCCGGTACGAATACTGACTATACTGAGAGAGATGGTTAATGAGGTGTCTTAATGGTTGCCCAATTTTTCCATCAGGGTTCACACTCTCTGCTCTCAGTGTTGCCAACATGTTATGGGGACTGAGGAATTAAGTACCCATTATATGATGTGATGCAGTGATATTAAAATGTAAATACACCAATTCCCCTTTCTCCCATGTTAGCCAATAAGTTAGAAAATGGAGTAGGCCCCCTATTAATTCCCTGGATAAAGTGTCTTAATTTATCTCAAGAAAAATCAAATTTATCCTGAAATTAGCTGTCTATGTTATTTAAAAATAATTTGTGTCTTCTGGTTCTCAGGTACCTTTGATACTCATAGTGAACACAGTATGCACAAAATTAAACAATATCATTGACAGTCTATTACATCAGCCCATCTTGAAACACAACATTATCATGGGTATATCAAACATGTTGACCCATAAGATAATTAACATTTTTGTTCAACTACATTGTACAATGTGACATTTGTGAACAGTGATACATGCAATATTACCACCATTGATGAAACAACCACCACCCGAGATTTACTTGTGGGTTTAAACATCTGGACCTTTTGTCCACATTTATGTGACGAGATCCATTAACCACATCATAAAACTCTAAGCAATAGGTTTAATTTTGCGAGAGGTTACTCCCTGATTCTAATACAAACATAGATATCCTCCACAGGAGTCCCAGACAAGGTATACCCATAGTTTACATCCCGAGTCGCCAGACCTCGTTATGTGAATCCCATAAAAGGTATTCCCAGGGTTCAATTAGTGCATAGAGCACTCAATATGTGATTACCTTGAGGGGTGTTCCCAGAGTTCTAATTGCCTATATTAGTCCACAATAGGTGATCCCCTTTAGCAGGTTATTCCCGGGGTCCAGTCGCGGATACGGGTCCACAACATGTGATCACCTTTAGGGGTGTTCCCGGGGTTCAATCGCGGATATGAGGCCCCAACATGTGAGGTTTTTTTTTGTGGGGTTTATAGAGAATTACAGAAGTTCTAATGAGTGAAGTTCTATAAAGTATATCTCTCCATAAAAGATACAGGTTAGTAACGGCAAGTGTTGTCTAGAGGTATTGATATTTATTCTCGCATAACCCTTGTAGAGAAACCATTCAGAAGTTTGGCTCATCGAGTACCCCCCACTGTGAGAAATTAGACCTAAGTTAAGTTCTACACAGAATTATTTATAGATGATCTCTCTTCTAGGCCATATATAGATATAGAGATCTTGGCAGTTAGCCACAGTAACCAATGAAAGCAGTTCTCTCATCTTCCAGCTGACTGTGCTCTGGTCGCCAACCTCATTTTTGATCTCATTACATCTTTCAAGTGACACAAGACACTTGGACAAATGATCACATTGACAATTGTACCATTGTAGTGAACATAAACAACAACAACTGTATTTTACACTGGTTGAACAAGACAACATGAGAAGATCTTGACAACAGTTGGACAAACATTCACAAAGAATGATCACACCAACAGGTTAGACAAGTCATACCTCATGGAAGATACTTGACAACAACCACACAGACTTTCACAATCTCTGTAACCAACCACAACAGTAGAGTAACAGTCACCATGAAGATGCTTGACACCAGTTGGACATTTCTTTCTCAACAATGTACAAGACAATCACAGAGACATGTATCTCAAAAAACTGTTTTCTTACTACTAATCATTTATTAATGTTTCTGGACCAGGTGAAGACTCAGGCTTCATGTAGTCAATCATCACACTTCAAATTCTTAGTTAATATGTAATATATTGACATAGTTATGAACCTAAATACAACACCCAAATCCCACCGAGACATTAATCTAAATAACCCTCCTCCTCCACTTCTCTACTCCATAAGTTATCCTACACCACACTTTAGACTTAAATCCTTTCTTCGACTGTTAATGAGGGAAACACAAGATAAGCCATAAATTGGGGCAAGCATAGGGACGTTCTGCTCCACTGGTCTGTTTCATCCTTTTAGCACCTATGATGGTGTTGGACAGCTCAGGTTACAGTTCTCCCCATGATGGTTTTCCAATTCAGGCTATTCCCTGCTGTCACAATCTTGAAAGAAATCTTAAAGCTCTATCGTTTCACTGGTGAGTTCATGAAGTTGACACTTAGGACTGTTCTTTTACTTTTCCAGTAGAGGAAGATCTAAAAAGAAACAATATGTCCTAGCATTCTTCTTTCTGTCTATCTCACCTAAATTTGACTGTTCATGAAGTTGACACCCAAGACTGTTCTTTTGTTCATTTCCAGTGGAGGAAGATCTAAAAAGAAACAATATGTCCCAGCTGTCTTTCTTCACAGTCTATCACTCCTAAGATTTCTGATGGAACTGAATCACCACACCGACTTAACACCAATCCATTTTGTGAATTTGCTCTATTTATTAACTTCTGCTCCTTCAGCTTTCAGCCATTATTAATATTAAGCTGTGATAGGGTCAGCTCCAAGTGCACCTTTAATGTCCACTCTTAGCCAGTAGTGACATGCTGAAGACCAGGTGATCTCTCCTCTTAAGGTTTCTTCTTGAATTTATCTTGAAGATATAGCCTGGAGCTTTTACAAAATTGGAGAGTATCCCTGTCTTAGGCTTTTAAGAAAGACTTTTCTTCAGTGCCATCTGTATAGGCCAGAATTAGTGGATTCAGGCTGAATCTTTGCAACCTGTTGTTCATTTTGGTCTTTTTGGAGCCTGACTTTTCAGCTGGAGTTGAAGCTAGAGCTCAGGACTTCCCTGGAGTTGTCCTGGTAATTGAAAAGGCCTCCTCCATCTCTCTCATTCTCTGTTAATAAACAAAGGCACAACATGTGTTTTACATCTATTGAACCATTGTCACAGTTATACAGTACTATCACAGATTCAGAGAGGAATGGGAGGGGAAAGGGGAGTGTGATATTCGAACACCCGCCTCTCACTGATGATGAAGTGCAATTTTATTTGGGGGTTTGGGGTGATATCCTTTCTCCAGGTTCATCCCCAAAACCGTGAAGTCATAGGCACATACTCCTAATCAGAGGCAGCTTCACACAATTATCTTGTAAATTCTCACAATGAGTAGATCAGAGGGACCGGTGTACCATGAGAACAGACAGTGTGATTAAGCACCAAGAAGTAGGCATTGTATGGCAGAAATCATGCACTAGGATTGCCTTCACATGTAATGAAAGAAACATGAATTTTCCCTGACAAATAGCATGAGCCTTCCCATGTATTCAGCTGACAAACACTGTAGGTTATGCCACATATTGCTCCTCATTGGAATGTAGCTCATATAAACCTAAACTGTTGTTGCAAAGGACCAGTGCATAACGTCAAAGAGAAATTGCATCCCAGGCAACTCTTTATGAATGCTTTTGACAATTTTCCTGATCGTAATACAGTCACCAGACATTACATGGACTTTGTAATTTCTAAAGTGCAATGCAGTCCTGCAAACATGGATATAATAAGCGTCTTTACTTTTACAAATATGAGAAGTTAATTATATAATTACCATCTCATTCACTCAAACATTCTCAGCCATTATAAGGGAGAAATTACATGCAGTATATAGCATCACACATTCTGAAACATAACTGCCAAAGGTAACTCTCAAGAGCGATGTACAGTTTGGTTAAGAATGGTCATGATAGGCACTCAATGAATGTTCAGAGCGCACAAAGGTTTTGCCATATGCATTGAGCGTGGTTTACAGTCATAAGCATATGCAAATCATCAAATCAGACAGACAATAGACATGGTAAGAATGTTTCACTGCGGTAGACATGACAGGTTTTGAGCGGCAGTTTTAGAGTCACTGTACCGAAGTCCTGTCTTCCTTTTACATTTTCTCAAGAAAATACTCGGCCATTCGTCTCTCTCTCTCACTTCATCAGGTTTACACATAACATATTAAATGATTTAGGTACCTGGAGTGCAGATGACCACCTCCTAAAGAATGCTTTTGGGCAAATTTTACCACTGCATCTTGAACACGTCCTTACGGGATGGAATCAAGGCTTCGACTGGCGGGCTAATTATGTATTAAGGAGCGTTACCAGCCCAAGGGTTACCCAATCAAATTGAGACCCCCACCATTCATCTACCCTCCCTCGATCTAGAATCTACGATTCTATTTTTAGTTAGGGTATCACGACGGCTTACGTGGTTAACTACTGAGTATTGAGAAATGTAAATGGACTGGGGATGCGAACGTCTGAAGACATCATGCCACAGTACCCACAAACCACTAACCACAAATCACACGTTGCCAAAACGACAGGCAATAGCCAAACGAAAAGCAAAAAAAAAAACAAAAAACTATCAGACGACTTTACGACCCATTCTACTAGGCTAGATACTATTTCCTGCTGCATATTATCACAGTGACGGACATTCATTATTATTCACTGTGCTATTATCAATTTGTGTTGTTTCGTGACATAACCATTTTCCATACCATCCCAATCATCCATTATAATCTTCTTACATTTTAAAGAAAGGGTTAATTCAGTCTTTTATCCTATTTAAGTGTGTGTGTGTGTAACATATTAGTGTGATACTGCTAAAACATGATCTTTGGGCTTCATAACATATCAGTAGAGCTGTGTGGCAGAAAGAATAATAGTTTTCAATTTATATAAGAGTGGGCATCCTCCTCTTTGACGGCAGTGCCTTTCTTGTGCTCTCTTGGCCTTCTACCTGAACACCTTTCTTGATCCCTTAGTGTTATCCTTCCAGATTTGTCTGATCAAGCTCACTAAGGAGTCTCACTAGCCACTTCTGGTTTTCTTTTATTAGTCGGCAACCACTATTTGGGGATATATCTCTCCCCACTCAAAATACACACCACACATGCTTACAACTGTATACGTTTAAAAGGGAGTTTAACATTATATTTCTCACTGCAGTTTGTATCATTTTATTTGTGAGTATGCTCTTCTATTTTACAACAGTCTACTTTTGTTGTGCCATTTCATGATCGAATCTACAAGACATCGGTAATCATATGTTATTACTGTGGTTCATTATCTGGACAACAGGGAGGTGTGGTGTATGGAGTAATCGGATCGTTATCTGGATAACTGGGATGTGCCGTATGTGAAATCATCAATTAATTATCTGGACAACAAGGAGGTTTCGTGTATGGAATCATGACCTAATTATCTGGATAACAAGGAAGTGAGTTGTGTGAAATAATCAATTAATTATCTATACAACAAGGAGATTCCAAGCATGGAAACATCAGTTAACTATCTGGAACCAAGGACGTTCCATGTATGGAATCATTAATTAATTATCTGTATAAATTAGTTAATCCATTGACATCTATGCTATCACAGCTCGCTGTGCAATATTACCCAATGCACTTTCAGCTGTCACAACTCATTGAAAAGAAGAGACTATATTTTCTCTGGTGCTAGAACACATAAAGCATGTCGCCTGTATTTACTCTAACCGACATACGGGATTCTAAATTTGCTTGTTTACACTGTCAATCGCTTTGGAACGAGCTCACATCAGAACGCCGGTACCTGTTTCAACAGGTGCATCGTAATAGTGTTCATAACGAGCGGGTCAATGGAGGATCTGAAGAATCTGTTCCTTTCATAAGCAGAAGAGCACCGTTATAATGACGTTTACCGCAACAGAACTGAGAATATGGGAAGCCGCTGAATCCATTACAGTAATACATTTACACGCGAATCAATACCTTGGACGGCCAGAGTGGCTAACAACGATTGTTTGAAAGAAACTTTTGAGGGTAGAACATTTTATACACTTAATAGAAAGAGGTAAACAGCGTTCTTTGGTCGTTCCATGACAAGAGAGGTTTTGGAAAATATCGCGACGACTGGAAAGATCAGTGGGAGAAGAGGCAGGGGCAAGATGGACCACGACAGTAACATCTAAGAATGTCGTTGGCAGAATTACCCAGAACACCAAGGACCGAGATCTGTAGAGGGACATGAACGCCTTCGCCAGTTGGCAGAGCACATGATGATGATGATGATGATGATGATGATGATGATGATGATGATGATGATGATGATGATGATGATGATGATGATGATGATGATGATGATGATGATGATGATCTTCTTCTTCTTTGCGTTCATCCGGAGTGTTTTTTCAGATGTGATTGCTGTGTGTCTCGTTATGCACCCTTGGGTCGAACCCTTAGGCCAACATATCCGACTTTTAGCGTGCATTTTTGACCAGGTCTGGGAGACTCACTTTTGTGGTACCGTCCACCCCCCAGCTGGTCAAGTTGGAACAGTCGAAGACTGCATGTTCATCTCTCAAATGAAGGCAGGGACAGTCCATAGCATTTTCCGCCATCCTGGGTGGCTTCCATAATTGCAGAGCCGACACATGACGCTCTGGTGCTGGGCTCACCGAGGGAATCATCGCGTCCTGCTCATGGCTGCTTTAATTCCTCACTTCAATATATTGGGCATTTCGTTCGCCCCGGGCCGTTCCCGCACAAACCAGACAGGTCTGCAGACGGTATCCACTCAGCGAGTTTACGGACATGTGCTTGTCCTTGCGCCCGTCAGAGCTGTTCCAGGCACGGCGGATATTCGGAAAACTACCTAGTCAGAGCTGTTCCGACCAAGAGCGGTATTCGGAAACTAGGTAGTCAGAGCTGTTCCTAGCACGAGAGACATTCGGACGAGACATTTCACTCGGACGTAAATGCGTAGTGCCAATTTTTATTTTGCCACCCGTAGGACGGCACTTCCGGCTTCGGCGGGCATTTTTTAATGAGGTTAGCCTTCCTCGGGTTTCGAGGCACGTTAGACTTATTGTTGTGATGTCGCCCACATCTCAGCTGGTCAAGATAGAAACCATCGACATCACGGTCGACGCTCAAGGGAAGGCAGGGGCAGACCATGGGCGTTCCCTGCTATCCAAGGAGGCTTCCATAATTGCAGGGCCGGCACATATTGCTCTGAGACTGGGCTCACCCAAGGAGTTGCCACGTCCTGCTCATGGCTGCTTTAGTTCCTCACTTCCATGTGTTGGGCATCTCGCTTGCCGCTGGTCGCTCAAGCACACACCAGGAACGGTCAGACTGCGGGCGACAACCACTCGGTAAGCTTTTGCTTTTGACTTCGGACCACGCAATGGATTCGCTAGCCGTGCGTCCCATTTCGTGATATTGAGACGTTTTCCACTTTTGTCTACACTCTATGAGTTAGATACAGACAGTTTTCGTAAACATTTCATTCGACTGTGGCACTTTTCTGCATTTTAGTACTCGCTCACGAGGTAGGCTACATGTGCTGCCGGCTCAGCACCTTACCTCCGTGCAGCAGTGAACGAGAGACGGCCAGGCCCTGTCATCCGGGAATCCCTCATATCCCCCAGCTGAGAACCTTCAAACAAATATCAGAACTGGGCATGTAGCGTGTTCAGTATCTCACCTCTATTTTTCGGCAGGTGGGTATCGGCCCGGCTCTCAGATCCGAGGGTTTGTGGCTTAGAGGCGTTCAGCCACAGCCCTCGACAGAGAGCCTTAGAGTGTTGTCCGGACCAAGGTCTTCTGCCTTCGTGTACCTGATTTAATCTTTTGACTGTTATCCTCAGTCTACCTGCAGAGCAGCAGGTTGTGTCTCACTTAGTCTGGTCCCTATCCCATAAGCTGTCCGATATGTAGTTTTCATCCATCGGCAAGCAGATGGGGTCAATGGGACACGCAAGCTCTCCAACCACGGCAAGGTGGAGACACATCGGGGGAGTGATGATGATGATGATGATGATGATGATGATGGATGATGATGATGATGATGATGATGATGATGATGATGATGATGATGATGATGATGATGATGATGATGATGATGATGATGATGATGATTTGCGTCAGTCCATCCTATCTTCGAAAAAAAAAAAAAAGAACACAGTCTACCTGGTTCACCCTTCTCGATTTGCGCGAATTGACTCGCGCTAAATACAATAGCAAGGCGGGCTTCATTCTTCGTGCTCAAGCCCCCCCCCCCCCCCCCCCCATCCTTTGCGAAACCTCGCTCCCTCAACAACCTTCTGGAAAACTTCTCGGCCATACGCAAGATGTCCCGCGCCCGATACACCCATCTGGGGATCATCTGCCACATCCTGCACCCATCTTCTCTTTAGCTTTCCTCTTCCTCTCAGCTCGGGCATATACCTCTCCATTATTGTTCTCTCCAAACATTTATGACGTTTCAAGTGATCAAAATATTTCAATTTTCTTTGTTTCATCGTCTAATAGCCAACCTTCGTCAATATTATTGGCTGGAAATACAGAATAAATATATGTCATGAGAAGTGAAGAATCCGCATCGTTGTGCCCTGGACATTCCCATACATGCGCCGTCCCCTCCTTCACTAGCCAAAGAGATCCCACACGAATGGCTCCAGTGGCTGTTTGACTCAACGTCCGCCTGCCTTAGACTACACGCGATTTTCTATACGCGTTTTCCTATATGCGTTTTCCTATACACAGTTTCCTACATGCATTTTTCTATATGCCTTTTCCTATACGCCTTTTCCTGTTTTTCTATACGCATTTTTAGACAATTTCCTATACACGGCGGTTCACACACCCTTCTACTGACTGACAACGCTATCACCTTAGCATACTTCAACCCCCCGCCCCCCTTCCGACCCCCAATGTCCCTCAGTGTTGTTTACCTACATACTCCCCGGCCTGTCTAACTTCCTGAGTACCGATGTGTGTTTTTCACCGATGTGTGTTTTTCACCGATGTGTGTTTTTCACCGATGTGTATATTTTCATACAACTAAACTAACCACCTAGTCATCTACGACCATTTGCAGATGTCGTCTGTGTTTTCCAACTGTGAACCTATCTTATGAGTGCTACTAAATACATTTAAACGTTGTTGTTGTTCTTGTTATTGTTTTGGGCGTGTAAGCTAAGTTCCCTATTTTTTTCTTCTTGGAACGAAATACTGTCACACGGTCTTGGATACTTAGCTGATTGTTACAGCCAACAGGAAACGGAAGTTGACACGAAGGCATAGAGGTGTTCACTTGGCTTTGAAAAGAGTTTCAATTTTATTTTGAGCACATTTAGTAGTAGTAGTAGTAGTAGTAGTAGTAGTAGTAGTAGTAGTAGTAGTAGTAGTAGTAGTAGTAGTAGAAGTAGTAGTAGTAGTAGTAGTAGTAGTAGTAGTAGTAGTAGTAGTAGTAGTAGTAGTAGTAGTAGTAGTAGTAGTAGTAGTAGTAGTTGTTGTTGTAGTAGTAGTAGTAGTAGTAGTAGTAGTAGTAGTAGTAGTAGTAGTAGTAGTAGTAGTAGTAGTAGAAGAAGAAGAAGAAGAAGAAGAAGAAGAAGAAGAAGAAGAAGAAGAAGAAGAAGAAGAAGAACATGAAGAAGAAGAAGAAGAAGAAGAAGAAGAAGAAGAAGAAGAAGAAGAAGAAGAAGAACATGAAGAAGAAGAAGAAGAAGAAGAAGAAGAAGAAGAAGAAGAAGTAAGTAAGTAAGAAAAATAAGACGCAAAAGAAAAGATTATACAGGCAGCCAGGCAGCCAGGCAGGCAGGCAGGCAGACAGACAGACAGAAAGGGAAACAGGCTACAGGAAACAAGAAATACGTGTAAACATAATTATCTAACACACAAAAACTGTCAACAAAACACACGGTCATGTACGTCCGGTTTGGTTTGCTCACGTGATTTCCTTTCACAGATAAACGAAACAGATCTCAGACCATTATAGAGTTAACACATAGCGGTATGTCCTTCTATAGAACGTTGCAATCAACCCCAGCATTATAAACTCAATGGACCACTGAGTGAACTAAAAAGGATAATTAATAAATTCAAACAAGTGACAACATTGCAGTTATAGACGAATTTTAAGCGAACGAAAGAAGAAGCCCCAGCCCTCACCCAATATTTATTGAGTGTTTGTGACTTTTCTACGTTCATTCCGGCCCAAAAAAAAATTGATGGGCCTATCACATTACTGACCAATAGCAAGAAACTGCTTCGAGACACATTAAATTGTGATTGACCTGGTAAATGTAGAGCTCTGCGCTTTAAACAACGATAGAAGAAGGTGATACGTTTTAACACCACAAGGGCAGTATTTTGATATACCCATACTTAAGTACACAAGTGAATTCACGGTTCTTGGCAATTTGTATATACCTATACTTAAGTACATAAGGGAATTCACGGTTCTTGGCAATGTGTATATACCTATACTTAAGTACACAAGTGAATTCACGGTTCTTGGCAATTTGTATATACCCATACGTAAGTACACAAGTGAATTCCCGGTATTGGCAATTTGTATATACCCATACTTACATACAACGGTCAAGTGAACATCCAGGATCTACAACAGGTAGCAGCGAACCGCCAGACATGGAGAGCCATGGCTTCTGTCCTACGCGCCGACTTAGGCTCAAGAGGAAAGACTAACTAACTAACTAACATACTTAAGTACACAAGTGAATTCCCGGTATTGGCAATTTGTATATACCCACACTTCAGTACACAAGTGAATTCCCGTGTGTTGCCGGGGCCCATAAGGGAAGCAAAGAATAGCAACACTGTAGCCTACCACGCATGTCGTAAGAGGCGACTAAGGAGGCTTGATGGTTCCGTCGCCCTGCTACTAAGTGAGTGCGTGGAGCGACACTGTGAGTTGTGAGTTTCGTGTAAAATGCTTTTGAATCTGCCCGAGGTATTTTGGAAGGTGACTGCATGTTCAGAGCGATGGCAAATGGCTATGTCCTAGAGTTGACCGGTTTTTGCCTTATGCAGAAATGCGTGGCTGCTGGGCTTCTGGTTGACTGCCACTGCCATCCACGATGAACTGTATTTCATAGACTGTGTGGGTGAACATCTAGGAAACATCCAGATGGGAAAATGACTGCCGATTCCATCAGAGATGAACTGTGTGTTTCGTGGGGGACTATTGTATTGACATTCTGGCGGCGGCATTATGCACAGTGTATCTGTGCGGGCTGTTGTTTGTCGAGACTCCTGTCTTTTCCACTTTTCACATTGGGCAGTGGGTAGCATTTTGTGTGATACTCACTGGCACAGGAACGGAGCATAATGGGGACGACCCGTTGCTGTGAAGTTGGAACTGCAACTAACTAACTAACTAACTAACTAATTCCCAGTGCTTGTACATTTGTATATACCCATACTTCAGTGCACAAGTGAATTCCCGGTACTTGGCAATGTGTATATACCCATACTTAAGTACACAAGTGAATTCCCCAGGTTGAATTACTAGGCAAATTTACATCAGTAGATTGCCATATCTTTTTGAACGAGAAGTCAATGTTTAAGTACAACTGACTGATCGATGTGTGGATTGAACCCACAACTCCACCTTCAGCGGATCGGAAATATGAGCGCAGGCAAGTTTAGTTCGGCGGCCACGCCGTCTACTTGTGAATGTATATATCATGGTTATTTTAATAACCCCGTGCATTACTTAACAATTGATGCATCTGTTCCTCAACCATTTATTTATCTGTTCCTCAATAATTGATTTATCTTTGCCTCAACAATTGATTGATTGATTTTTTTTTTTTGCGCTCACTCGCTTTGAACTCAAGCGTAGTAAATGCACACTTCTTCTTGCTTGCTTGCTTGTGTTCGCTGGCTGTGAACTCCAGCGTGAAGTCCTGTATGTCGGATGAAGGCATCCTGGTGTCCAACATCAGTGTGATGTCATACAGAACCTGAGGTTTGGGTGAGTATCCGTTGTCCCATGTCTGGCTTATTGGTGTGCAGACTGGTGGTTCCTCGCCGTACAGGCAGACACTCTCCGACTTCGGAGGAATCAACAATCCTACTGACTTTAGCCAGGACCCCGAAGGGACCTGTTGCCCAGGACGCTCGACGAGGACGCGTCAAAAGGTCTTGGCCAGTATATAACCCGGCCCTGGTGCCTTGGAAACACCTCTGCGTCCCCACACTTCTTCTAATATTACTGGACTGAAGTTTGCGCGAGGATTAGCTTTCCCTATTAACAGTGTCCCTCGCCATGAGGCGAACCCACTCTGTCTTCAGAGATACTTGTAATTTACGTTCATAAGTCCAGTTCGATAGGTCAACATTTTAGGTTGAACCCCTTACCTCGGCATCAGCACACCAAGAGTTTAAGAGCGAGAGCTCTTATCCATTCGCCCATGCTGCCCTCCATGAGATGCGATGAAATGATGAGAGTACCATGTTGCTGTAAAACCCATCTTGTGTGACAACAATGGTCGGGTTGAATCATATACAAAAATCAATATTCGAAAAGTTTCTCATCACCCTTAAACAAAAACCCTAAAGCTGAAACCATAAAATTCACGGCACATCATTCTGGTTGAGATCCGTTGGTATAGAGTCAAGAAAACTTTGGGTGTTGATAGTAATCATTCTTCAGAGTTGGACGAGTTGCTTGGTCACGTGAAGTCTACAGCATTTGGCATCTTCGGTGGTTGTCATCGCTGTTAAAGTAGCTTGGGATAACGTTAGTTTAAAATGCCAGCTCGTTGACGAGGCTTCCAATTGTCCTCGGGAGTCAGTAGCATACATCTTGGAATAAGGTTTCGGAAGCCAAGTCAAAAGAGGTTTCCGATTACAAGTGAAAGAATGGATGCCTCTGCGAGTGGGACTGTCTTCCAGAAGCTTGTATAGTAGTCCGTGGTAAAGAGGGGACCTATTTACAGTCTTCTGGTTCGCCTTTTTTCGCTAATGTTGGTGACAAATGTTTACTACAGGCAGTGCAAGCGAAGGTGTGAAGAATTGCTAGCAGTGTGTGATCAGACCATAACAAACAATCCTTTCTTCCATTCTAGCTCTCTCTCTCTCTCTCTCTCTCTCTCTCTCTCTCTCTCTCTCTCTCTCTCTCTCTCTGACTGTCTGTCTGTCTGTCTGTCTGTCTGTCTCTCTCGGTCTGTCTGTCTGTCTGTCTCTCTCTCTCTCTCTCTCTCTCTCTCTCTCTCTCTCTCTCTCTCTCTCTCTCTCTCTTTCTCTATCGCTCTCTCTTCACACACATACACACACATAAATACATACACACATATACACACACATACATAAACACTCACACACACACATACATAATTGATGGGAAAAGAGCAAAGGGAAAGGCAAAGAAATAAATACCTGGATGGTTTGGGCACATGGTTTAAGTGAGACAAGAAAACAGGTCTGATCCACAATCCTGGTGATCGTGTGAGATGACGAATGCTTATCGGCATGGCACATGATGGTGATAAACTGTCTACCAGTGTGTGTGTACTTCTCCCTAACCCTCAGCGTGTACAGCTTATAAATACCACTCCACCGACTTCCGGAATTCTGTTGATGTTTTTCCCCTGCCAATACACAAACACGGAACACAATTTCCGTACCTATTTTTTGGGCGTGCTGTTTTATGATGTTGGTTGCAGCAGGAAATAGATTTGTGAGCTAATTATTTCTTCTTTATTTCTTTATCTACTTTACCGTCTTCCTCCCCACCACTGATGACTTTTAAATAGCTTTCTTTAGAATGATGATTGATGACAATGATGGTAATGATGATGTTTCTGATATCCGTAATGTAGCATAATTACGAGTCAAAGTCATTAAACAACAGGAATTGTATTCTAAATTGCGCGGCAATGGGTGAAGATGCTTCAGAGCACAAACTGGCAATTAAGCAATATCCAATGTAGGGGTCGTGAGGATCGATCAGTTTATGCATGCGCAATAGTGATTACAAATTGGCTGCCCCATTATCGACTTGCACTGTAAAAGAACAACGGGATGCTATTAATTTGTTATGTTCAGAGGGTGTGAAATCTAAAGAAAGATGATGGTTCAGTATGGAAAAGGGTATCTGAGTCTTTGCAAAGTGTATGCATGGCTAGAAAGATTTCAAAATGGAGGACACGACGTCTTCAGGAATCCGCCTAGAAAGGCATGATGACCATCTATTGGAATACCAAAGGGCCTATACTGGAGCGTTTCTAAGAAAGGGGTGAAACTGTGACTTGAGCTAGATACGGTGACATGCTAGGGAACAAACGGAAGCCCGTGATACGATCGAAGGGCCAGGGATTTCTCTCAAAAGGAATATTGTTATTAAACGACTACGCTAGCCCTCATGCGGCTGCGCATAAAGTGGAAACACAGCGTGCTTTTAAATCTGACAACAGACAGTCCATTGGACTTTCACTTGTTTGGACCCATGAAAGAACATTTGCAGAATCAAAAGCTTACAGATGACAACGATGCAATGGAGGCGGTGCAAAATTGGTTTAAGGCCACACCCAACAACACTTTTACCTAGGAGGCATCGACAAGCTAGTGGACAGGTGGATCAAGCGTGCCGCAAGGCAGAGAGACTATGTTGAGAAAAACACACACAGCATTTCTGGTAAACAAAGTTATTCGTAAAATCCCTGCTACTTAATGACTACCCTCGCACACACAATAACCACCATGGAAAGCCGACACTGTGACCTAGTGGCAGCCACCGCGTTTCACAATACCCCGACACATCGAGTATTTATTTTATTTGCAATGGTACTTTCTTCAGATTGTTGCTTGGTCGGTCGGTCGGTCGGTTGGTTGGTTGGTTGATTGGTTGATTGGTCGGTCGGTTGGCAGGTCGGCTGATTGGTTTGCTTGGTGGGTCGTTCGGATGACAGGTCGGTTGATTAGTTGGTTGGTCTGTTGGCAGGTCACTTCATTGATTGGTTGGTGAGTCGGTTGGCAGGCCGGTTGATTGATTGGTTGGTGAGTCGGTTGGCAGGCCGGTTGATTGATTGGTTGGTGAGTCGGTTGGCAGGTTGGTTGATTGGTCGGATGTAAGTTTTTACAGAATCCAATTTTGTATGAATTTTCTCTTCATGATTGTAATATCGGTTATTATTGTTCATTATTGGTTCCCTTATTCATTATAGGTGTTGTCTCTTTCCTGGGGATATTTACAACGGTCTCATCTCCAGGGTGCCAAGAGTTACACAAATCGCTGTTTTCCTTTTCTTGTAATTTCATTGCTGTCTTTGGGACATTACGTGGTGAGGTCCTAATTTCTTCCACGATGGCCAGCCATGTTCATTATTGTGTCATGAACACGCCTCATGTGTGCCACACACGGCTGTTTCGCTTTTGAAGCCGTTGATCTATACAGATTCATCCGCCTTGTTCACCATCTCAGACGTGTATGTACTAGGTATGGACATTCCCAATTTAGTAGGATGTCACCCTACTTCACGCATGTAGTTTAGCCAGTCAGTCAAGACCGATGCCCGTGGTGTGGGCACCGCCGTACAATCGGCAATCGTGAAGCCGTAGGCCTACGGGAGCTAGGTAAAGAGATGGGAACTATCCTGGTCTATCTTGTAGGAATTGGCTGCTATTTACCGTGAGATACCAACCCCATCGCTGTATCCTACAGCACCATGCTTCACATGCATACAACAGTAAAGGTTCTATATAAAGCTTTAACACTCGTGCTCTCGCCTTGAGAAGTATTGCATATTTGGTGCCAGCTCCCCCACCCACGCCCGTATTTCATAGACCAATCTAGACTCCACGAGTCATGTGACCAATAGTACTCCGGCAGCCTTTACTTACCTGAACATAGAAACTCAATTTAATAAAACAAACCTCACCTTGATGTGGACATAACCACCAGGCTGTCAGCAAGCGGGCTAGTCCATGCGCTGCCACGGCTTCCTATGGGACAACGGATGAGCATTGTGTCTGTCTGAGACTGCAGAAGTTAAGATTGGTTTTCTCCGGGATTTGAGATTTAAATATGCCACATATGTCCCACGCCAGTGATCCGAGTTTGATCCCGGGTCCGGTCAAGGATATGCACTACTGATGAGCTCAAACGAGAGCGAAACTCGAGTCTAGTGCTTCTAACTGACGTGGACAAGGCCTTAGGTTCCTACCGGAATACGATCAGCGTTGCCAGTTGTGGGTTGTGCTCAGTATTTAAAACAACAGAAGGTGTTTTGGTCATATAGGGGGTAGGCAGTCTGCTTATTAATTTGGAATGTAGGTGGTCGCCGTAGCCAGCTGGTCATGCCGCTTGTCTCGCTATGAAAGTCGTGTGTTTGTTTTCAAACTCGGTCATTCAGTTCACGAGTGCAAGTGTTTGTGGAAACCCCTGGGGGTCGTTGCTGGAGTTACGGAGTTCGTGCACTCTGAGATATCTTCAGTAGGTCGCTCTCCGGAAAGAAGACTGACCCTTAGGGGATAGAACCCGGTCGGTGCATTGAACCAACATCCTTGCCTTTAACCCAAGTTTTGTTTGGGATAGGAAGTATCCAGGCGAAATGGTTACCCTGACTGCCTCGCGCTCGGAAGGATGTGGGTTCGATTCTGGTCCACGTCGATCGGTTCACGAATGTAATTTTCTCGGAGTTTCTAGGGGTTCATCGCTGGAGTTAATGAATTCGTGCTTTGCGGGACGCTTCCGACAGACCGCCGTGCGGAATGAAACCGAGCCATGTGGGATAAAACCTGTTGCAACGAAGTCGATCGTTTTACCTTTAAAACCCTTTACATCCCATTTTCATGTGAGACCTGGAACACGACGCTGTGAGATTTTATATGTCACAGAAATAGTCTCATCGCTAGGCTATTGCTGCTGCCTAACTACTTGCCAGTTGTGCTATTAAAGTATCAATATTAATGTATTAACCACATACAACCCTGGTAATGGCGCCTATGACAACATTATAGCCGTCTGGTAACTATGAAAAACCCTCGACATTTACGCAGATCGTACAGCGGATATCTTTCTGTAAAGGGCGCGCGATTCTGTAAATGCCACACAACCTTGTGTTGTACAAGATGAGGCGCTGCGGGGAATCTATTATTATTGTTATATTGCATATATGCCTGCATGTTTATTATTTATAGTTTCGTGGTTTCTGTTTTCTTTGGTTGATTACAACGTCTGGTTTTTGTAGTATTCACAATAGTCCTGTGTGTTGGGTCATGGTTGGGGTTGCCAGATACGTAGACATAATAAGACAAAAAGGAGGACAAAGGAGGACATAATAAGACAAAAAGGAGGACAAAGGAGGACATAATAAGTCAAAAAGGAGGACAAAGGAGGACATGTTGAATGTTTCAATTAAATCGTTCCAGATTAAACCCACAATCAGTACAATTTTATTACAATAGCTGCCAATAATTTTGTTTTTTCATAGCATGTGGTTGGTTTACAGAAAGAAAATATTCTTTCAAAGCAGTAAACAGCCTCAACAGCCTCTCAACAGCTGGAAACAACCCGAGCCATCTAGTTTTAGAGTGATAAAGTAGTTGCTGATAGTTAATGTTGACATAGCCACAAAAATCCTTTAACGTTTCTGTTCTGATAGTGTATATTGTAAAGTAATTGAATATCTTCAAGACAATAGATTCAACGTCAGTCTGCATTAAATCTGCGCCGTGTTGGATGCAGTTGTGCAGAACTTGAGCAGAACATCCAACGCCTACTAATGGCTTGCTCAAGGCTTCCTTCAAATGCGAGAACACATTTCTACCCTCTCTTCTGTTAATGCCTCCAAAATTCACATTGGTATTGTCACCAGCAAAAGCAACACATTTGGAGTACAAATCATGTTTTTGGAGTGTTCTCAAAATATACTGTGATATAGTTTCTGACATTGTACAGCCACACGGAATGACACTATCCAGTGCCGCCCACCGGACGCTGGAACGCGAATTATTCCTCCCTACGCCGCTTGACGGCAGAAGTGGAAGATGATGATGCTGATGATGATGCTGATGATGATGATAGTTTCCGATGTTTCATTTGGTGTATTGTCTAACTCGAGAATCTTAGTTTGGATTCCACCTGCTTTCCAGTCAAAGTACTGAACAACGATCGGAAATATTGTCTGCGAACCGTGATTGCTAGCATCTGTCGAAAGACCGAAACATGAAATACCATTTAAAGATGTATCCAATTCATCAACATTGTGAGGGGCCAGTCACCTGGTTTATTATTGCTTCAGTCTTTATTTTTGCACAAACAATATTTTTAGCAATTTCTGAATCTTCAAATAATGTGTGCATCAAACCAGCTGTACAGGTCATCGAGTTGTAAGACTGATGATGACAAACTGTATGAAATGCCAAAGTTGCTTCAGCCGCATACGCTTTCAGCAACACATTTGAGTACTTAGGCTGAAAAAAACAAAAAGATGTCAATGTGCTAGATGACGCGGACACTTAGATTAGGTTTCTATGTCTCTCACTGTCAACATGGCACTCCAAGTCATTAGTTCCTTTGTCGGCAACGGACAAGTAACTATCGCAAATCGTACACTTTGCCTTATTCTCGTTGCGTCCTTCAACGAAGCATGGAAACTTATTTTTCGTAGTGTTGGAGAATTTGCATTTTCTCTTTGTAGAAGCCATTTTCATAAACATAGACGGCAAAAATTACAAATTAAAAAAACAATTTTAAGTAGTGTCTCTGCTACCGGAACCGGAAATAACATTAACATTTTGACCATAGAGACTACAGCATTGTTAGTGTTGTCGAATAGAGCAACAGTTAGATTCAAATTATACAAATAATTGGTGTTTCACATTTGGTATAAATAGGAAAATTGAATAAATATTATTAAGCAGTGGATTTTAATAAAGAATGTAAACACACGGTAGAGTGTAGATACATTGTAAGTTGTAACAACAATACATGAAAAATGTTAACATAAAATATTTAAAAAGCCAGACATTTTAAAGGTATTTAGCATTGCCTGCCGGACGGAGGACATTAGGCTAAAAAGGAGGACATGTCCTCACTTTGCCGGACGTCTGGAAACTCTAGTCATAGTGGAATAGTGGTTATCGGACTGGTGTAATGACACGTTTGGAACTTTATATCGACCCGGGTACCTCTGAAATCAACCTTGTCTTGTCAAAGGACGTTATAGTTTTATTGTTAAGATGAAGGCTGCCTTTACTGCAGCCACCACCACGACCACCACCACAACAAGAATACAACTACTACTATTAATACTTTAATACCAACATGGCGCTGCAAGTCAGTAGTTCCTTTGTCGGCAACGGACAAGTAACTATCGCAAATCGTACACTTTACTTCATTGTCGTTGCGTCCTTCAACGAAGCATTACAATACTACTACTATTATTAGTATACCACCACAACGACTATCACGACTACCACTACTGCTACAGCTACCCCCCCCCCCCCCCACCACCCTCATTATTTACATCATCTTAGCATTATCTTCACATCAATTCACATCTTCTTCACATCATCTTCATATCTTCTTCACATCATCTTCACATCCTCATATCATCATTGCCCAGAGTGTCACAAGACAAATAACATGTGGCCAATTGTTCCGAATTCTCACAGCTAATGGAGAAACAAACACTGTTCAGTAGAGATGATGGTTATTGATCTGGCCGAAGACATCGCCATATGTTGTCTTGTACAGGGTTGCTGCACATCATTCATCGGTTGGTGTCAAACTCACCATTTTTGGCATTTTGAAGCTAATCAGTCCACCCAATAATACGTAAGCTCACTGTAACTGGTAGTTATAGATTTTATTTAGGTTTATTCTTGGGGAAAATTTCCCTGTTTGAAATAAATCAGTGGTGTAAACTGCAAAGCAATATAATTATAATATGTTTTCCACGTCTGTGTCACTAGCGTCTGTTTCTGTGTCTATGGTCAGGGTTTCTGCTGTCGCTGCCATCTTCTTCTTGTGTATCGTATGTGCTGGGTGGGGGTCGGCATGGCCGAATGGATAAAGCGCACACTCTTAAACTTCCGGTGTGCTAATACAGAGGTAGCGGGTTCAGCCCTCTACACTGGTCAGCTGGACTAACATTTTGATTTCTTGTCTTTGACTTGGGGACGTCAATTACAAGTAGTTCAGAAGTCGGAGTGGGTTCGTCTGATGGCGAGAGGCACTGGTAATAGGGAAAGTTAGTCCACAGGCAAAAATCAGTTCAGTGGACTAGAAGTAGTAGCACATGTATGAACTACGCTAGAGATGAAAGCCAGCAAAGGTTTACAAAAACAAACAAATAACAATCTACGCTGTTTCATTCAATGTTTGTGGCAATTTATTTCTGTCTTCGTTGATGTTGATCGAATTGGCGAATCTGTTGTGTTATTCGTGTCTTATGTTTATCTAGTGTTCCTTTGCTCTCTCTCTCTCTCTCTCTCTCTCTCTCTCTCTCTCTCTCTCTCTCTCTCTCCCTCTCTCTCTCTCTCTCCCTCTCTCTCTCTCTCTCTCTCTCTCTCTCTCTCTCTCTCTCTCTCTCTCTCTCTCTCTCTCTCTCTCTCTCTGTGTGTGTGTGTGTGGAGTTAACGATACCGTGTAGGTCGTCATCTGCTTGAATTCTTTCGTATATGTGTTTGATGTTTTTCTCGCTGGTAAAGTTTGCTATTCTGTAATTTATCCAGTCGTTTTAGACATTGGTTATTCATTTTTATGATTTGTTCTTCTTTATGCCGCCGTCTATGGCGTAGGGCTAGTGAACGCGATTCGTAATCCCGCGCCCGGGAAGGTTAACCCAGTCAACAAATACCCGTAGAAGTCGGATGTGTCGGCCGGATGACACAAGTATAGCAGCTCTGCTGTAAACAGGCATAACGCAATTACGCCTGAAAAAGAAAAAAAAAACTCCGGATGAACGCAGAAGAAGAAGAAGAAGAAGAAGAAGAAGAAGAAGAAGAAGAAGAAGAAGAAGAAGAAGAAGAAGAAGAAGAAGAAGAAGAAGAAGAAGAAGAAGAAGAAGAAGAGGAGGAGGAGGAGGAGGAGGAGGAGAAGAAGAAGAAGAAGAAGAAGAAGAAGAAGAAGAAGAAGAAGAAGAAGAAGAAGAAGAAGAAGAAGAAGAAGAAGAAGTAATCCCGCAAATCATGTTCGAAACACAGCTGCGGGCGATTTCGAAGCAGACCGCCTGGCGTTGGTTTTGATACAATGGTATAAATGCCGGTCGTTCAGAAAGTAATGGTAAACTACTGAACGTAAACTTGTCCCGGAATCACACACAGCCAAAAAATAATGGGGTTGACTTAGACGTCCTGTATATGATATGCAACTAACTCTAATCTCTAAATTGATGGAAATTCGTCTGTTTAATGCCTCAGGTTGCACTACTGTTGCTGGTTTCTCTTGCCTTCTGGTCGGACATTTATCTCTTGCCTCCTGGTCAGACATTTGTATGTTGCCTCCTGGTAAGGCATTTGTTTGCTGCCTAATGGTCGGACATTTGTTCGATACCTCATGCTCGGGCATTTGTCTGGTGCCTTCTGGTCGGACATTTGTTTGTTGCCTCGTGGTCGGACATTTGTTTGCCCAATCGTCATCCATTTCGCGGCTGGACAGGCTGTTCTAAGAGTTTGGTGATGAACGGTAGGCGACCGTCTAGACATCGGCCTGTCGTGCCGAGAAACTTGGATTCTATAGGCCTTGAAAACAGCATTGAGAGCTTCTGCTTGCAGCTTCATTGCCACCATGTTGTCAACAGAATTAAAGTATAAAGTTATCACAGAAACACTTGGATGAGATCTGATTTTTATACAACACTGTCCGTTGCTGAAAAGCCGGCTGATCCACATATGCGATCGTCAGCAGCGGTGGGAAACCTTGACAACGACTCAGGGGCAGTAACAGAAATAAAATCGTTCTTTTGTGGTGGTATGGTCTCCCTTGGAATAATTCTGGGTATAGAAAGATGCTGTATTAAGAAAACAACTAACAGAATACGTGATATTAATATATTGCAAGACACATTTCGTTGTATCCCATCAGCTGCATACTGCAAACATAAGTAAGATGAAGCAAGCAAAATGAACCATTTTGTTTGAAATACAAAACAAACAAGTTTTCAGAATTATCTGAGAAATAATGGCGACGAGGAATGAGTTGGTCACCTCACCTCATATGTTGTGGCCTAGAATATGTGAAGGCCTAACACTTCACACAACGGCAGTATCTACTACAGGAATAGTTTTACCTTTAGCTTTTTGCCTTTAACACAAGCGCACTGGACACTGACACTCTAATGTAATCG
This sequence comes from Cepaea hortensis, assembly GCA_963921405.1. NCBI lineage: Eukaryota > Metazoa > Mollusca > Gastropoda > Stylommatophora > Helicidae > Cepaea > Cepaea hortensis. The sequence continues at coordinate 19,936,239 of OY992880.1, read as the reverse complement.
TATGTATTACCAGTATAGTAGCAAAGTGGCTATCCCGTCTTTCTGTTTACACAATGGTGGACGTCAGAGGAGTATAGACGTTGCCTCGGCAAAATAAAGTAAGCCTGAACTCCATGATCTAATAATACTCTCCCTTGATCCCTTGATGAGGCAGTGAATGCTAATCCTTGAAATTCTTCTTCTTCTTCTTCTTCTTCTTCTTCTTCTTCTTCTTCTTCTTCTTCTTCTTCTTCTTCTTCTTCTTCTTCTTCTTCTTCTTATTCTTCTTCTTCTTCTTCTTCTTCTTCTTCTTCTTCTTCTTCTTCTTCTTCTTCTTCTTCTTCTTCTTCTTCTTCTTCTTCTTCTACTACTACTATTCTATGCTACGTGGTTTGGTAATCATATCTTTCCGCTGCCTTCTTCTGCCAATCATTTCTGATACCCATGATCTTCAATGATATATTGAAGTGTCCGACCTCTCTCTTTGTCTCCCCTGCCTCTCCTTCATTCTATTTTCCTGTTGTCACGGCGAACTCAAACTCTCCCCTTCTCATTATATGACCAAAGTTTATGGACAGTTTTTCTTTTTCTGATGCGAGTAGCCATTTCATTTTTTTTTCTCCATCACGCTTTCTTTCTTTCCAAGATGTTCCCATCATTCTTCAGTAAAATCACATATCTGCAACTTCCACACCAGACTGGCATGCGATTTTTGTTACACCAGATATGTATGTTCATGGCCAGTATGTCTTAATGTCATGTATCCATCTTTGGATGTCTTAATGTCATGTATCCATCTTTGGATGTCTTAATGTCATGTATCCATCTTTGGATGTCTTAATGTCATGTATCCATCTTTGGATGTCTTAATGTCATGTATCCATCTTTGGATGTCTTAATGTCATATATCCATCTTTGGATGTCTTAGTGTCATGTATCCATCTTTGGATGTCTTAGTGTCATGTATCCATCTTTGGATGTCTTAATGTCATGTATCCATCTTTGGATGTCTTAATGTCATGTATCCATCTTTGGATGTCTTAAATTCATGTATCCATCTTTGGATGTCTTAATGTCATGTATCCATCTTTGGATGTCTTAATGTCATGTATCCATCTTTGGATGTCTTAATGTCATGTATCCATCTTTGGATGTCTTAATGTCATGTATCCATCTTTGGATGTCTTAATGTCATGTATCCATCTTTGGATGTCTTAAAGTCATGTATCCATCTTTGGATGTCTTAATGTCATGTATCCATCTTTGGATGTCTTAATGTCATGTATCCATCTTTGGATGTCTTAAAGTCATGTATCCATCTTTGGATGTCTTAATGTCATGTATCCATCTTTGGATGTCTTAATGTCATGTATCCATCTTTGGATGTCTTAATGTCATGTATCCATCTTTGGATGTCTTATGTCATGTATCCATCTTTGGATGTCTTAATGTCATGTATCCATCTTTGGATGTCTTAATGTCATGTATCCATCTTTGGATGTCTTAATGTCATGTATCCATCTTTGGATGTCTTAATGTCATGTATCCATCTTTGGATGTCTTAATGTCATGTATCCATCTTTGGATGTCTTAATGTCATGTATCCATCTTTGGATGTCTTAATGTCATGTATCCATCTTTGGATGTCTTAATGTCATGTATCCATCTGTGTACTAGTCAATCCTTGTCTCATGTATTTGCATGGTCAGGATGTCTTAATGTTTTGTATCCATCTTTGTGCTGCTCAACCCCAGCCTTTCTTCCGGGAACCATGTTTTTCGTCACTGTTCTGTCTATACCATTGAGACGATAGATATGGCACAAATACGAGGAGAAGTCAATAAGTAGGTCACAAATGGCTGTAGAAAAATAACTTAATATGATAACAACTTGAAACCAGTTTATTTTTATGCATACATTGTCCCTTTATTTCTCAACATAATTTCCACCAACATTGATGCACTTATCCCATCATTTTATAAGTCTTTCCAAACCGGCTGCATAGAACTGCGTGCTCTGTTTTCTAAACCACATTTTCATTGCACATTCAACTTCGGCGTCATTCGCGAAATGTCTCCCGCCAAGGTGGGTTTACAGGAGACCAAAAAGGTGGAAATCTCTGGAGGCTAAGTCGGTACTGTAAGGTGGATGTTCCAGAACTTCCCACCTTAATTGGTTAATTTTCTCCTGAGTTAATCGAGACGTATGTGGTCTGGCATTGTCATGAAGAAGCAACACTCCTCTGGTCAGCAGTTCTGGGCGTTTTCTTCGAATTGCATCATGAAGCATCGATAGAACTTCACAGTACGATTCAGAATTCACAATCTCGCCTTTCTTCTTGAAATTGGTTAAAAGCACTCCTTGACAATACCAGAACACTGTCAGCATAACCTTCCCTGCTGATGGCATAACCTTGAATTTTTGGACACAAGGTGAAGAAGGATGTTTCCATTGCATTGGAGCACGCTTTTATTCGGGCTGGTAGTGATGCACCATGATTCGTCCCCAGCAACAATCCTGTTCAGCATGTCTTCTCCTTCATCTTCGTATCGATAGAGATGATGCAATGACAGGCCACATCGGTTCATTTCGTGTTTCTCCTTCAATTGTCTGGGTACCCACCTTGAGCACACTTTCTTAAATTTCAATCGATCATGCATTATGCAGTATATTGACCCATGTGAGCACCCTATTGCAGATGCTACAGAGTCTATCGTTACTCGCCTGTCACCTCTAATCACCTCCTCCACCCGCTGCACGGATGCTTCTGTTGCAATCTCAATAGGAAGACCAACCGGATTTCATCAACAATTTTAGAGCGTCCTTGAGAAAATTTTCTACCCAGCTATGCACCACTTTACGGGGATAAACATTTGTCAACATAAACAGGAAGCATTTCCTTAGGAATGTCTTTTGCAGGCAGTCCTTTTGTCCCCCCCCCCCCACACACACACACACACACAAAACGCACAACAGCACATTGGTTTTTGCGTGTACACTCCGTAAGTACAGTCGCCATTTTGTTTATGCGCTGCGCATGCGCATGAGATACCCAGTACCACCCGACGAACGGGAATATAAAGTTCGATGTTGCTGTCACCTAATGACACCTGTAGAAAATACCAACTACATTTACCTGCCATCCCACAGAACTGTGTGACTTACTTATTGACTCGCTCGCGTTTGAAATTCATGGCCAATGGATAAACGCGCTTGTTCTTAAACTTCCGGTGTGTTGATGCCGAGGTAGTTTGTTCAACCCCTACACTGGTCAGTTGGACTAAAATGTTGACTTGTAGTCCTTGAGGATGCAAATTACAAGCTCCTCAGAAGTCGAGTGGGTTCGCCTGATGGCGAGGGACACTGATAATAGGGTAAGCTAATTCGCGAGCACAAATCAGCCCAGTCCACTAGAAGTACTAGCATTTGTATGGACTACGCGAGAGTTCAAAGCGCGTGAAAGCAAAACAAAACAAACAAACAAAAAATAATGTGCGTAGAACTAGAAGCGTATATAGCATATCTTCTATATTTTTATTATGGCTATTCTCAATGTTTTCGCGGAGGTTTCATATTTAATTCCCACGACTGAACGTCTCTCAATATAATAAGCCATTCAGGGGACAACACCACACGCATGCATTGCTGAAAGGATTATCCTCACGTTCCTAAAGCAGTTCACGAAGTATAAACAGTGGCAGTTCCGTGTCAATGTTTTCGTCCATAGACCCGTGTCTATTTTAGCCAAGACATAAAAGAATGACGCATGCTGCTGGCGTTATTTTGATGGAAACACGACGCCATCTTGTGATTGTTTCCGCCACGTAACTAGGAGGAGGTATCGCATGGAGGAACATTGAACAACTTGATCTAAAACAAAGAATGGCAGCATTATAAGGACACGTTTTAACTGATTCAGTGCTGAAGGATATCAATCAATCAATCAAGCAGGTACCGTCTCCACAATAAAAGTTGGTTGCGGTGGATCTCCAACATTGTCTGTCTCTAGCCTTAAAATATCTAAATTCATGTTTTTTGCTTCTGAAATCAGGTTGTCAAATGTTCCTGCTTGATACAGGATGCGTACGTTCCATGTACAAATTCTTAGACTTATCCTTCTACTTTTCAGGTAGGTGTTATCATAATGCACCCTTTCAGAGGAATTTGAGACGCATTCTTCATTATTCACTTCCTTATTCACTATAGGAGTTGTCTCTTCCCTGAGAATATTTACAACATGCTCATCTCCAGGGGGCCAAGAATTACCCGTATCACTGTTTTCTTTTTGTTGTGATCTCATTGCTATCTTTGGGATATTACATGGTGAGGTCCTAATCTCCTCCACGATGGCCAGCCATGTTCACTATCGTGTCCTGACCACGCCTCATGTGTGCCACACACTCTGCTGTTTCGCATTCGAAGCCGTTGATCTATGTAGATACATCCGCCTTGTCCACCGTCCCAATCTTATTTGTACTAGGGATGGACAATCCCTTAGCAGGATATTACCCCTACTTCACTCATGTAATGTAGCCAGTCAGTCAAGACTTGACCGTGGTGTGGCCACCGCCGTACACAAGCGGTATTCGTGGAGCCATATAATATATGAGCTAGATAAAGATATGAGAACCGAATAGAATCCTGATCTATTCTATCTATGGCTGTCACTCACCGTAAGGTACTATCCTCTCTCTTTACCCTACGCCACGCCGATGTATAATATATCGCAAAATGTGACCTCCGGTTTGAACAGAAGAAAGATATATCGCCATACAAGGGTCATTGTGGTATGTGTTTCGTTTCGTGGTATATTCCGTAATTCTAATGCTCAGTGCTTGCTTGCCTGCGTTCGCTGGCTGTGAACTCCAGCGTGAAGTCCTGTATGTCGCATGAAGACATCCTGTTGTCCAACATCAATGTGATGTCATACCGGACTGAGGTTTGCGCGAGTATCCGTTATCCCATGTCTGGCTTATTGGTGTGCAGACTGGTGGTTCCTCGCCATGCAGGCAGATACTCTCCGACTTCGGAAGAATTAGAAATCCTACTACGTTAGCCAGGACCCCGAAAGGACCTGTTGCCCAGGACGCACGACTAGGACGTGTTAGTAGGTCTTCGCCAGTATAGAACCTGGCCCTGGTGCCTTGGAAACACCTCTGTGTCCCTAATGCTCAGTGAATGGACATTATATTATAATAGTTTTGGTTGTGTACCATGTTTGGTCCAAACTAAATTTTTTTTGTTGTTTTTTTTTTGTTGTGGGAACTGAAGCAGTTAACTCTGGATGGCCGGAAAGTAGCACAGAAGGACATGTGTTTGTAACAGGATTGCGAAGCATGTCATGTAAAATGAAAACAAGTATGTACCGCGTGAAGTGGCGTGTATCACTCGAAAAGACAACAAGAACAAATCACGGATCATTTTGAGACACTGAATACAGAAAATTCCAGAATGGTGAATCAGCCATATGCACATGTGGTTTGGCGCTGCAGACAGTAGATCACACACTCCAAGACTGCCCAAAATACGACATATTTAGGTAAAACTTCTGGCCAAGAGAAACAATAGTGGAAGATAAACTCTAAGGACCACTGATTGAATTAAAAAATACAGCCACATTCATACTATTGACAACATTGCAGTTATGGACAGATTTCAAGTAATGACCCTTGTACGAGGGTAAGTTAATAAGTAAGCCACAAATATGATAACAACTTGAAACCAGTTTATTTTTATACACACATTGTCCCTTTATTTCTCAACATAATTTCCACCAACTTTGATGCACTTATCCCATCGTTTTATCAGTCCTCCCAAACCGGTTGCAAAGAACTGCGTGCCCTGTTTTCTAAACCACGTTTTCACTTCACATTTAACTTCAGCGTCATTCGCGAAATGTCTCCTGCCAAGGTGGGTTTTAAGTGGACTTAGCCCCTAGCGATTTCCCGTAAAGCGGTGCATGTTTTTTTTTTTTTTTTTTTTGCGTATCCTTTACAGGACATCGCTGTCAACATCAGAATCTTTCAGCTGATTGTTGAGTTTGTTGCTATAGTTGGTATTGTTATTGTTGCTATAGTTGGTGTTGTTATTGTTGCTATAGTTGTTGTTCTTGATATTGTTGCTATTGTTGATGTTGTTATTGTTGCTATTTTTCGTGTTGTTATTGATGCTATAGTTCTTGTTGTTGTTATTGTTGATATAGTTGTTGTTGTTATTGTTGCTATAGTTGTTGTTATTGTTGCTATAGTTGTTGTTGTCATAGTTGCTATAGTTATTATTATTATTATTGTTGTTGTTGTTGTTGTTGTTGTTGTTGTTGTTGTTGTTGTTGTTGTTGTTGTTGTTGTTGTTGTTGTTGTTGTTGTTGTTGTTGTTGTTGTTGTTGTTGTTGTTGTTGTTGTTGTTAAAACTCCATTATTGGAATTGTTCACTCGTTGAAGAATTGTGGATTGCAGATGAATTAGTTCCATTACTGTAGACAAGTAACACATTCACTCCGAGCAAGCTGATGCGCTCTCCAAGCGGTGAGTGCAAGTCTTCGGGGCTGGTTGTCTTGCGTCACCATGGAAAATTACTGTGATATTCGTGCAGACTAGCAGCGGGCCAAGTGTGCAGTTTTTAACAGGTTTCATTATAGCCTGGCCATTGTCGACCATCGCTTCCGTAGCCAGACAGGGATGTCCGTTCGGGAGATGAAGAGAACCGTGGCACATTGGTATCTGGGTATCCCAGATCTCCATTCATGTTCTCCCTCCCCAATCTCTCTCTTTCTCTCTCTCTCTCACACACACTCTCTCTCTCTCTCTCTCTCTCTTTATCTCTCTCTCTCTCACACACACACACTCTCTCTCTCTCTTTATCTCTCTCTCTCTCTCTCTCTCTCTCTCTCTCTCTCTCTCTCTCTCTCTCACTCTCGCTCTCGAATAGAACAACAATAGCCATAACAGACGCAGCCTTTTGCAATATGGAAAACAGTCTCACTAATAAAATGCTGTCAGTTGCAGTGAGAAAAAGTGTGTTAAAGCGCGATAAAGAATATTTGCTCTTATTATGTGACACGCGGACAATTAGTGAACAAGCTGAGAAATATCTCATGGCAGTGGAAGTGTGGTTTCTGGTGAAAATGCAAGGAGTAACCTGGACGGACAGAAAAACTGTGACAGTCCAACAAGAAACGTATAAGAACTGTAAATTGAATAGTGAAATCAGATGTAGACAGTGAAGAAGATTTTGTTTTTTAGGAGAAGTAAACTTGAGAACTTAGAGACAATTGGCAAACTTGATTGAGAAAAAAGCAAGGAGAAAATGAAGATATAAATACTTGGTTGACTTGGCCAAATTGCATGATCGGGACAATAACATAGATCTTATCCAAGACTGACGATCTTTATGAGACGGCGAATCATGACCGTCTTCGCTTATTGGCATGTCACATGATGATGATGAAGACACTTTAATTAATGATTGTATTGTGGGCTGCTTGGTACAGAATGAGCTAACCCTAAACTGGTATCAAGGATTTCCTATGCACTAGACTCGAGTCTAGTGAGCCGACAAGGCCCAATGTTCGTACTGGAATACGATCAGTGTTGCTAGTAGTAGGTAGTGCTCCTTTAAACCTCAAATCCCGAAACAAGCAAATAAATCGATTTCCTATGCTTCTAGTAGGAATTTATTCGTTATTTAAGTTTTAATCTTGTGTTTACATCTTTTACGTTCTGTTAACCAGCTTTTTCGATGTTTGTTTTGTTTCCTTCAAAATAACCAGGTAAAGATTCCCCCTCTGTGGGGGGAAAACATATTTTTATAAAGAGAATTTAAACACAATATGTTGCATGATTGCTTGCTTGTCATATTTCGTCAGGTGCATACTTGCAGAGTTACATATCATATAAAGTGAATACACTAATAATTTTTGTTTTAGTTGCATGTCCTTCACAGGACGTAGCAGTCAACACCAGTATTTTTGCTGTTCGTGATTCCTAGGCAAATTTTACGTTCAGTAGTTTGCCATTGCTTTCTGGACGACCGGCAACTATATCTTTTTCGAAAAAAACCAGCACCGCGGTGTTTCGAACCCGAGTATACGGGTTCACAAACCGCGTTCGCAAGCCCTCAGCCACCGAGACCGATATTAATACTTTGTCCGAATACTGAAAACATAGTAATTGATATTGTTTGAGCGTGGAGTATGTTATCCGCACGTTAGTCTAAAATGAACAACGTAAACTGATTAGAGAAATTAGACGTAGACAGTCAACATTTTTTGGACATGTTATGAGAAGAAATGGATTGGAGAACTTAGTGACAACTGGCAAGATCGAAGGGAACAGACCAAGAGGAAGACCGAGAGGAAAATACCTGGATGGCTTGGCCACATGGCATGGACGAGACAGGAACACTGAGCTGATCCACGACACTGGTGATCGCGTGAAATGGCGAGACATGACCGCCCACGCTTTCCGGCATGGCACATGATTGATTGATTGAGTCTAAAATTTAAAACGCAGTCCTTCTGTTTGCATAGCAGCGGTTGAAATTGCCTAATCGATTTTTTGATATATTTGAGCAATCGATTATTGTTCTTTGGATACATTATATGAAATGCGTTTTATTTATTTGAAACCATATCAGTGATTGTATATTTAGTATTTCGGCCACGGTATTATTCACTTATTCACTTCATGGTTTATGCACCTGACGAGATACAGAGAAATATGCCAGGCAATAAATCGTGCAATATATTGTTTGTGTCTTCTGTGTTTGAATTCACTAGGGAATACATTGTTTTGGTTTTATAAAGGGAATGTTTTAAAAAGTATATCCAGGACACTGCGAAACAAAGCTGGCTACCGACCACGACTACTGGCCTCCCATTCTTTAATAGTCAAGAAAGAGGGTCTGTGTTATTGCACTGGTTTTATCCGATACGTTCGGTCTCTTTCCGCAAGGCGTCCTGTCGAAAGCGTCACACAAAGCGCGAACTCCGTAGCTCCAGTGGCGACCCCTAGGAGTTTCCGAGGGATTTCACTCGTGAACCGAACGACGTAGTGTGTGTAATAGAATAAACAACATAAAATGACACAAAGTAGTGCAGCTTTACATAACAGAGTTAAGACTCATACAGAACGTTGCGGCGATTAGCCTTCATCAGCAAACAAACACATTCACAAACACAACATACAGTCTAGGAGATCTCCTGTGACTACATCAGAAGGTGACGACAGGACGAGAAGAACAAAAGCATGGAAAAATGGAAGCAATGAAGAGGAAATGAATATTGAAAAAAAAATGTTAATTGAAAAGAATGTTAGTTGAAGAAAATGTTTAATTGAAAAAAAATGTTAATAGAGAAAACGTTCATACTCACCTCACCGTTCGGATCTGTAAGTGACTAAGAAAATCTCCGATGTATTCTGATACCCGGTGCTGGGTGTTACAGTTCAGTGAGCACATAGAAGGAAAGGGGTGGGGTAGGAGGACGGTAACTGGTCTGTTAAGGGTATCTGAGCAATCACAGTGGATGTACTAGTGAAGTATGAGGCGCGCAAGATTGAAGGTGGTACTAACCAAAACCCCATTGTGTTATTATAGGGGCGAGTCTTAAAGTCTGGGTGGAATTATATGCGTGAACGCGCATACATACATACATAGCCACACCTCAACAGACAAAATGCTAGTGTATGTAGGCATGTGCAAAGTATATGTAAGAAGAGAGAGGAGAGAGAGAGAGAGAGAGAGAGAGAGAGAGAGAGAGAGAGAGAGAGAGAGAGAGAGAAGTGCCTGTGATATACCACATGAGTTATGCGGAGTACGTCGGTCTACACGTACGACGTTCCACTCATACTGTACTCTATGAGACAGTCAGTATGGTTGGTTGTTATACAACATATTCAAGGATCTACTCGCCCAGTGCTTGAGTTAATGGGGCTGTATAAGATCCAACCACTGATAATACACGTGAAGTAGGTAGGCACAGAGAAGCAAGATGTAGGGGAGAGAGAGAGAGAGAGAGAGAGAGAGAGAGAGAGAGAGAGAGAGAGAGAGAGGAAAGCTGCCTGCGACATACCGCATGAGGAATGCGGATGGGTCGGTCTACACATACGAGGCTTCACTCATACTGTTCCCTATGAACTAGAGCCAGTAAGGTTGATTGTTATACACCGTATTTAAAAATCAAAATCGCCCAGCTACCCACACCATGTGTAGTACCAGTGGTTGGGTCTTATGCAACCCCTATAAAACAAGCACTGGGCGATTTTGATTCTTAAATACGGTGTATAACAATCAACCTTACTGACTATTTCATAGGGTACAGTATGAGTGAAACGTCGTACGTGTAGACCTACGTACTCCGCATACCTCATGTGGTATATCACAGGCACTTCCCCCCCCCCCTCTCTCTCTCTCTCCCCTCTCTCTCTCTCTCTCTCTCTCTCTCTCTCTCTCTCTCTCTCTTCTTACATATACTTTGCACATGCCCACTTACGCTAGCATTTTGTCTGTTGGGGTGTGTCTATGTATGCATGCGCGTTCACGCATATCAGTCCACCCAGACTTTAAGACTCGCCCTTATAATAACACAATGGGGTTTTGGTTAGTACCACCTTCAACCTTGCGCGCCTCATACTTCACTAGTACATCCACTGTGATTGCTCAGATACCCTTACCAGACCAGTTACCGTCCTCCTACCCCGCCCCTTTTCTTCTATGTGCTAACTGAACCGTAACACCGAGCACCGGGTATCAGAATACATCGGAGATTTTCTTAGTCACTTACAGATCAGAACGGTGAGGTGAGTATGAACGTTTTCTCTATTAACATTTTTTTTTTCAATTAAACATTTTCTTCAACTAACATTCTTTTCAATTAAAATTTTTTTCAATTCTCATTTTCTCTTCATTGCTTCCATTTGTCCATGCCTTTGTTCTCGTCCTGTCGTCACCTTCTGATGTAGTCACAGGAGATCTCCTTGACTGTATGTTGTGTTTGTGAATGTGTTTGTTCGCTAATGAAGGCTAATCGCCGCAACGTTCTGTATGTGTCTTAACTCTGTTATGTAAAGCTGCACTACTTTGTGTCATTTTATATTGTTTACACTTTCACAGCTTTACCGCAGTTCCACCAAATTTTATTCATATTTTTCTGTGTAACAGAATAGGCTGTTAAGAGAGGTGACCTATACAGAGCGCACTGTCCTGGTGATGGGTTGAAGAAGGGGAGATTGAATTCACGTTTGGACAGAAAACAACCATGGGGAAATCCCCCTGTTGCACGAGAATGCACTAAACGGAAATATTGTTTTCACGTGGAAAAATTATGTGTTGTCTCTAAGGATGACAAGATCCTACGACAGGGGATGAATAGTTATAAAAAAAATTGTTAATCTTTCCTCTTGAGCCTAAGGCGGCGCATAGGACAGAAGTCATGGCTTTCCATGTCTGGCGGTTCGCTGCTACCTGTTGTAGATCCTGAATGTTCACTTGGCCGTTGAATGAGCCTTCTCTGATGATGGTTCTAAGAAGAGTAGAGTTGACAACAAAAACAGTGAGTCGAGAGTTACCAACCGGAATGGATGGAGGTAGAACAGTAGAGAACGGATACCATCTGGAAAGTAAGGTCGCTGAACATCAAGGCGGATCAGAGAAGATTTCGTCCAGAGGAAGAATAGGTTAACATTGGTTTCATTGAGCAGATTGTCCGTACGGAAGTTTTTCTTCACTAGACTGCCTCGCCGTCTATGTTATTAACGAAGGAGTAGTGTGTTTTTGCTGGATGGCTGATGGCAAATTAATTCGTCGAGGTTTATTTCTTTGGGATCTATTCACATATTAATGTATGTAACATGCAGTTGTTGAAATCAAATAAAAGCTCGAATTGAAATTTAAATCGGTGGAAAACATTGTGTGATTTCTTTTAATTCGTGAAAATTGAGGTCACGGGAAGTCCAGATATCATTAATTGATATGAAAGTAAATTTAACAGGAACACAAGAAGTACAAATGACATAGACTATGCCCCACTATACGATCATATGCCTTCAAGGTCATTCTGTGACAGGACAGTTGGTCCATTACGATCTGTTTCTACAACTGGCATATTGATCCGGCCTCCATTTTGCTAAGGCATGCCCTGGTCCGGCCTGTTAAACGTGGAATCAAACATATAACCCACGGAATGCGACGCAGGCGGTGCAACCACTTCGCCACGGAGACTCAATATTCTTGAAAATACCTATCCACCATTCCGACCATCCTAGCCGGCTGTTTATCACCGCAGCCTCCACCCCTTCCCCCCCCCCCGGACACGCCAGTCCATTCTGCAAGGAACACACTCAGGTCCACACAGGTAACCCAGCAGACCAGTTACTGGTTGAACGGGTGTGGGGGAGGGGTGGTGTACCGAAGGCAGGCTCTCGCCTACAGTATCGTGTTGGGTTCAAACGTGAGTCAGGTGAGTAATTACCACGGCAGAACTGTTTACTCAGACTTAGAAGACACGAGTTCCCGACTGCCATTTTGCAGCAATTGCTTGCAGAGTTGTCGGTTTCTTCGTGTAATATATTCAACGAGAAAGTTATAAAAAGAGACACAAACCATATAATGTATGATTTATTGCCTAGCATATTTAGCTGCATATCACACAACGTTGAGTAAAATAACTACATATATCGTTCAAGCTGAAATATACAATACACACATGTTCGCACAGTAATATCAATTGTTTACCATGGTAATTTTAAATTGACTATCATGTCTTTCTGTTTGCACAAAATTGGCCTATGCAGATGAATCATTAGGGCTTCTGCAAACTGTAACAAACGACTATTGTGTGTATGAAACAACACGCGAAAAGCGCTGTCTCTACCAATGACATGACCGGTTTCCAAGACATAACGTGCAATTGACGACGCTAGAAGTTTATAATTGTGGTGTCTCAGCCTTCCCATGATCCCATCGCCTGTGTGTAATATCTTGTCAACCCAGTTTGGTATGTGTTTGGTATAAAAAGAGTGTCTGCAATTTACATACATCCATTTTTAACTGATTCGGTGCCAAATAGAAAGTAGGTTTAGACCAAATATGGTACGCAATCAAATGAACAAGAATTATAATGTAATTTCCGTTCGCTGAGCAATGAAACTGCGTAAGATACTAAGAGTTAAAGTTAGTTGCATATCATTTACAGGACGTCGCAGTCAACACCAGCATTTTTTGCTGTTGTGATCTCTTGGCAAGTTTACATTCAGTAGTTTGCCATTGCTTTCTGAACGACCGGCACCCATACTATTTCGTAAAAGAATAACGCAAGGTGGTCTGCTGCCAAATCGCCCTCAGCTGTGTTTCGAACGTGGGTATGTGGGATTACCAACTGTGTCTGTAACCTCTTCGTCACGGAGCCGGCAAGGTACTAAAAACAAAATAAATAACTGTGATAACCCTAGTATGACGATATATCGTCCTTCTGGCAAAATGGGAGGTCACATATGCGATATATTATCCTTCGACACTGCATCAGTTAACATGTGGTTGTGAAACCTCGACAATAAGTAAACAGGCTTTAAAAAAATGCTTAAAAGCCTTGGAGATGTAGTTTTATAGAAGAATGCTGACAATTCATTGGACAGCCAAATTGAGCAATCTGAACATTTTGAGGGAAGCTAAGTCGCAAAGACAACTTATCACAAACATCAGAAAGAAGCAGTCATCATTTTGTGGGCCGCATTATGAGAAGACAAACACTTAAACATATTGTGACAACTGGACAGATTTGCAGAAAGAAAGATAGCGGAAGACAGCGTGAGAAAATTCTTGACAGTCTTGTGTCGTGGAAAGGAGTCAACGCATGAATTAGCCATGAATTGGTCTATGCCGTCGGAGATCGCAATTTATGGAGAAGCATGATCGCACACACGCGCTATTTATTATCTGTGGATCCAGAGATTGTCTGGAAGAATACTATAGGAGCGAATCTTGAAGACACAACACAATGTATTGGGGTTTCATTGCTGTCGATCTTGGTTCGAGATGGTGCTGCTAATGATGATGGTGTGTAGATGTGTACTGAATGTTGTTGGTGCGCAATTGCTAGAACGCTTTTTTTTATACAGCACTAGCTGACCCTGCCCGGCTTCGCCCAGTCCCTGGTGGGAAGCATCTCATTTAATTCATATAAGTAGTCATATAAGTTCCCGTTCCCGTTACCGACTATCTGTCTGTCTGTCTGTCTGTCTGTCTGTCTGTCTGACCCGCCCGGCATCGCCCAGCTCCTGGTGTGAAGCATCTCATTTAATTTATATAAGTAGTCATATAAGTTCCTGTTCCCGACTGTCTATCTGTCTGTCTATCTGTCTGCCTGACCCTGTCCGGCTTCATTAAATTCATACAACAAAAAAAGTAACTTAAAAGAACGTTCTTCCACACACCATCCATTATTTTTAATGAAAACTCTTTCTAATCACCTGCATGACTACAGTAACTTCTTAAGCAAAAAAAGATGAGTTACAATGTTATGCATTGTGCATCATTTTTATGAAAACTTTGAAAATGCCTTACAGATTGTATCATTATTTATTATAACTCATATGCCGGTACATAACTATGGACAAAGAGTTTATAAATCTTTGAAAACGATGCCACAATATGACTATAAGTTATACAGAAAAGTTATGCCCCTTGAAATAACTTTTACAGAGTTAGGTCCCCTGAGATATATGAAATTATGATGAAAAATGAAAAATGAAATAATACTGAGTAAGCAGGCGATTTCACACTAACAAAATATCACAGTTGGCAGCTCTGGAATGAAAGGAAGGCGTGTAGAAAATTTCATCTCAATCGGATGGGCCGTTCGCGAACGTATAAAGGACATACATAGATACGGACGAATATCGCCTTTTATATATAAGACTAGCTGACCCGGCCCGGCTTCGCCCAGACCCTGGTGGGGAGCATCTCATTTAATTCATATAAGTAGTCATATAAGTTCCCGTTCCCGACTGTTTATCTGTCTGTCTATCTGTCTGTCTATCTGTCTGCCTGACCCTGCCCGGCTTCGCCCAGTCCCTGGTGGGGAGCATCTCATTTAATTCATATAAGTAGTCATATAAGTTCCCGTTCCCGTTACCGACTGTCTGTCTGTCTGTCTGTCTGTCTGTCTGACCCGGCCCGGCATCGCCCATCTCCTGGTGTGAAGCATCTCATTTAATTTATATAAGTAGTCATATAAGTTCCTGTTCCCGACTGTCTATCTGTCTGTCTGTCTGTCTATCTGTCTACCTGACCCTGTCCGGCTTCGCCCAGTCCCTGGTGGGGAGCATCTCATTTAATTCATATAAGTAGTCATATAAGTTCTCATTAAATTCATACAACAAAAAAAGTAACTTAAAAGAATGTCCTTCCACACACCATCCATTATTTTTAATGAAAACTCTTTCTAATCACCTGCATGACTACAGTAACTTCTTAAGCAAAAAAAGATGAGTTACAATGTTATGCATTGTGCATTATTTTTATGAAAACTTTGAAAATGCCTTACAGATTGTATCATTATTTATTATAACTCATATGCCGGTACATAACTATGGACAAAGAGTTTATAAATCTTTGAAAACGATGCCACAATATGACTATAAGTTATACAGAAAAGTTATGCCTCTTGAAATAACTTTTACAGAGTTAGGTCCCCTGAGATATATGAAATTTTAATGAAAAAAGAAAAATGAAATAATACTGAGTAAGCAGGCGATTTCACACTAACAAAATATGACAGTTGGCAGCGCTGGAATGAAAGGAAGGCGTGTAGAAAATTTCATCTCAATCGGCTGGGCCGTTCGCGAGCGCATAAAGGACATACATACATACATACATACATACATACATACATACATACATACATACATACATACATACATACATACATACATACATACATACATGCATGCATGCATGCATGCATGCATGCATGCATGCATGCATGCATGCACGCACGCACGCACGCACGCACGCACGCACGCACGCACGCACGCACGCACGCACGCACGCACGCACGCACGCACGCACGCGCGCGCACGCACGCACACACACACACACACACACACACACACACACACACATAAAGACGGAGATTGCCTTTTATATATAAGACTAGCTGACCCGGCCCGGCTTCGCCCAGTCCCTGGAGGGGATCTATCTATCTATCTATCTATCTATCTATCTATCTATATGTCTGTCTGTCTGTCTGTCTGTATGTCTGCCTGCCTACCCGTCCGTCCGTCTCTCCCTATGTCTCTCCCTCCGTCTATCCCTCCCTCCCTCCCTCCCTCCCTCCCTGTCTGTCTGTCTGTCTGTGTAATAATTTATTGGTTGCAGTTAGAAAATTTCGCTTAATGCTAGGATTATTTTTTTTTTATGTTGTCGTATAATTTTCATGTAAAAAATAATGTTGTCGTATAATTTTCGTGTAAAAAATGATGTGGTGGTATCGAGAACAACCTTAGATAAACGAACACCAACTTACAAAAAGCATTAGAAAAAGCACTTGAAAGATCTTTACATCTTTCCCCAACATTAACTTGGGTAAATGGAGCGGCGGCAGCAGCAGCAGCAGCAGAAGAAAAAGAAGGAGGAGGATGAGGGTGAGGAGGAGGTGAGGAGGGGAGGGGGAGGAGGAGGAGAAAGAGGAGGAGGATTACAACGCATATACGTGTAGATAACTGAAGCGAACAGGTCCACCTATTTGAGAAATATGCAACAATTTTACACATATAGCAATGCAATTAAAAGTTATGTCCCCTCGCTATATATAAATTATAATGTAAATTACAATATTAAATAATATTAAGTAAATAACTGTTTGTACACTAACAAACTATGACAGTTGGCAGCACTGGAATGAGAAGAAGACGTGTAGAAAATTTCATCTCAATCGGATGGACCGTTCAAGCGAACGCATAAATAACATACAGACAGACATGCATTGCCTATTATATATAAGAAGATGTTACGCAAAGCCTCAATTTTAGAGAGCATTGCTGAACGTCTCAGCAGTATTTCTTCCTATAGTTTATACCGTATGGCGTTGGTGATCATGTCTATCCCCAGCCTGCTGTCTCGTGTGCTACCAGTCGTTTCTTAACGGCTGTATTGCTCCTCTAGGCGTAGGTGTCAAATTGTCCAGTAACTATTCTCTTGGCCTTCCGCTGCCTCTCCTCCCCTCCTATCTTGTTGTGACGACATACTCCAGCTTTCCTCTTCTCATGATTTGCCCAAAGAATGCGGACTGTCTTCTTCCTATTCGGGTAACCACTTCTCCTTGTGAGTTAACTTCTTTCACGATGTCTTCATTGCTCTTGCCACCTGTCCGCGGTGTTCTCATCATTCTCCACAGCTTCCACGTAATTTCTCACTTGTCTGCTACTTGTCCATGATCCCCTTCTAAACATCAGACTTGACTCAATATAGCTCTTGATTGTCCATGATTCCCTTCTATATATCAGACTTAACTCAATATAGCTCCTGATTGTCCATGATCCCCTTCTATACATCAGACTTGACTCAATATAGCTCTTGATTGTCCATGATTCCCTTCTATATATCAGACTTAACTCAATATAACTCTTAATTGTCCATGATCCCCTTCTATACATCAGACTTAACTCAATATAACTCTTAATTGTCCATGATCCCCTTCTATACATCAGACTTAACTCAATATAACTCTTAATTGTCCATGATCCCCTTCTATACATCAGACTTAACTCAATTTAACTCTTAATTGTCCATGATCCCCTTCTATACATCAGACTTAACTCAATATAACTCTTAATTGTCCATGATCCCCTTCTATACATCAGACTTAACTCAATATAACTCTTAATTGTCCATGATCCCCTTCTATATATCAGACTTAACTCAATATAACTCTTAATTGTCCATGATCCCCTTCTATACATCAGACTTGACTCAATATAGCTCTTAACTGTCCATGATCCCCTTCTATACATCAGACTTGGCTCAGTATAGCTCTCAATTGTCCATGATCCCCTTCTATACATCAGACTTGGCTCAATATAGCTCTTAATTGTCCATGATCCCCTTCTATATATCAGACTTGACTCAATAATCATTGGCTCTTAATTGGCTCTAACTATGTTCTTAACCTCGTTTCACAAAGATAAATTGCACGCTCCCTCACCAATACACCATTTCTGTGGATCAAAAGACAGGCAGGGTGAATCATATAGGAGTGGACCGCGAAGAAGCTGCACATAGTATTGTAGCCTCATTACAGTCGACCTTCAATGCGGAGATGGCACTCTAGATGATGATGCTAATGGTGATGATGGTGAATATTGGTGCGCCATTATTAGACCCGCCCTCGTTTTACACCATTTACGGAAAGTCTCAATTTTAGAGAACACAGCTACGGGCGATTTAGCAGCAGACCCACTTGCATTGGGTGTGTCAGTCGTTCAGAAAGCAAAGGCAAACTGCTGATCGTAAACTTGCCAAGATATCACAAACAGCAAAATACGGCTGGGGTTAACTGCGACGTCCTATAAAGGAAATGCAACCAGCCTTTTAACTTAATTTTAGAGAACACTGCGAAACTCCTGGGGATATCAACATCGGAAAGATACACGAATGTTGTATGCTCTGTTGAATATGAAGGAGTTACTGCTGTCGAGATGATAGGGGGTCCGAATAAAAAGGCAAAATATGATTTAGAAGTTCGACGGATGGCAAAACACACCATGGGTACAAGAGAACGCTTCGGCTCAAGTCTTTATCGTAGTAGTAACAACGAAACATGTTTTTTTTTCTTTTCTTTTTTTTTTCTTCACGCTATGACCTCATTTTATTATATGTTGAGAAATTGACGATGAGGGCTTTTTATAGCCTTTCGACTGCACAGGGATTATTTGATAAAAACAATAAATGATTGCTAAAATAATCTTTGTGCAGTCAGAAGGATATAAAACTCTGTCATTGTCGATTTCACAACACCCAATGAAACACGATTTTGTTGTCACGTTGATAAAGGTCGCTTCGGTAAAAAAAAAAAAAAAAGTTCGCCTGGCCCTGTGTGTGTGTGTGTGTGTGTGTGTGTGTGTGTGTGTTGTGGGTTTGTTTGTTTGTGTGTGTGTTGTGTGTGTGTTTGTGTGTGTGTGAGTGTGTGTTATGGGTTTGTTTGTTTTTGTGTGTGTTGTGTGTGTGTGCGTGTGTGTGTGTGTGTGGGGGGGGGGGCCTGGCTAAAGAAGACAATGTGTCAGTGGTGTCTAACTGGCAGTGCCACGGAATATTTGTTTCATTAGCGAGGCACTTTCGTTATTTGGAGGTTGCAGGTTCGAATCTCGATATGGCCGCGGCCATTTCATAAAGATCACGTGCCTTGCCTTATGGTGTAGGCCTTCGTACCTCTCCAAATATCTCGGTTCTTGGTGTTCTGGATCAACTCTGCTGATGTTATTTCCCCATAACACCATATTAGTCCATCCAGCATCAATTCTCTTGATCTGCTCCAGCTTCTTCTCCCATTGATCTTTCCATTGGTCACGGTGTATGCTTCAATTGCCCCTCTTCCCATTATATTACCAAAGAAGGTTGCATGGCTCCATCCTATACGTGTATATGTTCTATTGTCATTAGCCTCTTCTATACAATCGTTGTTAATCAGTCTGACCTACACTATAGCTTGCAATTTTTATATTGGCTAGCATGTTCTCAAATGTCTACTCCCTTTTACTTAGTTGTTGATACTGTATACACTACACATTTTATTTGCGTTTTTCTTACCATTTTGATTAGTGATATAGTAGTGACTGTAGCTGCCAATACTTTAGCGATTGCTTTACTTTCTGTTTACGATTTTATTTGCAAACATTATTCTCAAGAAACCATATTTCCACTGTGTCCAGGTCGCCAACAGTGAAATAAAGAGCCAATTAACAAGCACAGTGCCAGATCAGTTTACCCTGAAACAGCTTGTCTCAAATATTGAGCATAAAAGAATGAATGGACATAATATTGTTTTCATCGTGACAGCAGTGATATTTCTTCCCATCTCTCTTGTCAAGCCAATCTTTATGAAGTCTGATCAAATAGTCAATCAGTAATCGATACTTTATTGATTATGTCACCGTGGCAACAACAGACGTCAGACTTCGTTGTCAAGCTGAGGAGGGATATCGCCACGGAGACGGTTGCTGACTTCCTCACATTTATTCCAGAAATTAAAGTTACCACAACTATGCAACCAACTAGCACGAAAACTCACATAACTTTTAGTTCACTGTTATTGTTTGTTCTGGCCTAAGACACTGCGACGTAAGTATGTTTTCTCATTTACTTTTACACTGTCTTGTTTTCACACACACACACACGCGCGCGCGCACATGCATGCATGTACACACACACACACACACACACACACATATATATATATATATATATATATATATATATATATATATATATATATATATATATATATATATATATATATATATATATATTAGGGCTGCGGAAGTTAACGATTAATGAATCATTTAATCGTTAATTTTTTTTAACAATTAATTTTTTTAACGATTAATCGAAAACTTTTTTCCCATCACTTATAAAAATGAACCGTATGTCGAAACATTTTAAACATAGTGCTGCAAATACAACCGAGTTTTAAAATTGTACTGAGTCACCATTGTGTAAGCTGCAGCAAGATGTACCAACAAGATGGAACAGTATGTTTATTATGCTACAGAGTCTTCTACAGGCCAGAGAAGTATTAACTGTCTACATGTCAGATGAAAAGAAGCAATACAAAGGTCCAAAACTGTCAGGTTCAGATTGGGAGAAGATTTCGAAATATGTCAAAGTTTTGGACTTATTCTGTCAGACCACGGTCCTGCTTGGCGGTCAAGATTATGTTTCATGTAGCTGTGTATTGCCACTGCTATCATCGTTGACAAAGCATATGACTGTACACGATGATGATCCGGGCTACATAGCTAAATTTAAGGGAGCATGTATTAATGACTTCAGTGAACGTGTAGCTAATATGACAAGTATTGAAATACTACAGATTGCAACAGCACTTGATCCACGCTACAAATACCTGAAGTGTTTGTCAAAAGATGCAAAAGAACGAACTTGGTCACGTATTGAACAACAAATAGTAGCTGATGTTCATGATGAGCAGATGGAGACTGCTGCAACGAATGATACTGATATTGACAATGAAACTATATGTTAGTTAGTTAGTCTTCCCTCTTGAGCCCAAGGCAGCGCATAGGGCAGAAGTCATGGCTCACCATGTTTGGCAGTTCGCTGCTACCTGTTGTAGATCTTGGATGTTTGTTTACATGACCATTGAATGAGCCTTCTCTGATGATGGTTCTACGCAGGGTCTCTCTTGGTCTTCCCCGTTTTCTTTTCCCTACTGGTGACCATAAGAGGGCTTGCTTGGGGAGTCTTGTCTTGTCCATTCTGAGTACATGGCCGATGTAGTTCCAACGGCGTTTTCTAATAAAGTGGGATACAATATCTTGCTTAGTCTCTTATCATATTTGCGTATTGGTTATTAAATCTGTCCATTGAAGGTTTAGAATTCTTCTAAGACATTTATTCTCAATATGTGAACCAAATGAAAAGCGTATTAAGCTAATGGAGTCTGAACTGGAAAAGAAAGCTGCTGAATCGGTTGACCCTCTACAATGGTTGAAACTTAATGAACATGGATATCCAAAATTGGCATTCCCTGCCAAGACCATTCTGCATACCGGCTAACTCAGTTCCATGTGAACGATTGTTCAGCTCTGCTGGTTATATTGTTAATAAGACGCGCTCGCCACTTGAACCAAATACTGTCAATATACTCGTCTGTTTGCATAGTTGGTTATTAGACGACATATGAACAAGACAATCCAGTGTTATTTCGATTTTTGACAAATACGACTATAATGTGAGTTATGTGACTATAAATGGTTTGCTTTAATCGAAATTAGCTATTAATTAATCGTTAATTTTTTTAAAGTTAACTATTAAATTTACATTAATCCATCACACCCCTAATATATATATATATATATATATATATATATATATATATATATATATATATATATATATATATATATATATATATATATATATATATTAAAGAGGAGAAAAAGAATGGGAAAAAAGAAAGAAAGCAAAACAAGCAGAGGAGAGAGAAACCCTGCAAGGAATGACAACCATGTGGAGGGACTAGATGGCCCAACGTTGTGACAAGACAGTTTCTTTTTCATCATTCTGGTCAACGTCCTCTGGAAGGAGAGGGGGTAAAATTGTCTGGAAAGGAAAAACAACGACAAGGGAGGGGACAAACACTTCACACTCCAAAGACAGTAACTACAACCGGCGATCTCATAGTAGACAGTGCTGTTGTGATGTGCAATGTAAGATCTTCACGTGAACTGCATATTCGGAACGATGGCGGCTGGCTGTTGCTGAATTGACTGGTTTACCTTTTCAGTTCACGAGTGCATTTTTAAGAGACTCCTGGGAGTCGTCGCTGGAGCTACGGAGTTCGTGCATTGTGCGGCGCTTTCGGCGGGTCGCCCTGCGGAAAAGACCAAGCCATATGGAATAAAATCCGGGTCAATGAAGTCTTTCTGGTGACTGTTCTTTCCAACGACGAAGAACTGTATTTTTCGTGGAGGACTTTTGTGTTGGCATTCTGGCAGCGGCATTATCCACAGTCTGTACCTGTGCGGACTGTTGGCTTGCCAAGACTCCTGCCTTTTCCACTTTTCACATGAGGCAGGGAGTTTTCGGCGGGTCGCCCTGCGGAAAAGACCTAGCCATATGGGATAAAACCGGGTCAATTAAGTCTTTCTGGTGATTGCCGTTTCCATGGACGATGAACTTTCTTTTTCGTGGAGGACCTTTGTGTTGGCATTCTGGCAGCGGCATTATACACAGTGTACTTGTGCGGGCTGTTGGCTGGCCGAGACTCCTGTCTGTTCCACTCTTCACATTGGGCAATGATGGGTATTTTGTGTGATATTCACTGGCACAAGAACGGAGCATAATGGGGACGACCTGTTGCCGTGAAGTTGGAACTAACTATGCTAGCCCCATAATTTTACAGATAAATGGACACTCGGTGGGTTATGTGGTCAAAATCACGATGTCGCCTTTATTTCCCAGAACATTTTTGGTACTCCTTTTAGGCTTGGTCATCATAGGAACTTAAGAAAATAAACGTTGCATGTCATTTGCAAGAGGTCAGTTACAAACATACAATGTTGTATTTTTAATGACTGCAGTGTTTGAAAATATTGCCGGTCCAAGTTTTGTATTTACCTATTATGTTGCATGAACTTTACGGAGGGTGAAAACAAAACTTGGACAGGCAATATTTTCAAACACTGCTGTCATTAAAATACACCCTATATCTCCGCCTCGGTGGGAAGTAGAATAGATTACCATCGAGTCGGCTGGCAAGCGTACTGGTCATTGTTATACCAGGGCTCCAGGTTTGGCACGTGACATGTGAAGATAAAAAATAAATGTGTCTCCAAGCAGTTTCATGTTATGGGTCTGTGATATTATAGCGCCATCACATTCTGAAGGCCTGGATGCACGGAAGAACAGGAAGCCAATTGGTCCCTCACTTTCGCAGACGTCGAGCCCAGACCCCAGCCCCACCGTGCTCAAGAGTAACCAGCTCAGTGCGTTATCAACTTCGCTTTTAGGCTTTATTCCTTGTCGACAACCGCCCTCCTAGGTAAAGTTTCTGGAACATGACTAAAAGACAGACAGCAGGAATCCTAGACTTCTAACATTAACTGATTCAGCGCCGTAGGATAATATATCGCTAAATATGACCTCCCATTTCTTTAACGTTTATTTCGTACAAAACAGTGTGGGTTTTTTAACAAGGTGTGTTGTGTGTAATTTTTACATTTGCAAATACAACATATATACTCGTATACTCGAGATAATATCGCATTCATGGCATGGTGTAATTACTACATATTACATGTTGAAAGTGATGATTGATTAATCATTTGCTCTCAATCATACCAAAACCTTTTAATATAAATTAAGTCATACTCCATGTATTCTCATTCACACTTGGTTTTATTTAAACAAGTTTAACTGAATCGCTGAATTTTTTTTTTAATTTTTTTTTTTTGCGCTTGCTCGCTTTGAACCCAAGCGTAGTCCATACACACGATTTATAGTAGTGATGAACTGTATTTTACGTGTGGATTAGCTTTCCCTATTAACAGTGTCCCTCGCCATCATGCGAGCCCACTCCGACTTCAGAAGTACTTATAATTTACGTCCCATGTCAAGGACGAAGGTCAATATTTTAGCCCAACTGTCCGGTGTAGGGGTTGAACCACTTACCTCGGCATCAGCAGACGGATGTTAAAGAACATGTGTTCTTACCCATTTGACCATGCTGACCTGCGCTGAATGTTTCATACTCCATATATTCTCAGTTACTTTAGTTTTCTGAAAATGTTACATCTTGTCTGTACCTACAAACTCTGTCATACATTATGTATCGCAACAAGCATCCCATTTTACACTGTAAATTGCAAAATAGGTCTATATGGCGTTTGCTTGCACGCGCACGCGAGAGAGGAGGAGGAGGAGGAGGAGAGAGAGAGAGAGAGAGAGAGAGAGAGAGAGAGAGAGAGAGAGAGAGAGAGAGAGAGAGAGAGAGAGAGAGCAAACCGACTGAAGTTAGCTACATTGAGTAGTAGCTTCATCACAGGTACAATGGATTTATTTGGGGTGGGCGGGATTGGGTAGAGGATAGAGGAATTTTCCCTGGTCTTGATCGAACTTCCCACTTCTCGGCTGACAAAGAAAATGACCTACGAGGTACAGCCTCCCTTTGTGCTGTCCCTGACTGTGGTAATATTCCCCAATCCACGGTGACAAAGAGGGAAAATGTGCTGATCCATTCACCCCCATGACGGGTATTGTAAATATGTAAATAAAGGATCTACGAGCCTAAATATCTCTCTTTTTCAATACTGGTTCTTAACGATCATATTAATACATTTTTTAGTGTGCACTCCTGCATATCTGTAGGGTATTCTTTTGGTAGAAATGAAAAGTGAAAATAAAGATGGTAACCCATAAATGATGGCAATAATATTAAGAATCGTTGATTGAGTTAAGGGTGCGCACTAGGAATATAGAACTCTCTGTGAAGGTATATGTTTGAACCTGTATAATATGAAGTGTGAACCTGATTGGGGGGGGGGGGGGGGTTGCTTAATCTGTGTTATAGCTGGGAATTTTATGTTGAAAATGTGCGATAATATGTGTCAGTGTACTGTGTTATAATTGTGAATAGCCGCGTTTCGGCTAGACCATATTAGGTTCTGTATTCAGCTAATGCTACAAGCAGTTTTGTGTATTTGTCTTTTGTGGTTTTAGGTATTGTGCTTAGTAAGATTGCTTTGTATATGTACGTTTTCTTGTTTGCGTATGTTTCCATTAGTTGTTGTAGTGCAGTCTGAGTGGCTGTGATTGTTGAACATGTATAATAAGTATGGTCTTCTGTTTCTTGAATGTTGTGTCTGTATTGTTGGCATGGTGCTATTTGCTTGGATCTCTGTGCTGCCCTTTCCGTGGTTGGTGTCATGTTTAAAAGTAGTATGTACGTTATTTCCTTGGCTTTTAGTGTGATGTGTTTGTTGTGTAAGTTAGTGAAAGTACAGCTGAAGTCTTTACTGTAGTATTTGTATGCCTTTTTTATTCTCAGGTGTAATGATGGTGCTTGTTGTTTCACTAAGTATAATATATGTATATCTGCTTGGTTGTCTGTTGTGTTAAATGTTCATTGCCTTGTATTGCTTGCATACATGTTCTGTAGAATTGTGGTAGTGCGCCGTAATAGTGTAGTGTTGTTTTGTCTATTTCCCTAAGCCGGTGTATTCTAATTGCAATGCAGTATAATGCTGGTGAGTGTTGGTCTGGATGATTGATGATGTGTCCTACATAGTTGATTCTTAATGCTTACCCCAACTTTTGAATCTGGCTGCGCCTCTGATTGAAGAGAAAAAGAGACTTCTTATAACGGTATCAGATATTGTTCTGGGGGGGGGGGGGGGGGGGGGGGGGTCAGAATACTGTCATGATATTAAGCACATCGTCCATCGAGTGCCAGTTGGTCAAGAAAGTGTGGGCCTAGTACCAACTGTCTTTCCTTACCGCGTAAGACTGCTCCAACTGAACACCAATTTACTCAACCAAGAAACGAACCGCATATTATTTTAATAAGTAAAATGGAGTTGAGTTGAATAGAATTGAGTCAAGCACCGACATCACAGCTCTCAGTACATTTCAATGACTTTAGTTGAATTGAGTCAAGAAGCGACATCAAAGCTTTTGGAACATTCATTTACTGCTCCATTCTCATCTTCAACAACCAGCGAAGAGTCCCAATATTAATGGTACCAATTGCAATTTGATTATAAGTCCGCGTCGGAACACAGTATCGGCCAGAACCTCTGATCAATTCCATCCGCATCATTCTCTCTAGGCTTAAAGTCGCTTAAAAGTCGACTTCATTGCACCGGGTTTTTATCCCGTCTGGCTCAGTCTCTTTCTTCAGCGCGGGCTGCCGAAAGCGTCGCACAAAGTATGAACTCCGTAGCTCCAGCGACGACCCCCATGAGTCTCCGAAAAATACACTCGTGAACCGAAGGACGCGGTCCGGAATCGAACACACAATCTTCGGAGCCCGAGGCAGACGGCTTGATCATTTCGCCACAGAGGCTCCCTAGACTTTGATGATTTATCTGTTCTTCCACACTATTCACACACAAAAAAAGGTCATGACCTCATCTACCAATACCCGTTTTCCACCACACAGGTGTGTCCTAAGGAAAAGATCCACGGACGCTCCCTATCTTTGATGTTTTAATTGAAACATGCCACTGTACAAGAGTAAAATTAAATGGATTTTAAAAATACGAATGTTTACTTCAATTAGGTAATACTTTACACATAAGTAGTTAAGTGTTAAGTCTCACACTTCAGTGAAATATATATAAATAATAAAGTGTTTTAGATAATCGAACAGAGGCCTTGAATATGTGAATGTACAGAAGAATACGTCGTATTTTATAGAAACAAAAACAATCAAATATAAAAGTTCTAAAAAATACTTGGGAATGACAAGAATGTTGATGAAAGACTTTCTTTTTTTTGTTTCTTAAAGAGATAAGTGAAATATTTAGGCCACGTTAAAAGACATATGACTGGCACCTTGCCGTCTTTACAGACGATAATTTGTAAAATGGAGTTATACCTCACCATAACACAAATCATGGGCTGAATTTAGAGACCATGTGTCGTCTATACAGCATGATCTCGGTCTGCCTAGTTTACTCCAGGGGAATTGCAACACCAATATGTCTGAAAGAAGACAAGCTGCAGAAGCTGCCGGATCAGCAAAAAGTTACTTTAACTGTTCACCTGTTGGAGTTTCCGTCCTAAACCAATTGCCACCACGGCTTGGGCTTGGTCTGCCCAGACATTTAGTCTTTAGTTTGCATTTCCTCGCACTAGGGTAAGGAGTGTACCTTTCTAATTGAGCTCCTCCGCCCGAGGCCGTTGGCACAATGTGAGATGTCGGGTTTGGAGAGTGCTGCCCAACATTCGGCGCTAACAGAAAGCAGGTAGTACCGTCTATTGCCATACGGTTTCTCAGTCATGTCTGACTAAGATCTGGCTTTGTAAAAGACTTAACATTCGTGACATCAAGAGATGGACGAACAACAGTCTGACAGAATGTAAAATCGTGGCGATAGACAGATAGTGGCAGAGATCCATTGCAGCCACTCATCATTGTGACGACGGTACCTGATTGACTGAATAAAGTGCCAAGTCTCCAATGTTTCAATGAAATATACAGAGATAGTCAACTATTCGGCACGGGTAGTGCATTACGATTCGACTCTCGACCCTTTGATTTCGCGGCCGATCCCCAAAGGGAAAATAATCATTATTTTAAAATAATCGCATATACAGCACTTTCAGGCTAAACACACAGTGGAAACAGATAGCCAGGAAGCAGATTTCTTTATCATGCTCTGACCAAATGTAAAAATAGATCACATCTTGCTAACACTGGGGTTCACGGGAAATAGTCCGTCACACACGACGCGTTGTATGGGACTGAGATCGTTCTGTATCATTTATGATTAAAACACTATGAATGAAGTACACAGATTTAATAAAGTAAAGGGCCTTTTTACACGTTTTAGGGGCAATGGGCATATGGCCCATATTTGTATAGACCAACTGGCACTCAGTGGGTGATGTGGTTAGGATCCCACCCGCCGCCATTCCTTCCCAAGATATGTTCTAATACCCGCCTTAGACTGGGTCGACCTGTAAGTCCAAGTCAATTTTTAAAAAACTTCCTGGTGCCGATTCTAACCCAGGCCCGGCAGGCGAGTCTCTAGCTCGGCTACCACTCGGAATTCACTCACATGCATATTTATGACTTATTTGTGACTTACGTCAGCCTCAATGTCATCCATGACTTATGTAAGCCTCAATGTCATCCATGACTTATGTAAGCCTCAAAGTCATCCATGACTTATGTAAGCCACAATGTCATCCATAACTTATGTAAGCCTCAATGTCATCCATGACTTATGTAAGCCTCAATGTCATCCATGACTTATGTAAGCCTCAAAGTCATCCATGACTTATGTAAGCCACAATGTCATCCATAACTTATGTAAGCCTCAATGAAAATACTATAATATGGATGAATTGGAACATGTTGATATGACATATGTAAACCTCAATGCCACCCATGGTCCATGTAAGCCTCTTTGCCATCCATGATCTATGTAATCTTCAATGTCTTCTTCCACGATCCATGTAAGCCTCTTTGTTATCCACGATCCTTGTAAGCCTCTTTGTTATCCATGATCCATGTAAGCCTCAATGCCATCCATTATCCGTGTAAACCTTTATTTCATCCACAATCCATATAAGCCTCTTTGTAATCCATGATCTATGTAAGCCTTAATGTCATCCACGATCCATGTAAGCTTCGTTCTCATCCATGATCCAAGTAAGCCTCAATTTCACTCATGTAAGCCCCAAATTCATCCATGATCCATGTAAGCTTCAATGCCTTCCATGACCCATGTAAGCCTCATTGTCATCCACGATCCGTGCAAGCCTCTTTGTAAGCCATGATCCATGTAAGCCTCTTTGTCATCCGTGAATCATGTAAGCCTCAATGCCATCCATGATCCATGTAAGCGTCTTTGTCATCCATGATCCATGCTAGTGTGACAGCTAGAAAAGAAGAGGAAGAAGAAGGAGGAAGTGAGGAGAGAGAGAAGAGAGAGAAAAGAATGATGAGGGAAATGATGTAAATAGTGTGAAGCCTAAAAGTTCGTTCCTCAGTCGAACTCTGCCTACTACACACTACCTTTGATAGTAAAGAAATATGAAGAGAGAGAAGGAGAAAAAAAGAGGATGAGAGTAAGGGATACGACAGATGTAGGTTCGTGTCTCCGCGTGAGAACAATAGTTAATTACTATTGCACCATCAATGTCTCGTGGTGTAGGTTATCAGGTTATAGAAGAGATGTACAGCCTCACAAAGTCTCTAAGCTACTCTACTTATGTTACTTCAGACTAACAAGTCGGAATAAAAGGCAACTCAAACATATATTTATTTTCTCCTTGAACAATAACAGAGAGACAATCTACAGCATAATCACATAAAGTAACCAGTACATGCATTGAAGACACATCTACGTATAATCGACTCCAAAAAACAACACAATACTGCATGTCGCCACAAGGGGAGGTAGATAATGTAATAAACTATACAACCAGATGTTAGAGAAATACTACCTACAATCACCTCCTAACCGCATGAATAAGAAGACTAAAGCTAGGAATTACACCGGCCTTTGTTTCATAACTATCTCTCCATAGGCTTATTAGTGGTCCATATATTCAGCCCAAACACCCATTGATCCATAGATTGATCCATCAATCCATATACCCAGGGATTATCTTGTTCAGATGGATATCTGTTTAGACAAGTATGCCCGGTATGCTTGGGCGACTCCCTTTTACCCAGGCAATGCCTGAAACAGTATAAAACAATACCCGTGAGTTTTATGTGAGATTAAACATTAGTCTTTCACTACCTACAAAGCCCTTAACACCTATCGCTTCTTTATCTATACTAGTATTAGTATATCTTAGCCATAACATAAATTAAGAACCTTATTGTGAACACATATGTTTAACTAATATTATTATCGCCTATTTCCCGACGCGCCGCCTACAGCCAACATTAAGTATTTAACCATTCACCCGAAGATCTGAACTCGCTGCCTGTACCACGCCGGGCCAGCCTAACTACACCTTAGCTACACAGCCGCAGAAGCGCGACCTCCTTTCACCTATGTCCAGCGAACAAAAGACACGCATTCTTTCCTGTGCCCGCCCCGTCTCTAGCCAACGATCTCACCTGTCATTGTCTGGTTGACCTAGTGATCGCGAGTGCCTTGCTATCTTTTTCTGCCGTCTGCTGTGTTTGGTCGCTGTGTCTATATTCTTGCAATACTGCCATCTCTTCGTATTTACATGCACTTGCACTAGCCTAGTTCTCATTAATCTTGTAGGCTAATGGCTCAGTTTACATGAACATATACAGTTTATCCACACTCTGCTTATCTAACCGATTAATATGACTCCCATCACTCTATTTCGGCCATTTAAATATCGGTAATACGCAGGACGTCGCATTCAGTCCTGACATTTGTCGGTCGTTCATGATTACGCGGTAAGTTCACCTACGGTAGTTTGCTATAGCTCTCTAAACTAAGATACCTGATTATAATATACAATTAAACTAATTATGTCTAAGTCTTATGTCAACTTACATTCAACTTCTGCCATCCAGTGGGTTTTCTGGTCGTCCTTCTGGGTTTCATATTTGAAATACGATTGCTCTCTTCAACCTCGTTTGCCGTGGATCCCACCACCGGTTTCCAGTCGTATTTGACATTAGTCTCCTGTGTGGTTCCAACCGCAGTGTCCATGGCTAGTGGTTGTCCTATTTGACGTTAGCCATCATCTGCAACTAATGAGCGGTCTTCTTTAGCCAACAGTCCTTCTCAAATGGCTTGCACGCCATTTTGTGATCCTCGGAATTTGCGTTCCACTCCATCAGATTTATCTATCTGGAATAAATGGTTCACAGATCCTTGACCATCCTACTTTACTTCGGCAGTCCAGACGAAACCGTGATATATGCATCCTTTCCGTCTTTAATACTGCCTCTCCATCTTCCTGGACACTAAACAGCCTGATATATAGACATAACCATTGCTGGAGTTCCAAACTCACACTTCCTCCTGGGCTGGGCGACCGCCCAGCCCTCGGATCTGCTGCTACCGCACCCTGGCTCGTTCCACACTGTCCCAACTGACTGGACCCAAAATATATCTAACTATATACTTGGCGCTTCTTTCTGGAATCACGTGACGTTGCTGTTCCTTGTCCTCCAATCAGTACCTCGCGTACCCTGCTTAATTTGCATACTACTATCATATCATTAACCCAAATCTACATTGTCTCTGAAGTTCATGGTCCTGAGTTTATCGTCCTTGTTTGAGTTCATGCTCTTTAAATTAGATTTCCCAGCTCAAGCACGTTCCCACTGCTATAAATCTGCCCCTCCGTTGTATTTCTTGCCCAAACTGACAGTTCCCGACAAAGCCTATGCTAAGTTTGGCTTCATGTTTCCTGAATTTCTCATTTCACTAACAACTAAAGGTAAACCGTCGGTCAGCGGGCTGCACTAGAGTCATTGCCCGACCACTCACTAATTTTGAACTTACTGGTCGGTGAACTCTTTGTCGAACCAAAAATATCCCAGTTAATGCTTTCCAGTAAACTCATTCGCCTAGAGACAATGAAAGCATACTGTCTCACTAGCCTCGGTGCTATCGACGATCCATATAAGATTCATTGTCATCCATGAATAATGTCATCAATGCCATCCATGACTTATGTTAGCCTCAATGTGGCTGTGGCGAAGTGGTCAAGCCGTTTGACTCGTGCTCCGAAGGTTGTGGGTTCGATTCCGGGCCGGGTACTTCGGTTTACGAGTTAAATGTTTCGGAGACTCCTGTGGGTCGTCGCTAAAAGCTACGGAGTTCGTGCTTTGTGCGACGCTTTCCGTGCTGCGGAAAGAGACCGAGCCATATGGGATAAAACCCGGTGCAATGAAGTCGACCCTGTCGACTTTTAAGCGACTTTCAATGTAGCCCATGGCTGATGTATGCCTTAATGAAAACACTATAACATTGATGCATTGGAATATGTGGATATGGCTTATGTAAGCCTCAATGAAAACACTGTGTAACATGAACTAAGTGGATATAACCTATGTAGGCCTCTATAATATAACGCCGTTTTTATGTTAGGAGAAGAGGAAAGCTGGGGTTGGACAGTATGTCGTCACAACGGGAAAGTTGGATTTGAAGATAGGCAGGAGGAGACCAAGAGAGAAGCTGTTGGATAATTTGACGGCATAGCACACACACACACACACACACACACACACACACACACACTCACACACACTCACACACACTCACACACCTCCCACACACACACACACACACACACACACACACACAACAGAAGGCTATGGACAGACATGATCGCCAGCGCCACAAAGCATGAACTATGAGAAGGCATCCGTTACAATCAACCTACCCGGGTTCCCTCGTCTCATTGGCTATTATTAATTAGTTGTTGGGAAACCCTTCAGTCCATTGGTCAATATTAATTGTTGGGGAACCCCTTGGGTCACTGGTTAACCAATGGGAAGGGAGAAGCGGAAACTTTTAGAGTTTCAGAGAGACCCCGTGGGTGAGCAGTGTTCAGTGATAACTGCTCGCCGAGTCCAGGGCTTGACTGTTGCCTACTGATACCTATGTCGGTGTTGTGTGCTGAAAACACTTTGACTGGACTTCTTCGCGTCACGTTCACGAAACTGAGAATCCGGTTCATTTAGGATACACACTTTCCATTTCTGTGCTGTGAGTGGTAGGCAAAGTAATTCATTGTAAACCAGTGTAGTGTGTTTAATGTTTATAAATTATTTTATTGTTTGTTAGTTGCATTTTTACACACTTGAAAAATTAAAAACATGCCGTTTTGATCACTTGATTATCTCAATCAGTGCCTGCCACACTAGGTAGATGTGGAGCACAATGTATGTTAATGCTTGTTTACAGTTTATTGATCATCAAAATATACTTATCTTCTATAATTGACTATAATCATGTAGTAAATTTATGTAGCGGGTACGTTACAGAACGTGGCTCTCCCCAACACCTGCCGACAAGTGTCTCGATCTCTGGCCATCTCTCATGCACCCTCTTGCTCAAGGTGTCTGGAATGTCCGGCTACCTACCGGTCGACCCCTTGCCTTTTCTCCCTGAAACCATGACTTCCATGACTGTCTGTTATCTGTTCTTTCCATGTACTGTGACGTTTAATATGGCGAAAGTATTTCAGTGTTCAGGGCAACTCCTTGATATGATGCTGTTTTGTTTATGAACTTGTTTACTTCCATGTTCAGATCTTGTAGACAGTTTTTGTTTTCTTTATCAGCGTTATTCTAAGAACTTTTCTGTAACAATTAAGTTCACAGGCCCCTTTTTCTTCTTTAGCCATTGCCAATTGTTTTCAATTTGACTTATAACCATACGTCGCCACGGGAAAGATGCAAGCTCTCTAAAACTTCAACTTTTTTGCTGATGTTGTGCCATATGTTCTGCCACTGTTTTAACTTTTTTCGTCGGGAGTAGGGTGTAGGTTGTCCTCTGCCCTGCTTTGGTCCAAACAGCACATTCCAGATCTTCACACACAGTGCTTGGCAGATATGTACACTGCCTTCTCCATCTGTCTGGATGAGTTCCATTGGTATACTATCACATCTTCTAGAATTCTAACTCTAGTTCTCTTATAAGTTTTAGTCCTTATTGCTTAAGTATACACTTATTTAGAAGCTGCCTCTGTGGCTTAGGGGACTGTTTCATAATTTCCCGTCAAACCAAGTCAAGAGTTCAAAATCATCTAGTGGCAATTTCGAAGCAGACCGCTTTGCATTGATTGCTATTCAGGAAGCAATGTCAAACTATTACATTGCCTAGTGATTCACAAACAGCCAATAAATGCTGGGGTTGATTACACTGTCCTGTAAAGGATATGCAGTTAACTTTTATTTTAGAATATCATCTTGAGGCACTTCTATGGTACATATTCTTGTTTCCTGAGTTAGTTCATTTATTCAGTAGCATGTCCTTTGTAGAACCTCGCTCCCATCACAGCTGTCCAGAAAACTGTCGGTCATAAGCAAGATGTCCTGCATCCGATACACCCATCTGTAGATTATCTACCACATCTTCTTGCATGTAGGTCCGCATGGCTGAATGAATAAGAACGCATGTACTTAAACATC
This sequence comes from Cepaea hortensis, assembly GCA_963921405.1. Taxonomy (NCBI): domain Eukaryota; kingdom Metazoa; phylum Mollusca; class Gastropoda; order Stylommatophora; family Helicidae; genus Cepaea; species Cepaea hortensis. The sequence continues at coordinate 19,901,717 of OY992880.1, read as the reverse complement.
TGGTGTGCTGATGCCATGGTTAGCGGTTCAACGCCTACACCGGACAGCTGGACTAAAATGTTGATGTGTCGTCCTTGGTTAATTAAAGTACCTCTGAAGTCGGAGTGGATTCACCTGATGGCGAGGGACACTGTTAATAGGGAAAGTTAGCCCACATGCAAAATTCAATCCATCATTACTATAAATAGAGTGTATGGACTACGCTTGAGTTCAAAGTGAGCGAGCGCAAAAAAAAAAAAAATCTTCTTGCACACATCTTCTCTTACATATCTTCTCTTACACATCTTCTCTTTGGCCTTCCTCTTCCTGAACATATACCCATCCATTATTGTTCTGTTTCCTGAGTAAAATATGTTTATATGCTTTAAAACAAATGTCAGTGACCCGGTCTGCTCTCCAGTATTTGGATTCTGCAAACCACTGAGTCTGTTAGTTTCTTTTACATATTTATTAATGCCCTTGTTAATACCTATAGTATGGTAGCCTGTTGTTGATCATGTAAGTCTTAACTGTATAGTAGTCTGTTGTTGATCATGTAAGTCTTAACTGTATAAGATGAGAATCGATATTTTCAACGTGGTGTGGCCATTAACTTAACTGTATAAAAGTCTGTTATTGATCATGTAAGTCCCAACTATAAAAATCTATTGTTGATCATATAAGTCTTAACTCTATAAAAGTCTGTTGTTTATCATGTAAGTCTTAATTGCCCAGTTGTTAGCTCCAAAAAGCTGAGATATATTTTTTGCCAACAGTCAAGATGACAGAACAACCAGGAGGCCGTTTGTCAAGCACTGCGTGGGATGATAGTTATGGTGATGGTATTGATGGGCAACTGCATCATGGCATGAGTGCTCGGGTAAGAAATCTTATTTTCAGCATTCAAGTTAATATACATTTTGAGGCCATTTGTAATTTTAATTTCTAATTGAAAAGTTCATGCTGTGAGCATCTTTTTCAGTGTTTCGGGATCTCCCTGGGAAAGTGATCAAGCTGCCTGCCTAGCTTTCCAATGGTCATGGGTTCGTTGTCAAACTCCATCATTTAGCGCACAAGTGCTATTTATTCAGAGACATCTGGAGTTGTAGCTGGAGCTAAAGAGTTCATCCACTGTGCGATGCTTTAGGAAGACCACTGTGGCCTTGTGAGATCAGTCTCGGTGCAGTGGAACTGATCCTCTTGTCTTTAGTCCCCCTTAAAGAATGTCAGTATTTACTGTTGTCTCCTATCTCATTCTATTTTGTTCGTATGTAGATTAACCCCAAGCCAATTACTGTAGTATGAAATATAAGACCTGGTGAGGGAGTCACAGCAGCACGGTGATACCATGCTAGCCTGCGGGGCCAGTGGTCATATGTTAGAATCCACTGAAAGGTGGGGATGATTATTTTCACTGACCCAGTTTAACATGGATAGCATGAAATTTCCTTGAAAGTAAAGGCAGCCATTTTGATACTGATCACATTAGCCATCATAGCACTAACTGCTTTTAAAATATGGAGCATGCATTATGTACCCATTCATGGTGTGAAGAGGGGGGCTTTCTACTTACACTTAAATGGACATAGACCAGTCGTGATCTGATCTCAGCTGAATATAAAAGTCACGCTGCAATACGTAGTCCTCAGACTTGGCCTGAGTAATTTTCAAGTGTTCATGACTGGAGAAAGTTGCAGCTGACGGTCATGGCCTGTCTGGTTTCATTTGAAACCCATAACTCCAATGACAGGTGAAATGTTATTTCTGGGGGAAATGCTAAGAATACTTTGGACAGCCAGAAAATGAATAGGGCAGTTCTTTGAGAAATAAATGAAAACTACATTGATTTTAGAAATTAAACTTAGTCGTACACAAAAATGTTATGTGTGGGGATATTTTATGAGAAGAAAGGGAGGGGTCATCATGGCCAAATGGATAAGACAGCTTGTTCTTAAACTTCCGGTGTGCTGATGCCAAGACAGGGGGTTCAACCCCAGCAATGGTCAGTTGGACTAAAATGTTGACTTCTCGTCTTTGACTTGGGCAAGTAAATTACAAGTACTTTAGAAGTTGGAGTGGGTTCGCCTGATGGTGAGGGACACTGGTAATAGGAAAAGCTAATCCACACGTAAAAATAATTCCAATGCTCCAGAAGAAGCATCTCGTGTATGGACTAGCTTGAGTTCAAAGAGTATAAACACAACAAAATAAAAGGAAGAAGAAGAAAGGCAGCTGAAGTAACACAGTGGCAAGGACATTTGTCTTGAAGACACAAGCTAACATTCACATTGAGGCAGACTTTGACATTCTGGGCTCCCAGGTTGAAGCAGCCTAAAATGGGTACAAAGAAAAAGTCTTGGGAAGTAAAGAAAAATTGCTGGCATGATACGCCACCCCTCGAGTATCTAGTGGCCTATAAACATATGAGACTGGCACATATGCTAAAAATGCATCAAGACAAGCAAAATGGGTCCTTTATTTTATTTTTTATTTTGAGAAAAATGAATTTGAAAACTTAATTACAGTTGGTGAACTTGATGGGTAAAGATCAAGGGGAAGACAAAGAGGTCATTAGATGGCTTGGTCACATGGCAGAACTGGGACAGTAATACAGACCTGATCCAGGACTCTGGTCGTGTGAGATGGTGACAATAACACAAACCTGATCTAGAACTCTGGTCGTGTGAGATGGTGACAATAACACAAACCTGATCCAGGACTCTCGTCGTGTGAGATGGTGACAGTAACACAGACCTGATCCAGGACTCTGGTCGTGTGAGATGATGACAATAATACAAACCTGATCCAGGACTCTGGTCGTGTGAGATGGTGACAATAACACAGACCTGATCCAGGACTCTGGTCGTGTGAGATGGTGACAATAATACAAACCTGATCCAGGACTCTGGTCGTGTGAGATGGTGACAGTAACACAGACCTGATCTAGAACTCTGGTCATGTGAGATGGTGACAATAACACAGACCTGATCCAGGACTCTGGTCGTGTGAGATGGTGACAATAACACAAACCTGATCTAGAACTCTGGTCGTGTGAGATGATGACAATAACACAAACCTGATCTAGAACTCTGGTCTTGTGAGATGGTGACAATAACACAAACCTGATCTAGAACTCTGGTTGTGTGAGATGGTGACAATAACACAGACCTGATCCAGGACTCTGGTCATGTGAGATGGTGACAGTCGATAGCCTAGGCTTATCAGAATAATATATGTTGATAGCTCGATAAAGCTGTAGAATATAGTCCTGTGTCATGTGTGATTTATTTTCAGATGTATATGACTAACCAAGGGCGTAGTACTGAGTCCTCTTCTGGTCACATGATCAGTTCCACCACTGACCTCAGCTCTAGCAGAGCCAGCAGTGGATTCGGTAGCTCATGTTTGAGACGTTTAAGATGTAAGTTTGTTTGCAAATTTCGCAGTCCAAGTTCATTTATATCAATCATTCATTCTAAATCTTTCCTCTACAGTACTGGGACTCAGGTACAGCATATGGCTTTGGTTTATGTTTTATTATTACACACAGGCAAATAGTCTTGTAGAAGGCTCATCATCATGTGCCATGCCGGTAAACGTGGGCGGTCATGTTTTGCCATCTCACCCGATCACCAGAGTCATGGATCAGCTCAGTGTTCTTATCTCGACTATACCACCCAAGCCATCCAGGTATTTATTTCTCTGCCTTCCCCTTGTTCTCTTCCCCTTGATCTTGCCGGTTGTCACCAAGTTCTCCAATTTATTTCTTCTCATAACATGACCAAAAAATTGTTACTGTCTACGTCTAATTTCTCTAATCAGTTTACGGTTTTCAGTTTGTAGAACTTGGTCATTGGTGTTTCTGTCTGTCCATGGTATTCTTTGTATTTTCCTCAGAAACCACATTTCTACAGCCCTAAGATGTTTTCAGCTTGTCAGCTCATTGTCCACACTTCACATCAATACAAAAGCACAGGCTCTATGTAGCACCTCAACACTCTTTTTCTCATTGCAAATGACATCATTTTATTGGTCTGTATGTTTTTCATCTTGCAAAAGACTGCCTTCATCATGGCGATTCTTATTCTAAATCTCTTAAAGGCATCTCCCTTCAGATGTTATAACTGTTCCGAGATAATTGTACCGATTCACTTGTTTAAGAATATTCCCATTTACTTGTATATTATATTGTGGTATTTCCTTCTTTTTAGTGATGACCATAATCTGTGTCTTCTTACAATTTAATTCTAACCCAAGTTGTTCACTGTGTACAACAATCACATCTACTAAATTTTGCAGATCTTGCTGATTGTCTGCAATCAATACTTTATCATTCGCGTATCTTATGTTATTGATATTATGTCCCCCAATGATGACTCCTTTCGTATCATCATTTCTGAAAATATTTCCACTACAGGGAAAAAGATCTAGAGACATTATACATACCGTTTCACACCTCTCTTAATAAGATGATTCCAATTCCAATTCCAATTTTCAAAACAAAAATTCCAAATTCGGCCTCGTTCAACCCGCTTCCTCAGCGTCAGTTATTGTTGATGTCCGTGGTTTTTGTGGGTTCCTTCACCCTAATTCTTGTCTTGTGAGTCCTATCTCGGACTGATTATGTTGGTTTCTGTCTGTGACGTCAGCTGGGGGATCAGTCGGTGGCTATCCTTTGTGCTCGTCTGTATAAGATGATATTAACCTACTTCATTATCAATGTTTATGACAGCTTGTTGTTTCCAATATATGATTTTATGAGCCTAAGGTCTTTCCCATCAATTTGTAGATATGCAAGCACCTCCATCATGTTGGCATGTCTTACTTTATCGAAAGCCTCTGTGTAGTCAATAAAGTAAAGATGTAGATCTTTGTTTGCTTCTATAGAACGTTCAATTACTGATCGCAGCATATACACAGCATTTACTGTACCTTTGCCTTCTACAAACCCACAATAGTTCTTCTCCTATTTCAGGTTGTATTTTCTTCCCAATTTTTTGCATGATAATTTTTAGCAACATCTTTGTGATGTGGCTCATTATACTAATTGATCTATGTTGATCACATTCCAAGGTTCCTGATTTCTTCGGGATTGCAATAAATATAGAATTACATAATTCAGGAGGTATATCTTCAATATGATATATTGTGTTCAGCAGTCTGGTGACTTGGTCTATTCCATATTCTTTTAAGGCATTGATCATTTCTGTTGGTCTGGAAACTGGGTCCTGTCAGATTTCACAGAGAAATCTGAAATTCTATCTTCAGAATTTAAGTGAAGGCTAGTGAGACACTTAACAGGAGTAAGGCCTTTGATGTACAGTTATAGATGTTCCATGGAGATATTCACTTGTAGATGTTCCGTGGAGGTATTCACTTGTAGATGTTCTGTGGAGATATTCACTTGTAGATGTTCCATGGAGATATTCAGTAGTAGATGTTCCATAGAGATATTCACCTGTGGATGTTCCATGGAGACATGCATCTTTATACATGATGTTCTTGATGTTCTGTGGAGATACTTGTAGATGTTCCATGGAGATATTCACTTGTAGTTTTTCTATGGAGATATTCATTTGTAGATGTTCTGTGGAGACATACAGCTGTATACATGGAGATATCACTTGATGTTCTGTGGAGATACTTGTAGATGCTCATGGAGTCATTCACTTTTAGATGTTCAATGAAGATACCACTTGTAGATGTTAAATAGAGACATCACTTGTAGATGTTACATGAAATCACTTTTAGATATTAAATGGAGACATCACTTTTAGATGTTTAATGGAGACATCCAGTTGTAGATGTTAAATGGAGACATCACTTTTAGATGTTAAATGGAGACATCCAGAAGTAGATGTTAAATGGAGACATCACTTGTAGATGTTACATAAAATCACTTATATGTTACATGAAATCACTTTTAGATGTTAAATGGAGACATCACTTTTATATGTTAAATGGAGACATCCAGTTGTAGACGTTAAATGGAGACATCACTTTTATATGTTAAATGGAGACATCACTTGTAGATGTTAAATGGAGACATCCAGTTGTAGATGTTAAATGGAGACATCACTTTTAGATGTTTAATGGAGACATCCAGTTGTAGATGTTAAATGGAGACATCCAGTTTTAGATGTTAAATGGAGACATCACTTTTAGATGTTAAATGGAGACATCCAGAAGTAGATGTTAAATGGAGACATCCAGAAGTAGATGTTAAATAGAGACATCACTCGTAGATGTTACATAAAATCACTTATATGTTACATGAAATCACTTTTAGATGTTAAATGGAGACATCACTTTTATATGTTAAATGGAGACATCCAGTTGTAGATGTTAAATGGAGACATCACTTTTATATGTTAAATTGAGACATCACTTGTAGATGTTAAATGGAGACATCACTTGTAGATGTTACATAAAATCACTTATATGTTACATGAAATCACTTTTATATCTTAAATGGAGACATCACTTGTAGATGTTAAATGGAGACATCACTTGTAGATGTTACATAAAATCACTTATATGTTACATGAAATCACTTTTATATGTTAAATGGAGACATCACTTGTAGATGTTAAATAGAGATATCACTTGTAGATGTTACATAAAATCACTTATATGTTACATGAAATCACTTTTATATGTTAAATGGAGACATCACTTGTAGATGTTAAATAGAGATATCACTTGTAGATGTTACATAAAATCACTTATATGTTACATGAAATCACTTTTATATGTTAAATGGAGACATCACTTTTAGATGTTAAATGGAGACATCACTTTTATATGTTAAATGGAGACATCCAGTTATAGATGTTAAATGAAGACATAACTTTTAGATGTTTAATGGAGACATCCAGTTGTAGATGTTAAATGGAGACATCACTTGTAAATGTTAATTGGTGACATCACTTGTAGATGGAGACATCCAGTTGTAGATGTTAAATGGAGACATCACTTGTAGATGTTAAATGGAGACATCACTTGTAGATGTTAAATGGAGACATCACTTGTAGATGTTAATTGGTGACATCACTTGTAGATGGAGACATCCACTTGTAGATGTTAATTGGTGACATCACTTGTAGATGGAGACATCCAGTTGTAGATGTTAAATGGAGACATCACTTGTAGATGTTAAATGTTGACATCACTTGTAAATGTTAATTGGTGACATCACTTGTAGATGGAGACATCCAGTTGTAGATGTTAAATGGAGACATCACTTGTAGATGTTAAATGGAGACATCACTTGTAGATGTTAATTGGTGACATCACTTGTAGATGGAGACATCCACTTGTAGATGTTAATTGGTGACATCACTTGTAGATGGAGACATCCAGTTGTAGATGTTAAATGGAGACATCACTTGTAGATGTTACATGGAGACATCACTTGTGGGTGTTACATGGAGATACCCCTTGTAGATGTTTCATGGAGATACCTCTTTTAGATGTTACACAGAGATTTTTTACTTGTAGATGTTACACAGAGATTTTTTACTTGTAGATGTTAGACAGAGATTTTTCACTTGTTGATGTTACACGGAGTCACGAATTGTAGGTGTTCTATAGACACAATACTTGTAAATGTTTTTTAAGAGAAGAAAATCCGGCCACTAGGGAGTATTGAACCTTTGCCTTTGTGTGTGTAGGCTTGTGCACTAACCATTTTACTGCTATTACTCCTACTGGGTTTAAATTAACATCTATTGTAAAACTTCAATATTTAGGGGTATATAAGTCTTTGCTGCTCTTTTTGCATTAACTCTATGATTGTCTGGTGTAAATCCTTTTCCCACTAGTACAACATGTGCCTGGTGTCATTTTTTTCAGTGAAAGTGTGAGCTGTCCATGGCTCATTTACTTATTACACCTGTAAATGTGTAGCTCATGTTGTTGTTACCATGATGGTGTAAATGTGATTTACTGAAATAATTTCAGCTCTGTGGGCCACCCGCCAGACAGAGGAGACAGGAACTGACCGGGAAATGTATGTGAAGACCACACTCAGAGAACTGGTCATCTACATAGTCTATCTAGTTGTTCTGTGTATTAGTAAGTAGCCCTGGTCAATTGCTTTCACGCTTTGAGTTTTACATAAACATGGCCATTATAATTCTTCTGCCACTGTTGTCTCCGGGGATGTTTTTTTAAGGTCTGATGTATAACATCAATATCATTTGGGGAACCCTTTGAGGCCGCTAAGACAGTTTATAAATATACACACATGTATTGGCTGGCACCCATAGAAGTAGATAAAAGAAGATATATAACAGCTTGCCAAGGAAGACAGTCATGAAATTAATTATCATGTTTTATGACAGGAAGGAAAATAAGATGATGATTCCGTACCTAACAACTCAACATTGCAGTGAATAACAACCATGACCAATCATTTGCAGTTGTTCAAACGAAGGGGTTACGGACGCGATTCGTAATCCTGTATACCTGGATTCAAAACACAGCGATGCTGGTTTTTTTCTAAAAAGGTATAGGTGTCAGTCGTTCCAAAAGCAATGGCAAACTACTGAATGTAAAACTTGCCCAGGAATCACAAGCAGCCAAAATGCTGGGGTTGACTGCTACGTCCTGTGAAGGTCACTACATTTTATTTTTTAAAATTTCCTACGTTAATTTAAATACCGAAGCCACAAACAATAAATTGCACAATTTAATTGCCTGGCATATTTTGTTAATCTCACCAGATGCATACTGCAGAGTTATTGATCATATGAAATGAATAAAATATACCAAGGCTTTGTCATTTAGGCAGTTTTGTGGAGACAGAAAGACTTTGTTTTAAATGTGCAGTTATTGTGAGAATAACAAATACTTTACTTTCAAATAATATCAGTGACTATGTTTTTTGAGCATTTCACCCAAAGTGTAATTCAATCACTTCATATGATAAATAACTATGCAGTATTTAGTTAAATATGCCAGTCAATAAATTGTGCAATATATTTTTTGCAACTTTTGTGTTTAAAGTTGCAATTATATTGATCCATCCTGTTGCCATGACAACTCACCCTACATTCAGTAGTTATTCATACACCAGAATCTTTGTGATGGAAACAAATGTTCTGTTATAACTGAGAGTAACTGATCAGTGCATGGTAACATTGTTATAACTGAGAGTAACTGATCTGTGTATGGTAACATATTTAGAATGAGGTATACACCATGATATACTATTGCGTATTTCACAGCTACAAAACATGTCTCAAATGTCAACTTAGACATTTATTCTTTCACACTTTATCCCCCATTGGGGTATGGGGTCTCAACAAACACACACCAAGATGTCCAGTCCTTAGCTGTCCTGTGCAGCTGTGTTTGTCTCCGCCATATTTATCACATCTGTCTCCCCCATATTTATCACATCTGTCTCCCCCGTATTTATCACATCTGTCTCCCCCATATTTATCACATCTGTCTCCCCCATATTTATCACATCTGTCTTTACTTCTTTTCACCAGGTGATTTAGTTCTTTATTTCTTTTGATTTGTGGATTTCAGACAGAGACCTTTCTAATGAACTATTCTCAGGTTTTCTCGATGTTTGTCTTATCCAGCTCCAACTTTACCTCTTGATTCTCTGACATTTGTCTAGTTCTCGCCTTGAGCTCATCTGTGATTCTGATAACATTTTGGCATTTCTAGTTTGTGCTACACTGAATGTTTGTAGTTTATTAGCACTAAAACATTTACTAATAAACTTAGATAACTGGAATAGATACAAAATGTCATTCCAGCTTTCTGTAACACAGATTTCACTGTGATTTAATGCAAAATTTCTTCATATATTCTTTTGTTTCCTCAATACCTTCTGCTTACATCCTCAAAACTCAAAATGTTGGCTATCTATTAAATAAGCACTCCCCTGTGTATCTCCTCCATGCTGTCATGTAGTTTTTATTTTTGTTGTTAATTGCCATTTTATTTCTTTCAGTTACCTTTGGAATGACCTCAACAACTATGTACTACTACACCAAGGTCATGAGTGATCTGTTTCTGGAGTCTAAAGATGGCTCTGACAACAATTTCAAGGAAATAAACAGTGTTAATGCTTTCTGGATTGTAAGTTTGCTTTTCTTGTTTTAATGTATGAATCCTGTCCATAGAAGTAGATTAAGAGAATCCACTAACAAAGATGCGCAACATAATTTAAGAGCAGAACTGATCAAGCACAATATGCATTCCAGAAAATGAGAAGCATCTTATGCAATAAGTCACAATCACTGAATGTAAGAAAGAGTACTGAAATGTTATATAGAACCTTAGTTAGTTAGTTAGTTAGTCACGGTTCCAACTTCATGGCAATGGGTTATCCCCATATATAGAACCTGTTTTGCTATATGACATGGAATCGTGGAATGTTCATGAACAAATTAGGACAAGCATATTTTTTTTAACAGATTCAACACCAAACAAACAGTAGGTTTGGACCAAACAAAAATGGATGGTGGGAAATGGGAAGTAGAGGTGTGTCACAGTTATGACTTACAAGTTGTTAATATGGTAGTAGACATGTTGTATTATGTATCACATTAAATGGTATTGCATAGGGAAAACTAATGTATTGATATTTTAACTATAGTTTAATTTATAAGCCCATAGAAGTTACGGGAAGTTTGAATAAAACGAGTTATCATCCAATGATACTTAGTCAGTTAATCTGGATATTCAGAGTCTTAACTACTGGAGCCCCTCTAAATGAAGTATGATAAATTTGGAGCATTTTTTTATCACTTCAGTTTATGAAATAGTTTTTGAGAATTTCCACAAGCAATCGTATTTTATGTAATAATCAGTTTATTCCTGTTTACCATTGATGCATGTTGTCTTAACTTGTGTCTGTTTTTAAATTGTTGCAGTATGCTAAAGGGCCTCTCTTATCAGGACTATATTGGGAGAAATATTACAACAATGATTCTGTACCACAAAATGAAATGGGATACATTTACTATGAAAATAGACTGCTAGGACTGCCCAGAATTCGCCAACTTAAAGTCCGTAATGATTCTTGCCAGGTAATCTTCATAAACAGTCATATTCTTTTTTAAATGTATGTTAACCTCATGTTGTTTACAGGGCGCAATCAGTGCGTTTTTGTTTCTCAAACAAAAAGTGAGATTATTTATTTTGGAATCCTATATTATATATTCATTTTGCTAAGACTGTTTGTTGATGAATAGTCTTGATTGTATCTCATCATCATCCTGTGCTATTCCGATAAGCGTAAGCGGTCAGGTTTTACCATCTCACACAATCACAAAATCGTGGATCAGCTCTGTGTTCTTGTCTCGAGCATATCACATGGCCAAGCCATTCAGATATTTACTTCTCTGCTTTCCCCTTGTTCTTTTCCCCTCAATCTTGCCAGTTGTCACTAATTTCTCAAGTTTATTTCTTCTCATACCATGCTCAAAAAATGTTGACTGTCTATGTCTAATTTCTCTAATCATTTTATGGTTTTCATTTGTTTCTTGTAGGACTTACTCGTGGTTATCGGGGTAGGGGTATCCCCTATCAAAGGAGATGTAAGATGCCTCTTTTACTCCGTTAGTCTACGGGACACCATTGGGTGAGGAGTACCCGTTAGCTCCCCCATAAGGGTTATGTGGAGCCATGGAAGCAGGTGATGGATGGAGTGTGAGAGCAGCCGACAGATTGTTGTTAGTCTTTACCCTGCAGCAATAGACAGTTGATTTCATCAGCAGAGACAAAGGCTATGGCCACCGACTAGTACAGTCACTGCCCAGAAGGAAAAGCAATGGCAAACTACCTTCTGCACAACTTGCCAAGAAACCAAACAACCATGAGAAAAAAAACATAATATGAAACAGATATGGTGGTGAGACCCCCAGGCCAGGACTTACTCATTGGGTTTTGTCTGTCTGTCAATGGTATTCTATGCATTTTCCTCAGAAACCACATTTCCACAGCCATTAGTTGTTTTTAGCTTGTCTGTTCATTGTCCACATTTCATATCCATACAAAAGTACAGGTTCTATATAGCACTTCAACACATTATTGTTTTCTCATTACAAATGGCATCTTTATATTGGTCAGTATGTTTTCCATCTTGCAAAAGGCTACCTTTGTCATAGCAATTCTTGTTCTAATCTCTTCTTTACTGTATACAATTATGTAAAGTTTCCATGTGATTAGTGAAGGAAACTGAGCATTGTATTTCTCTGAGATGGCTTTTCCTAGATAATTTTTCCTTGATGTTCACAAAATTCTTCATCATAAATCCATCCATCATGTGCCATGCCGGTAAGCTTGGGCGGTCATGTTCTGCCATCTCACTCGATCAACAGAGTCGTGGATCAGCTCCGTGTTTCTGTCTCAACCATGCCACAAGGCCAAGCCATCCAGGTACTTGCTTCTAGGTCTTCCCCTTGGTCTGTTCCCCTCGATCTTACCAGTTGTCACCAAATTCTCCAATCCATTTCTTCTCATAACATGCCCAAAAAATTTTGACTGTCTACATCTAATTTCTCTAATCAATTTATGATCTTCATTTGTTTCTTGAAGGACTTGTTCATTGGTCTTTCTGGCTGTCCATGGTATTCTTTGCATTTTCCTCAGAAACCACATCTCTACAGCCATCAGATGTTTTTTCAGCCTGACTGCTCATTGTCCACGCTTCACATCCATACAAAAGTACAGGTTCAATGTAGCATCTCAACACTATTTTTCTCGTTTCAATTGACATCATAAATACTGCCTTCAATTTTATCACCATTGCATTATGCCACATTGGGCAGGTAAGAGATAATTACCTCGATGGCTTATTCACGTGATATATTAAGAATGAGCACGCAGACTTGATCCAAGACTCTGCTGATCATGTGAGATGGTGACCCATGACCACCATGCATATTTGTATGGCACTTAATGATGTTGGTATCTCAATTATATCCCCAAACAGTTAAACACGTAACTAGTGTAAATACAATAGAATATGGCACAGTGGAAATTGTGGATCTAGAGCCAGATTTGTTGCCTTGACTGTGTTGAGCTGGCATTCTTGGTAGCATCTCTGTCTCTTGCTCTTCTGTTGTAGAAACATAATGACAGGTATCACTTCCTGTAGGTTTTGAAACCACTTTAGCAATTAGCTCTCAAAATGTCCACATTGCTACATCTGTTATCTGTCAAGATGTTCAAACCTCTCAAGATGTCTGTACCACTTCATCTGTTACCTCTCTCAAGATGTCTGTACCACTTCATCTGTTACCTCTCTCAAGATGTTTGTACCACTTGATCTGTTATCTCTCTCAAGATGTCTGTACCACTTCATCTGTTACCTCTCTCAAGATGTTTGTACCACTTGATCTGTTATCTCTCTCAAGATGTCTATACCACTTCATCTGTTATCTCTCAAGATGTTTGTACCACTTGATATGTTATCTCTCAAGATATTTGTACCACTTCAACTCTTATCTTGTAGGTGCTCAAAACACTTATCTGTTCTCTCAAATGTCCAAACCACTTCATCTGAAAAGCTTCATCTGTTATCTCTCAAGATGTATGAACCACTTATTCTGTTATCTCTAAATATGTCTGAACCATGTGATATGTTATTTCTAAAGATGTTCAAATAACTTATATGTTATCTCTCAAGATATCTGAACCAATTATGTCATCTCTCAAGATATCTAAACCACTTCATTTATCTCTCAAAATGTTCATACCACTTTATCCGTAATCTCTCAAGATTTCCAATACACTAGTCTCTCCTAGATGATGATGGAGCCATTATGGCTGCCATTACGTATCAGCTTGTCCTGAACAAAGAGGAGTATTGATTCAGTATCCATGACTTTTTAGTGGTATTTTACGAACATATCTTAATTCAGTAAAAGATCATGAACCCTACTGGGTCTGTGTGTTATTCACCTTACACTTATTGTTTTTTTTGGGTTCAGATTCATGGTGACTTTGCCAGCTACATCAAAGAATGCTACGATTCATATTCTGAAAGTGTTGAAGATAAGGAGCCTTTTAATATGTCCTTGACGGAACCAAATAATACAGCGTAAGCTTTAATTGTTAATTATATTTGTTGAAAGCTCTTTGTCTCTCTTCAGCTAGAGCTGTACAGTTAGGTTAATTTTTCTTTCACACAAATTAAAGGTATGTAATATCTTGATCTGTATCAAGGAGTAATGGTAATTTATGTCACAGAAAGTAAAGTAATTTATCAAGGAGAGTAAGGAAAACATATCCATGGCAGAATATAATTTAAATATATATAAAAAATATTAAATCTGAGAGATAAATTGTAATTTATAAATCAAGGAGAGAACAGATAATTTATCACAGAAAGTCATTAATGTATCTGACTTAAAGTGGGGTTAATTCAAAAACAAAGTAATTTGTCTGTTAATCTATCCATCAAAATTTAAAAAAAAGATTTAGAGAAGGACATTTAAAAGAGAAACTCAAACTTAGAAGATGAACTCATTTAAGTTGAAATATTTAGAAAAAAGAAATAAAAATGATAAACTCAAACTAAACCATATGTTTTAACCACAGATGGCGCTACTTCTCACAAAGTGAACTCAATGGTGGACCTCACTGGGGACAGTTGAGCACTTACAGCGGTGGAGGCTACTATGTTGACCTGAATACTACTAGAGCAGCTTCTGAAGCCATTATAGAGAATTTGTCTAACCATCTTTGGCTCCAACGTGGGACTCGAGCAGTTTTCATAGACTTCACAGTTTACAACGCCAACATAAACCTTTTCTGTGTTGTAAGGTAAGTTTATGCACGGCTTTACAAATAATCTTATTAATTAAATAACTTCATGAGGTGACCAGCTTTCTTCTTCATAGCCTTTTAAGATTTATGCAGGGCGTATTTTTAATAATTGGGGTTTTAAAAAATATTACTATTCCAAGTTTTGTATTTACCTTTTATGTTGCATGAACTCCACAGAGAGTAATTACAAAACTTGGAACTGCAGTATTTTCAAAAACCCCAGTCATTAAAAATACACCCTATAGCAGTTTGGTTTGAGTTCAGTGCATCATCAAAATGCCATGGAGGTTTTTTTTGTGCACTTACTGTGAACTCGAGTGTAGTCCACACATGTGCTACTACTAGTAGAAGTTGCTACTACTGGGGAGCGCACTGGATTATATTTTGCTTGTGGATTAATTTTCCCTATTATCATTGTCCCCCCGCCATCAAGTGAACCCACTCCAACTTCTGAGGTACTTATAATTTACATCTCCGAGTCAAGGACAAAGGCCAACATTTTCATCCAACTGACAGGTGTATAGGTTGAACCTACTACCCAACCATCAGCTCACAGGAAGTTTAAAAGTGAGCGCTCTTATCCTTTGACCTCCACATTGCTATGACTGGATTTTCAACTGGTTACTTTAGCTAGTGAAGTTCATCCATCCCAAGAGATTAAGCTGAACATTTTACTGTCATTTCATGAAGCTGCTGTTTAAATGACAGCGAGTTGCAGTAGCACATTGGCTAGCATATTGACCAGCACATTGGCCAGCATATTGACCAGCACATTGACCAGCATATTGACCAGCACATTGGCTAGCATATTGACCAGCATATTGACCAGCACATTGGCTAGCATATTGACCAGCACATTGGCTAGCATATTGACCAGAACACTGGCTAGCATATTGACCAGCACATTGGTTAGCATATTGACCAGCACATTGACCAGCACATTGGCTAGCATATTGGCTAGCATATTGACCAGCACATTGGCTAGCATATTGGCTAGCATATTGACCAGCACATTGGCTAGCATATTGACCAGCACATTGGCTAGCATATTGACCAGCATATTGGCTAGCATATTGACCAGCACATTGGCTAGCATATTGACCAGCACATTGGTTAGCATATTGACCAGCACATTGGCTAGCATATTGACCAGCACATTGGCTAGCATATTGACCAGCACATTGGCTAGCATATTGACCAGCACATTGGCTAGCATATTGACCAGCACATTGACTAGCATATTGACCAGCACATTGGTTAGCATATTGACCAGCACATTGGCTAGCATATTGACCAGCACATTGGCTAGCATATTGACCAGCACATTGGCTAGCACATTGACCAGCACATTGGCTAGCACATTGACCAGCACATTGGTGAGCATATTGACCAGCACATTGGCTAGCATATTGACCAGCACATTGGCTGGCATATTGACCAGCACATTGGCTAGCATATTGACCAGAACATTGGCTAGCATATTGACCAGCACATTGGCTAGCATATTGACCAGCACATTGGTTAGCACATTGACCAGCATATTGACCAGCACATTGGCTAGCATATTGACCAGCACATTGGCTAGCATATTGACCAGCACATTGGCTAGCATATTGACCAGCACATTGGCCAGCACATTGGCTAGCATATTGACCAGCACATTGGTTAACACATTGACCAGCACATTGGTTAGCACATTGGCTATCATATTGACCAGCACATTGGTTAGCACATTGACCAGCATATTGACCAGCACATTGGCCAGCATATTGACCAGCACATTGACCAGTACATTGGTTAGCACATTGACCAGCACATTGACCAGCATATTGGTTAGCACATTGACCAGCATATTGGTTAGCACATTGACCAGCATATTGACCAGCACATTGGCTAGAATATTGACCAGCACATTGGCTAGCATATTGACCAGCACATTGGCTAGCATATTGACCAGCATATTGACCAGCACATTGACCAGCACATTGGCTAGCATATTGACCAGCACATTGACCAGCACATTGGTTAGCACATTGGCTAGCACATTGGCTAGCATATTGGCTAGCATATTGACCAGCACATTGGTTAGCACATTGACCAGCACATTGGTTAGCACATTGGTTAGCACATTGACCAGCATATTGACCAGCACATTGACCAGCACATTGACCAGCATATTGACCAGCACATTGACCAGCACATTAACCAGCACATTGGTTAGCACATTGACCAGCATATTGACCAGCACATTGACTAGCACATTGACCAGCACACTGACCAGTACATTGACTAGTACATTGGCTATCACATTGACTAGTACATTGACTAGTATATTGACCAGCACTTTGACCAGTACATTGACTAGTATATTGACCAGCACTTTGACCAGTACATTGACTAGTACATTGACTAGTACATTGGCTAGTACATTGACCAGTACATTAACCAGCACATTGACCAGCACATTGGCTAGCACATTAACCAGCACACTGACTAGCACATTGACTAGCACACTTTCCTGTCAGTCTGGTGGTCATGTGTTCAAATCTCCTTCATAGAAAGGATGTTTTTTCTTTTAATTAACCTGACCTCAAGGTCGACCCTCCAAAAATGGGTACCAACAAATTTTCTGGAAAGTGAAGGCTGATGATGTTACATTGATCCATCACCCATCATGTGCCGATTGGGCTATAAAAATATGGCGCTGACACCATAAACCCAACACACTTCAAAGCATGGAAGAAGGATACGTTACTTTTTAACTTCACAAATTTGACAATAATTAGTTAGCTTTTTATTTCTTATTTATTCCATTGTCCCTGTTCTGCCTTTCAGTGTCAGACCAGGAGGAGTTTCATGGGTATGACCTATGTGGGGAAATGATACACAGTTGTGGATCGGCCAGGAGGAGTGACATGGGTATGGTGAATGACAATGCACTTGACTGAAGAGATAACGCTCAGTCTTCCAGAGAATTACCCAGCAACCAACCAACCAACAATCCAACCAACAAACAATCCAACCAACCAACAATGGCAGTGAAAATGTGGTTTTTAAGGAAAATGCAAAGAATACCATGGACAGACAGAAAACCAATTAGCAAATGAAAACCGTAAACTGATCAGAGAAATTAGATGTAGACAGTCACCATTTTTTGGACATGTTACCAGAAGGAATACACTAGGGAACTTGGTGACAACTAACAAAACTGATGGGAAAAGAACAAGGGGAAGGCAGAGAAGTAAATATCTGGATGGCTTAGCCATGTAGCATAGTCGAGACAATAAAGAAATTATCCACGACTCTGGTGATCTTGTGAGATGGTGAAACATGACCGTCCACACTTATCAGCATGGCACATGATGATGATGACACTATTATTTGGACTGGAGAGTGCATGAGGTGGGAAAACAAGCAAAGGAGTTTTTTCCCCTGCTCACCATGATGAAAGCAACGTTCTTCAGAGGACTTGCTACATGAGATACTATTTAGCTTGTATTTCTTTACAAATAATTTATAATAAATTACTTCTAAACAGCTGTTAGTAATGAACACATTGATGTCTATTTGCCAGGTTACTGGTGGAATTTCCAGCGACAGGGGGTGCCATCCCATCCTGGACTTTTCGCACGGTGAAGCTGATTCGCTATGTTACCGCGGGGGACTACTTTATCCTGGCCTGTGAAATCATTTTCTGCCTCTTCATCTTCTATTACATGGTGGAAGAGGTATTGGAGGTAAGCTGGTGTCTGGTTCCATCATGTACCATGCAGATGACCATGGGCAATCATGACTCATCTCATCAACAGTCTTTGATCAGGTCTCTGTTATTACTTCCAATTATATGCTATTTGACCAAGCCATCCAGACATTTGTCTTCCTTTTGTTCTTTTGCCAGTTGTCACTAAAATATTAGTATAATATGCTCAAGTAGATTTCATTACTTTTGCTCAATGTCCAATTTCTCCAGTCAGTTTGAAATTCTTGAACTGTTATATATTTTTATGGCTGTCCATTGCATTCTTTGTATTTTCCTCAAAATAAAACTTCTACCGGTTTGTAAGGCCTGTCATTTTTCCAGTTTTCAACATGCACAAAACAGCACAGCTTTTATAAAACACTAAACACCTTGTCTAACTGATAGCTTTTAATTGGTATGTTTTTCTTCTTGCAAAAGGCTACTTTTGGCATGGAAGTTCTTGTTATACAATCTCTACATATAGCAATTCTTATTATATTCTCTATATATGACAATTTTTATTCTAATCTCTTCTTATGGCAATTCTTATTCTAATCTCTAAGTAAGCAATTCTTGTTCTAATCTCTCATATGGTTATTATTGTTCTAATCTCTACACATGAGAATTGTTGTTTTAATCTCTACATATAGCATTTGTTGGTTTAATCTCCACATACAATTCTTAATCTGATCTCTTATATTGTGATCTCTTATGACAATTCTTATTCTAATCACAATGTTCAGCAATTCTTATTTTAATCTCCTTTTATGGCACTTGTAGTTATAGTCTCTACATACAGCAATTGTAGTTCGTCTCTACGTACGGCAATTGTAGTTCTAGTCTCTCCATATGGCAATTGTAGTTCTAGTCTCTCCATACGGCAATTGTAGTTCTAGTCTCTACATACGGAAAATGTAGTTCTAGTCTCTACGCACGGCAATTGTAGTTCTAGTCTCTACGTATGGCAATTGTAGTTCTAGTCTCTCCGTACAGCAATTTTAGTTCTAGTCTCTATGTACGGCAATTGTAGTTCTAGTCTCTACGTATGGCAATTGTAGTTCTAGTCTCTACGTACAGCAATTGTAGTTCTAGTCTCTATGTACTGCAATTGTAGTTCTAGTCACTATGTACGGCAATTGTAGGTCTAGTCTCTACGTTCGGCAATTTTAGTTCTAATCTCCACATACGGCAATTGTAGTTCTAGTCTCTACATACGGCAATTGTAGTTCTAGTCTCTACATACGGCAATTATAGTTCTTCTTCTTCTTCTGCGTTCATCCGGAGTTTTTTTTCGGATGTGATTGCATTGTGCCTGTTTACAGCAGAGCTGTGTTCTTGTGCCGTTAGGCCGACACATCCGACTTCTGCGGAATTGTAGTTCTAGTCTCTACGTATGGCAATTGTAGTTCTAGTCTCTCCATACGGCAATTGTAGTTCTAGTCTCTCCATACATCAATTGTAGTTCTAGTCTCTACGTACAGCAATTGTAGTTCTAGTCTCTACGTATGGCAATTGTAGTTCTAGTCTCTACGTACAGCAATTGTAGTTCTAGTCTCTACGTATGGCAATTGTAGTTCTAGTCTCTACATACAGCAATTGTAGTTCTAGTCTCTATGTACCATAATTGTAGTTTTAGTCTCTACGTACCGTAATTGTAGTTCTAGTCTTTCCATACGGCAATTGTAGTTCTAGTCTCTACGTACGGCAATTGTAGTTCGTATCTACATACAGCAATTGTAGTTCTAGTCTCTATGTATGGCAATTGTAGTTCATCTCTACATACGGCAATTGTAGTTCTAGTCTCTATGTATGGCAATTGTAGTTCGTCTCTACATACGGCAATTGTAGTTCTAGTCTCTACATACAGCAATTGTAGTTCTAGTCTCTACGTACAGCAATTGTAATTCTAGTCTCTACGTACAGCAATTGTAGTTCTAGTCTCTACGTACGGCAATTGTAGTTCTAGTCTCTACGTACGGCAATTGCAGTTCTTGTCTCTACTTACAGCAATTTTGGTTCTAATCTCAACATATGGCAATTGTAGTTCTAATCTCCACATACGGCAATTGTAATTCTAATCTCCGCATACGGCAATTGTAGTTCTAATCTCTACATATGGCAATTGTAGTTCTAGTCTCTACGTATAGCAATTGTAGTTCTAGTCTCTGCATACAGCAATTACACTTCTAATCTCTGCATACAGCAATTATTGTTCTAATTTCTATGCATGACAATTGTAGTTCTAATCTCTACGTAAAGTGGCACAGGTAGTGCTGAACATAAATTCTAACATCTAGTTGCCATTGCTGGTATCTGACTTATTACTTGTCCACCTTGAATTTGCTGTCTCTCAATTACCTTTGGCCTTTGTTACAGTCAGTCATATAATGATGTCAACAAATTGTCATAAGTTAATTAACTTCTGAACCCACATTTGTTTTCATTCACTTTTGACATCTTCTCTCACAAATATTTTAACTGGTTTACTATCACCTTCTTCATCCTTTTCTGATACTGTGGTATCCAAGCATCCTATGATCTTGTACCTTGCAGGTGCACATTTCTTACTGTTTCAGATGTACTCCAACTGCTGAAGGGTTTCATATAGCAGAATCATAGACATCTTTGGGACCATTTTTAATTTCCACAATACAAGATTTAGGCAAGATCTGTGCTTGTATCTCACAATATCAAATTTATCTCCCTAAAGTGCGGTGGACATTCACAGCACCACACATATGTGTGCACCACAACAACCCACAAGCATAACATACAGTATGTATGAATATGTGCAATCATTAGTCTATGTCAGCATGCAGTACTCAAAACTTAGTGCAGCACAAGGTCTAAACTGCAATCCTCCTTTCATCATTGCTGCTTAATATCTAAGACAAACAGAAGATGAATAATGTAGTTGGCGACAGGTCCCTTCTTGGGAAAATAGCACAAATTACTACTTTCCATATTGAAAATTTGTGGCTTAAATGTCTCATTTCCTCCCTGGAAACACGTCTTGAATGCCTTCACTTTAGGGAAATGCATGGTCTGTATGTCTACTTCCTATTTATGGAAACATGACCTGAGTGTCTCCTTGAATGTCTCCTTTCTTCATGGAGCTCCCCAACAACGTTATGGCCAGGGCTGATACTATATACTAAGAAGACATTTAAGACATGTGTTTCCTAGGTATTCTTCATGGAAACACATGGCTTAAAAGTCACCTTTCTTTTATGGAAACACATCGCTTGAATGTATCCTTTCCTTTATGGAAACACTTACCTTGAATGTCACCTTTCCTTTATGGAAACACATGGCTTGAATGTCACCTTTCCTTTATGGAAACACTTACCTTGAATGTCACCTTTCCTTTATGGAAACACTTACCTTGAATGTCACCTTTCCTTCATGGAAACACTTACCTTGAATGTCACCTTTCCTTTATGGAAACACTTCCCTTGAATGTCACCTTTCCTTTATGGAAACACTTACCTTGAATGTCATCTTTCCTTTATGGAAACACTTACCTTGAATGTCACCTTTCCTTCATGGAAACACGTACCTTGAATGTCATCTTTCCTTCATGGAAACACTTACCTTGAATGTCACCTTTCCTTTATGGAAACACTTACCTTGAATGTCACCTTTCCTTTATGGAAACACTTACCTTGAATGTCATCTTTCCTTTATGGAAACACTTGCCTTGAATGTCATCTTTCCTTTATGGAAACACTTGCCTTGAATGTCACTTTTCCTTTATAGAAACACATGGCTTGAATGTCTCCTTTATGGAAACACATGGCTTGAATGTCTCTTTTCCTTAGGAGGAAACACAAAAACTTAAACATCTCCCTTCCTTCCACAGATCAAGAAGCTAAAGTTGTCATACTTCAAAAGTTTCTGGAACATTCTGGACCTGATGGTGATCCTCATCTCCCTCGTGTGTGTGGGCTTTAATATTTACAGGACTGTTGAGGTAATTGTTATTTAAATTTTTATCATTTATCCTGATAAATATAAGTTTTTTCTTCACCAGGCATCAAACCCACAGTGGACATCTATTGCCTCTTATCTGATGCAGTGGTTTTTATTTTCCACTTAAAGCAATAACATGGAAAGGTTTTCTCGAGCGCTACAAGTTTCACTGATACTTTCAACAGAGGCTTTTAGAAAACATGGAGACAGAACAAGAAAGAAAACGGATCACCTGATAACAAAATTACTCATTTAACCTACTGGAACTGCTTGGCAGCCAGCAGCAGTCGTACAGAAAATCAATATGACTTTGACTTTTGGTGCTGCAAGAAATGAACTTACAAGAAGTATTTGCATGTCCTGGATACAGGTGCTATAAAAGAATGATTTGGTCTGGTGCAGTGGGCTGGCTGCATATGAAACCTGGGCTGCAGCACCAAACTGGTGGACACATGTGATAGCAATGAGAGTGTGGAGTTGCAGGAAGTCAATGTATATGTGAGTCACCTTTCAGATGACATGTGGGACTTGGAAGAAATGTCACTTGATAGCCAGGGGTTTTCATGCCTGTTCAAAATAAGGAAAAGACCTGATGCATCTGCTACATACCACCAAAAGAAAAGAATGATCAAATCAGTTAGAAAGCCACAAAAACCAAGACAATTACCACTTTATGGACAGACCAGAACAAATAATTATTCTGCGCCTCAGAACAGGACACAATAGATTATGCAACCATGTGTATACAAAATTCAAGATTGGCGAATTACACAGCAAATCGCATACTCCATGACTACCCAAAATATGACTTATCTAGGCAAACTTTCTGGTCTAGAGAAACAACAGTAGAAGATAAACTCTATGGACCACTGAGTGAACTAAAAGAGACAGTTAAATTCATACAAGAGACAATATTGCAGGTATAGACACATTTCAAGCACATGAAAGAAGAAGAAAAGGCAGGGAAATGCCATGGACAACAGGCAGGGAATTCCACTGAGCAAAGTGTTACTGAATACAGATCTATGTTCAATGATGACCGTCCAACAAGATTAGTATGCTGACCAATGGACACTGATGGTGTCACAGACCTGGCACTTCCTCTAATACTAATACTCCTTCAACAAAGTTGAATTTACTGTTTGTACAAATCTGAGTGTTCACGTGACCTGTTGTTATACAACTACCTCCAACCATGAGGTCAGTGCTTATAATTGGAGGCTCTAATTGTGGCTGGTAACGTTAAGCTTCATCTTTTTGTCTTGGTTATCATTTGTAAATATCCCCTTTATAAACGTGTCTGTCATCAATGGTTGGTGGTTGTGTTGTGGCTTGCATTCTTCCTGCTAGACTAGTAATTGTTTGTTTGAATCCTGCCAGATCAGCCTGGCCTAAAATTGTTACCAGGATATGTTCTGGGAAGTAAAGGCAGCCTGTGTAATATTAACCACATGACCATCACTTGCCAGTTTGTCTATTCAAATATAGGGCCAGAATGATATACCCAACACACCACAAGATGTGGACACGGGTCCTTTACTTTTATATCATCAATATAGTTGGGATGAGGCGTAGAGACTTACATTGAAACTGTAACAGTATTTGAAAACTCAGAATATCCTGAAACTGTAACAACCTTATTAATACTGAAAATACTTCACAAAACTGTAACACTGTATGAATACTGAATATACTTATTCCAAAACTGTAACACTATATGAATACTGAATATCAATCAATCAAGTGCCGTCTCCACAATGAAGGTTGGCTGCAGTGGATCTCAAACACTGTGTGTCTCTTGCCTTGATTGTACATTCTGTCAGGCTGATGTTTGTCCGTCTCTTGATGTTATCTTCCCACTTGTATCGTTGTCTACCTCTTGCTCGCTTGCCCTCAACCTTGCCCTCCAGTATGGTTTTTATAAGAGTATCATGTCTTTTAACATGGCCGAAATATTTCACTTGCCTCCTCTTTATTTCTTTCATCAACTCTCTCTTCATTCCCAGTTTTTCTAGAACCTCTGTATTTGATTGTTTTTGTTTCCATGAAATACGTCATATTCGTCTGTATATCCATATCTCTAGGGCTTCTCTGCGACTTTCTAGTTGCTTGTTCAATGTCCAGGCTTCAGCGCCCTACAGTATCGTTGAATATATGTAGCATTTGGCAATTCTCATTTTAAATGCGTCATTAATCTCTCTAGATGTTAATACTGATTTCATGCTGTTGAAAGCATTTTTAGCCATTCCTATTCTCTTTTTGATTTCCATTTCACTTCTGCCATCATCTGTTATTATATGTCCAAGATAGGAGAAACTTGTTACTTGTTCTAGTATCTGCCCGTTTAATGTGATGTTCATTGATGACCTTTCCTTTTCACTGCAAATTATCATAGTTTTTTTTTTTTTTTGGATGTGAATACTGAATATACTTACCCTTAAACTGTAACACTATATCAATGCTGAAAATACTTAACCCAAAACTGTAACACTATATGAATACTGAAATACTTACCGCAAAACTGTGACATTATATGAATACTGAAAATACTTCCTGAAACTGTAACACTATATGAATATTGAAAATATTTAACCCAAAACTGTAACACTATATGAATACTGAAAATATTTAACTCAAAACTGTCACACTATATGAATAGATTATGTGGTTGTTTCGGGATTTGAAATTTAAATATTGAGCACAACCCACTACTGGCAACGCCGATCGCATTCTGGTATGAACCTAAGGCCTATCCACGTCAATTTGGAAGCACTATACTCGAGTTTCGCCCTCATTTGAGCTCGTCAGTAGTGCATATCCCTGACCGGATCCGGAAACAGTCCCGGATCACGCGTGTGAAGCGGGTGTGTAACCACGCGGCACACACTGGACACACCAAATTATCACAACAGAACATCACAACGCTACCCATCGTGGTATAATGAATAATTACTATATGAATAATGAAAATATTTCTTGAATCTGTATCTCTACATGAATACTGGAACTACTTACCCCAAATCTGTAACTCCTTACCCCAAATCTGTAACTCTACATGAATACTGGAAATAATTACCCTGAAACTGTAATATATAAAAACTCAAACTTAAAACACTTTTTTGTGCATGTGTTCAGGTGAGTGATAAACTGGCTGAACTTCTAGAGAATCCAACCGTGTTTGCTGACTTTGAGAAGCTCAGCTACTGGGAGACGAGGTTCAGCAATGCGGTTGCTATTGCAGTTTTCATCGCATGGATCAAGGTAATTTTCATCAAGCTAAAGAAGTTTAAACCAATGTTTGTAGGAATTTGGTCTTTACATAAGATTCATCATGGAATTTGTTTTTGCACGGGCTTCAATTTTACATCACTCCAGTGTATTGAGGTTAGCATGGCTGAATCGATAAGAGTTCTTGTTCTTAAACATCTGGTGTGCTGATGCCGAGGTAACGGGTTCAACCCCTAGACCGGTCAGTTGGATTCAAATGCTGACTTCTCATCCTTGACTTTGGGGACTTAAATTACAAGTACCAGTGAAGTCCAAAGTTAGTTCGCCTGATGGCGAGGGACACTGGTAATAAGGAAAGCTAATCCACACGTAACAATCAGTCCAGTGCACTAGAAGTAATAGTATGTGTATGGACTACACTTGAGTTCAAAGTGGGCAAGTACAGCGATAGGGTTTCAAGATGGCGACGGACGGTCGTGTTGTTTTGTGTTCGTTAACTTTTTCGCGTAGGGGATGGATTTATTCATCTCTTGCGTGTAATTGGTGTGCCAGGATGTAAAACCAGGAGTTTATACTCAAGATCTGCGCGGGTGCTACGGAGTTCGTGCATCGAGCGAAGCCTTCCTTGAGTGAATTTTCAGCAGCGTGGGTGGTTCTCAGCAGTCTGTGTTTACGTTTTTTCAACATGGCGGAACAACGTGTGTTTTCCGAGGGTTCAGCAGTCAACATAACGAAGCGGCGTGGTAGCCGCGCAGGGAGGAAGAAACAAGGTAAGCGCGGTGGTTTGAGGCGTTTTAGACTCAAGTGTCACCGTCTAGGACTCAGGAACATCCGTATTCTATATTGGAACTGTGCCAGTGTAAAACAACGGGGCTCTATTTTAGAAACCCTAGTTTACAGGAACGACATTGTAGCACTCCAGGAGACGAGACTGGGCGATCAGCCACTCCGAATTGCCGGCTTCAAATGTTTCTACAACAGACGACATCTGGGAACGGCGATTCTCGTTCGCGACAGCATGGTGGCGTCAGAGCTAGACATGTCCAGTTGGGACAGTGACGATATACAAATACAGGCGGTGAGAGTTCATTCCAGTATACCATTCGTGTTGGTTAATGTTTATGCCCGCAATGCGAGTGTGGACGCACAGAAGTGGCAGTGCTTAAGTGGCATATTAGGCCACGAGAGGAATGTTATTTTCTGTGGTGACTTCAACGCTAAAGGCAGATCATGGGGAAACACTTCCTCCAATACACAAGGGGAGGAGCTCGAGACTGCACTGGAAACCATCGACCTGGTTTGTATCAACAGTGGCTGTGTCACCAGGACAGCAAGCCGTCCAGGCGATGAGGACAGTGCTATTGATCTGGCGCTAGTTTCACCTTTACTCACTACAGTGTGTAGATGGGGTGTCCTAGGACACCATGGCAGCGACCACCACCCTTGCAGCATATTGGTGGAGAAAGGCAGAACCAGGCAGCACAAGCTAAAGGTAAAGACGTTCCAGTATGACAGTACAGGGCAAGATGTGGTGAGTAAAATAAGACGTGACAAGCGCAGAACGTTTCAGGGCAGGAAAAAAAGCTGGGAGCAGCCACCGTGGTGGAGTTTCGAGGTGGATAAGGCTTGGGTGGATAAGCGTAGTGCTGTAAGGAGATGGCAAAATGCCAAGAAGAACAGAGCTGGTCATCCTAGTCCCTGCTTGCACTTAGAAAGAGAGATGCACACAAAAGTAAGCTATTTCAAAAAACTGGTCACGGTGGTTAAAAGGGAAAAATGGGCAGAGGTGTGTCAAAGGGTAAGCACAGACAAGTCACTGAAATTGTTCTGGCGACTACATAAAAGCATGAGTGGTGTAGTCAAGAATAAGAGCATTTCTGACTTCCAAGGTGCTGACCTCATCTGGCAGAGGACTGACGAGGACAAGGGCAAAGCCCTCTTTGAACGCTACCTTGAGCAGAGCAACCAGACAGACATGGGAGGTCGAAATCTGGCCAAGGAGGTCACCTCAGACAGATGCAAGGCCCAGAACACTTCGGATGAAGACACAGTGACAGTGAAAGAAATCAAGGCTGTGCTTCGACGATCAAAAAACAGTGCTCCAGGTCCTGATGGCATAAGATACGACGACATAAATAGGTGTACCGACAATGAGCTAGAGAAACTAGCAGACATGTACAACAATAGTATAGGGAGTGCTAGCATCAAGGAGGAATGGTTACACAGCTATCTGATTCCCTTGCCGAAGCCTGACAAAGACCACAAAAAAATTCAGGGATATCGAATTATAACCATGCAGAATACAATAGGCAAGCTGCTGGAGAAGGTAATTGCCAGGAAAATATCAAGCCAACTAGAGAGGCAAGGTGTTTTCCCACCTACCCTGGGTGGGTACCGTCCAAAAAGAGAAACCTGGACCAATGCAGCAGTCTTTGCCCAGGATGTCTATGAAGGTTTCCACTCAGGCACTGAAACCGTTGCTGCAGCGATTGATCTTGAGGACGCATACAACAGAGTACCACTGGATTTTTTAATGTTTCAGCTTCTTGAACTAAACGTAAGTCCATTCCTCCTTAGTTGGATCGCTGCAGCCCTCTTCCAACGGAAAGTAGTTTTTAGATGTGGCAGTTGGACTTCGGAACCAACAACAATATATCCTGGCCTACCACAGGGATCACCATTATCTCCGGTACTGTTCAACGCCTACACAGTGAGAATCACCAGTGAGCAGATCACTGGACCTGGCAGGACATTGTCATATGCCGATGATGTTTTAGTGTATCGTCAGGGTAAGGATAGAGAGGAGGTTGCTGGGGAACTACAAACCGAACTCAATCGCATAAGTACTTGGTGTGATGAAGCTGGGGCAATGGTCAACCCAACAAAGGCAACAGTGACTTGGTTCTCGTTGAATAATCATATTGTCAACAATCCAACACCAACTGTAATGCTGTGTTCAGAGACGGTGGAAAGAACGCAGGCAATGAATTACCTGGGGATACGGTTTGATCGAAGCCTTGCTTATAATGTGCACATAGACCAGGTGATAACAAAGGCCAAGCGGGGTTTGGCAGCGATGCGGGTGATGGCGGCAGCAAACTGTGAGCAGCGCCATCTATGTCTTCTGTACGAGGGGCTGGTCATGTCTGTTTTGGAGTATGCAATGGCAATCTTGACTCTCAGCCATAAGCAGATAGAAAGGATGGAAAGGATACAGAATGAAGCTATGCGCATTATTCTTGGATGTACAAGAGATACAGCATGCAGGGCGATGCGCTACCTTCTTGATTTTCCAACCATTGAAGAGAGAATACAAGTTTGCAGGGCACGCGCCTACCTCAGAATTAACGCAAACACACAACATCCACTGCATAGTGAAATTAGGAAGGTGAAGGGCAGCAGGTTAAAAAGAGGACGGTCGTGGATGGGTCAAGCCGAAGACATTCTTCAACAGGTGTGTTCACTTGAGGACTTAGAACCTGGCGAGGAGTGGGTGCAAGTGCCAACAGACTTCTGCACATCCTTTTCAGTTTGCATCCAACTAGATAGAAAATGCAGACAAGAAAATCCGGCTGCTGTTGAGGCTGAAGTACAAGCGTTGATTTTCGAGAATTCGCTAGACGGTGACGCGGTCATCTACACAGATGGGTCGGTCGTCCGACATGTGAGAAGCTCATGGGCCTTTACAGCTCGGGCCGGAGGGAGAATTGTGAAGGAGGACTCTGGTGCTTTCACTGAAACCACAAGTAGCCTGACCATGGAAGTCATGGCAGTAAGTAAAGCAATAACATGGCTCGAGACACAGACATTCACCAGGGCTTGTTTCCTTAGCGACTCAATGAACATGATCAAGAGGATAGAGGAGGGGTCGATCCGAAGAGAATGGTTGCTGCCTCTGAAGCGGTCTCGGCTGGCAAAGATTAGTTTCATCTTCGTGCCAGGGCATGCGGGAGTACAAGGAAATGAGCGGGCTGACAAGCTCGCAGGTGAGGCTACTGTGGAGGGCGGACGCGCCATGGACCAGGCTGACATTCTGAATGCTCTACGTGATGTGAGACTTTTGCGAGAACCAAGTGATGACTGTGAATCTACAACAATGGCCAGACTGCTAGAGCATCAAATTATAAGAGGTGTGGCCAAACAAGAACACTACGCAGGAAGCCAAAGAAGATTGATAAACCAACACAGAACTGGCGTCGTTAGCCGCTACACGCTGCGGGATTTGCTGAGGAGGGGATCCGAGCACTTATGGACTGAATGGTTCGATGTGCAGCGAGGATGATCTGTCGACTAACTAACTAACTAAGTACAGCGATAACATCAACAGAAATAATCTTGTGTATGTTGTATGTTATCTACGAAGGTGAAGGTAATTCCATGGTAGATAATGCCGCACATGTGAAGTGTTATGCCTACACATATACCATCTTGCACGTTTGCCTTCCACATTTACCTGGAATATGCTCTTTAACAAATTATCATCTCTCTTGTACCTTGTGATGTTGAGGTGAAGTCTAAACAGTGGGAGAGTGCCCGTTTATGAGCTTATATATCAAGATTCCCATGGATTCTTTTATTTCCTCTGTTCATAGTTTACATAGTTGGCCTCTTCTTCTGCTTCCATTTGGTCTTCACAGCATTGCTTGTTGTGGTATACTGTCAGCTGGTAGGCTAATTATGTGCCTGAAACATTTTACTTGCTGTTTTTTTTTTAAGGAAATCTAGCACTGCTATTACCCCCACTTAGTCATGATTTCATGATTTATGATTTTCTCTCTTCAACAAAGTATTTCTTTTTAATGTCTAAAGTTTATTGAACCTTGATTTCATTTACTAATTTTTTTCTAATTCTTTTTTTTTAAAATTGTTTTTAATGAATCCTTTAGTGTGGAAAATGCTGCAAAACAAAGAACCTACATCTGAATAGGCTCATTTGACAGGGGAGGAGGATTGAGGGTACTTCATTGTTAATTCACCGCAGACAAACCACAGATACATCAAACATAAGCGCAGATAGTTGGGACATACACAAGATAAGACAAGTATCACAAGATAAGGATATACACTCCGACAACAGTGAGAACCCTCCAGGCCCAGAAAAATTTATTGCATCCATCGATCGGTCTAGCAGTCCACCACACACTCAACCGGAAGTGATCGACAACACATTCAATGTATATGATTCTTTATTTCAATAAACACATTACACAATAGTACTTGCTTGCCTTCTACTTGCGAAAGCAATTATATGTCTGTATCTGTAACTAATAAATGCACCCCTACACCCACTATGGAATCACCCTGATGTCACGTGATTTCCAGGGAACTCCTGGGATTCCTTTGCAGTGGATTAAAAATTAACGCAGAGGGTTTGTACAACACTCAAGGTGTAGGGGAAAACACAGATGGTAATTCAATATGGCTGCCTCTGGTACTATCAGCAAGGGAACTGTTCATTGGCTACCGACAAAGATGGTGTAAACTGTATGGAAATGACAAGTGCACAATAATTATATTCTCAGTTTTGTGCTTATGTGATCATTTTTTGTTTCCATGACATTCACCCACTTTCAAGAGAATGAATCAGCATCCAGAGTCAGAATGCAAGTGTTTTGACTGAAGATTTATGTGGCCAGGACAGAGCAACACACCAAGTGTGTGAGGTAACTCATTGGTCAACTTTGGATGGGCACAGTTTGTTGCTGTACTTGCTGGATTTACTAAATAGAGGCACTTATGGACATGTCTGGACTGGAATGATGATAAACTGAACAGATATTCACTTATTTCCATATTTCCACATGAAAGTTGCACTTACATTGTAAATACTATTAGATTGTAAATACTAACCTGTTATCTCGTTATAGTCATAACTTGTCTGAAACATTGCAAAATTGAGAAAATATACATGCAGTGTTAATCTTCAGTAGAAGACTTTCTGATTGCAGATTTTCAAGTACATCAGCTTTAACAAGACAATGACCCAGCTATCCTCTACTCTGGAGCGCTGTGCCAAGGATTTGGCTGGCTTCTTTGTGATGTTCATCATCATCTTCCTGGCATTTACCCAGCTAGGCTATCTGCTTTTTGGCACACAGGTCAAGGACTTCAGCAGCTTTCAAAACTCTTTGTAAGTACCCAGAAAATGTTGGGTAGGCTAAATTGTAGTTAGGGTAGGCTAAATTGTAGTTAGGGTAGGCTAAATTGTAGTTAGGGTAGGTTAAATTGTAGTTATGGTAGGCTAAATTGTCTCTACAAAGGTCACTCTTTGTGCTTCAGCATTTGTTAATATATACTTGGTACATACTGAGTGTAGCAGCAGCAGCAGTAAGTGGCTGGTATACTTGCCTGCTAGCCCGGTAGTTATATGTTCAAATCCCTTTTGAGGTGATTTTTCCAAAATTGAATTGGACTCCCAGTTTGACCTGGTCAAAAATGGGTATCAGGAAATTATGAGGGAATAAAGGCAGCTGCCGTGATATTGACGACATATTCATCAAATGCCGATGAGGCTTTGATAATATGGAGCTAGCAGAAGGGGTTAATGACTTTCTTCATAATCCCGTATATCTACATGAGGAACACAGCTGTGCGATATTCAGCAGTGGATCACATCACATTGGTTACATTAGGTGATATGCGAGCCGGTCGCTCAGAAAGCAATGGCAAACTACTGAGTGTAATCTTGCCAAGAACATTAACAACAGCTGATGTTGACTGCAACGTCCTGTAAGGGATATGCAACTTACAAATTTTAAAAAAGCATAATACACTTTAATATGCCTCAAGATGAGGAAAATAGTCCTTTACTTTTGTTTTACGTGACTCTGAGGTCGATCAAGACTGAAACACTGGAAACTAAAAATGTTTCCTGGATGTAAGATATGCCGTGTGGTGATGACAATCTGACATTGAGTGTCATTTGGTCACTGAAATGTGGGCTTATCATTATATCCCCGATACATTACTGTAACATTGAAGCATATAACTTTAAGCTAGAAAACAATCAACTAGTGTTGTAAACATGCAATCATTTTCATTACATACATATAATTTGTGTTAAAAGAAGATTATGTTTATCAGTTTAACATACTCTATATTGACCATGTATCAGTGATTTACGAATGAGTTGCTGCATTATATTTAAACAAATTGACCTTGGAGTTCAGCAGACTATGTCACATTAGAAGAGATATTAGCAGAACTAGGTAGAAAAAATATTAACTCTGTCAGTTCATATATATATGACAAGCCTGTGTGCACAATTTATGACCCTTTGAAAATAAAGTTCATATGTTCGTTCGTTCCATCATGCTCTCCTAGAAAATTTAATAACTAATATGAGATTTATTATCATAAAATCAGTCAGTAAATAAGATCTGTTACATTTTCTGCCCAGCTTCACTCTGTTCCGAATCATCTTGGGAGACTTCGACTTCAATCAGCTAGAGGAGGCCAACCGTATCCTGGGACCGATCTTCTTCATGCTGTTTGTGTTCTTCGTCTTCTTTGTCCTCATCAACATGTTCTTGGCCATCATCAATGACACCTACTCTGAAGTGAAGTCAGACATGGCTAATGCCAAGAACGAGTTTGAGATTGCTGATTATTTCAAGAAGGTGAAGGTCACTGTGTTACATTTTAGGTTATTTGTGTGTGTGTTCAATTTACTTGTATTAGATACTAGCTGACCCGGCCCGGCTTCGCCCAGCTCCTGGTGGGGAGCATCTCATTTAATTCATATAAGTAGTCATATAAGCTCCCGTTCCCGTTCCCGACTGTCTGTCTGTCTGTCTGTCTGTTTGTCTGTCTGTCTGTCTGTCTGACCCGGCCCGGCTTCATCCAGCCCCTGGTGGGGAGCATTTAATTTAATTCATATAAGTAATCATATAAGCCCCCATTCCCGTTCCCGACTATCTACTGTCTGTCTGTCTGTCTGTCTGTCTATTATTAGAAAGAGCACTTGAAAGATCTTTACATCTTCCCCCAACAATTAACTTGGGTAAATGGAGCGTCTTATTTAATTCATATTTGGCCCCTGCTCCCGTTCCCGTTCCTAAAAAAGACGACCTGGCCCGGCTTCGCCAGTCCCTGGTGTGGAGCATATCATTTAATTCATATTCGGAGGAGGAGGAGGAGGAGGGAGCAGGAGGAGGAGACAGGAGGAGGAGGGATTAGGAGGAGGAGGGAGGAATGAGGGGAGAGGGAGGATGAGGAGGGAGGAGGATGAAGAGCGAGGAGGGGAGAGGAGGAGGAAGAGGGAGGAGGAGGAAGAGGGTGGAGGAGGAGGGGGAGGACGAGGAGGAGGAGGGGGGAGGAGGAGGAGGATGGAGGAGGAGGAGAGAGAATGAGGAGGGGGAGGAGGGAAAGGGAGGAGGAAGAGGAGGTAGGAGGAGGAGGGTGGAGAGAGAAGGTAGAGGGAGGAGGTAGGAGGGAGCAGGTAGAGCGAGGAGGAGGAGGGAGGAGGAGGGAGGAGGAGGAGGGAGAGGGATGAGGAGCAGGGAAGAAGAGGAGGGAGGAAGAGAAGGGAGGAGAGAGGTGGAGGGAGGAGGGAGAGGGATGACGAGGAGGGAGGAGAGGGGAGGAGGAGGGAGTTTGCCATTCCGAATTCATACTCGTCTAGGTTCTGTGATTTCGGTCCTTCCATTGATTGTTCTTCCCTTCTACATGACTGTATATAACTTCTTTACACATAAAAAAATGAATTGTTATTGACATTGCCGTGTGACGATTCTGTGTAGTCACATCATTTTCTTCGCTTTTCCTAGCGTTGTGGTTCAGGGATTCTTTGATCTCTTCTATTTACGTACGTATTTAGGGAGGGGGAGGAGGGAGGAGAAGGAAGAAGAAAAAAAAATATGACAGTTGGCAGCGCGGGAATGAGAGGAAGACGTGTCGAAAATTTCATCTCAATCGGATGGACCGTTCACGAACGCATAAAGGACATACATACATACATACATACAGACGGAGATTGCCTTTTATATATAAGATAACTTGATGGACAAACTCTAGTCTGTCAAATACACATCTAGGGATTCTACATTCCCTCTTCAAAATGTAAACTAAAAATATTCTGTTTGTGTTTTTACATTTTTTCATGTTGCCAGGACAGCAGCCATTTCAACCTACTTACAATGTTCTGCTTCAGGAATTATTAACATTGAAACACAACACACAGGACAACATTACCATACACTGTTGTATTGACAGCATAGACAAAATATTACCATATGCTACTGTTTTATTGACAGCATAGACAGAACATTACCATATACTACTGTTGTATTGACAGCATAGACAGAACAGTACCATGTGCTATTGTTGTATTGACAGCATAGACAGAACATTACCATACACTGTTGTATTGACAGCATAGACAGAACATTACCATACACTGTTGTATTGATAGCATAGACAGAACATTACCATGTGCTATTGTTGTATTGACAGCATAGACAGAACATTACCACATGCTAGTATTGTATTGATAACACAGACAGAACATAGCACATTGCTGTTGCATGGACACAACCAATAACTAGTTATGCAAACTAACATCTAGATGTCATAAGCACATATTTATAAGCGACTGACACTATGTTCAGTAAACAACCTTTACTTGAAACAAATAAAAACGAAATATATGCTACGCTACTTCAGGGATACTTGAATTTGCTTAGCAAGCTGAATATCAAGCCAGAGAAGATTGTGGACATACAGAAAGCTCTGCAGATTGCAGACATCAATCAGGACAAAAAGCTTGACTTTGATGAGTGGCGTCAGGAATTGAAGTCGTAAGTTTAGTTTTGTCTTTATGTTGATGTATGAAGTAATGGCTGCTACAATGGAAGAGAAGGTAGTTACCAAACAAATAAGAATGTTAACATTCTGACGTTAATAAACAATATTAAAATTATTGCTTTAAGCATATTCACCAATAAATAGCTGTCAATTGTGAGCCAGGTCTTAGTTAGATATGACTGAACTACCGTATGACAGTAGATGATGATACCTGCTTTCTGTTTCCGTCAAATGTTGGCCAGCGCTCACCACATCAAACACCCCACATTGTGCAACAGCGTCTGGTGGAGCGTTGGTTATAATTGAGATCCATTTTGTTGCAGATTTTAGTTGTCTTTCCATTCTGTGCTATCTTACAAAATAAAGTCCTAAAAGTCGACTTTTAAGACTTGTTTTAATGTATCTTTTACGGACAGGTTATATGTTTCAATCTGTGCTCATTGAGTTTGTTTCTTCTTCTTCTGCGTTCATCCGGAGTTTTTATTATTCAGACGTGATTGCGTTGTGCCTGTTTACAGCAGAGCTGCGTTCTTGCGCCGTTAGGCCGACACATCCGACTTCTGCGGGCATTTGTTGACTGGGTTAACCTTCCAGGGATTGAGTTTGTTTGAGTCTTATGGGGCTCAAAGCTGATTGGCATTTTCTTTACTGCGTCTAGTTGGTCCTGACGAGGATCGGTCCTGAGGAGAACCTGCTAGGTTCAGTAGCCTCCAATTTGTTTGTAGCTTTTTCTAAGAGGACTGGTTTTTGTCAGGACAGACTTGGTTATATCTTCTTTGATGATGTCTTGATTTAGTCAAGAAAAGGATTGGTCTTGGACTCATTTAGCCCACAGAAGGACTGGTCCTCCAAGTGCAGATTAAGCTAAGAAATTCCTAACTCAGCACACAAACTGCACACCCATCATTGAGGTTGTCAAATGTGTGTTGGTCAGAACCACAAATGGTATAAAGGATGTCAGTGTGTGTTGGCCAGAACCACATGTGGTATCTTCTTCTTCTTTTCATTCATCCGGAGTGTTTTTTCAGATGTGATTGCGGTGTGTCTGTTATGCGCCCTTGGGCCGAAACCCGTAGGCCAACACATCCGACTATAGCGTGCTTTTTTGACCAGGTAGCATTCCTGGGAGACTCTCACTTTTGTGGTGCCATCTACAACCCAGCTGGTCAAGGTTGAACGGTCGAGGACAACGGTCATCCCTCAAAGGAAGGCAGGGACAGTCCATAGCGATTTCCGCCATCCAAGGTTGCTTCCATAGTTGCAGGGCCGACACGTAGCGCCCTGGTTCTGGGCTCACCGAGGGAAAACGTCACGTCCTGCTCATGGCTGCTTTAAATCCTCACTTCAATATATTGGTCATTTCGTTTGCCCTGGGCCATTCCCGCACAAACCAGACAGGTTTGCAGATGGCATCCACTCAGCGAGTTTTTGGGCATGTGCTTGTCGTTGCGCCCGTCAGAGCTGTTCCAGGCACGACAGACATTCGGAAAACTACCTAGTTAGAGCTGTTCCGAACAAGAGCGACATTCGGAAACTAGGTAGTCAGAGCTGTTCCTAGCACGAGAGACATTCGGACGAGACATTTTTAGTTAGCCACCCGTAGGATGACACTTCCGACTTCCGGCGGGCATTATTTAATGAGGTTAGCCTTCCTCTGGTTTAGAGGCACGTTTGACTGTTATGTCGCCAACATCTCAGCTGGTCAAGATAGAACGATCAATGACATCGCGGTCGGCCCTCAAGGGAAGGCAGGGGCAGACCATGGGCATTCCCTCGCTATCCAAGGAGGCTTCCATAATTGCAGAGCCGGCACATATTGCTCTGAGACTGGGCTCACCCGAGGAGTTGCCACGTCCTGCTCATGGCTGCTTTAGTTCCTCACTTCCATGTATTGGGCATCATGCTTGCCACTGATCGCTCAAGCACACACCAGGAGCGGTCAGACTGCGAGCGACATCCACTCGGTAAGCTTTTGCTTTTGACTTCAGACCACGCAATAGGTTCGCTCGCCGTGCGTTCCATTTCGTGTCATTGAGACGTTCTTCCACTTTTGTCTACACTCTCTATGAGTTAGATACAGACAGTTTTCGTAACCATTTCCTTTGACTGGGGCACTTTTCTGACTTTTTGTACTCGCTCACGAGGTAGGCTACAAGTGCTGCCGGCTCAGCACCTTACCTTCGAGCAGCAGTGAACGAGAAACGGCCTGGCCCTCTCATCTGGGAATCTTTCATATCCCCCAGCTGAGAGCCTTCGAATATGTATCAGACCTGAGCATGTAGCTTGCTCAGTATCACGCTTCTATTTTTCGGTAGGTGGGTATCGGCCCGGCTCTCAGATCTGAGGGTTTGCGGCTTAGAGGCGTACAGCCACAGCCCTCAACAGGGAGCCTTAAGAGTTTTGTCTGAACCAAGAACTTCTGCCTTCGTGCACCTGATTTAAATTTTTGACTGCTATCCTCAGTCTACCTGCAGAGCAGCAGGTTGTGTCTCGCTTAGTCTGGTCCCTATCCCATCAGCTGTCCGATATGTAGTTTTCCATCCATCGGCAAGCAAATGGGGTCGATAGGACACGCAAGCTCCCCCACCACGTCAAGGTGGAGACACATCGGGGGAGACATGTGGTATAAAAATCCTATTGTAGGATTTTTCCTATGTTAATGCATGTTGGCCAGAATAACACGTGCTAAAAATATTTGGTACTTCATTTTTAATTCACCCCAAACAAAGGAATTCAGGGAGTTCCTGGGAAATCATGTGACATCACGGTGATTCCATAGTGGGTGTAAGGGTCTGTTGGTATACTGTGCAACTCGTGTATGGTGGTAGGGTCATTTGTGTGATGTGAAAAACATTGTGTCGATCACTTCCGGTTGAGTGTTTGATGGACTGTTAGACTGATCAATGGATATTATAAGTATTTCTGGCCCCGGGGGGCCCTCACTGCCATTGGAGTGTATATCCATATCTTGTGCTACTCGTCTTATCTTGTGTATGTCCCATCTGTCTGCGCTCATCTTTGGTGTATCTGGGGGTCAGTTTTGCGAAGAAATGACATGTGGTTTTAGTTGTTGTGGTGCTGCAAACACATTTGTCGACCGACCATGAAGTGAATCCCGATATCCCTATTCTGAAATTCGACGATCCCACCAGATCTAGGTCAGTGGTATAAAAGTAACTATGCGGT
The DNA here is from genome assembly GCA_963921405.1 of Cepaea hortensis. NCBI lineage: Eukaryota > Metazoa > Mollusca > Gastropoda > Stylommatophora > Helicidae > Cepaea > Cepaea hortensis. Next base: position 19,863,010 of record OY992880.1, on the reverse strand, counting down.
TTGTTTTCAGTGAATTAAAAATGAAGTAGCTAATATTCTGTTGTGTTTTTTTTTTCTGATTTTGAATGTAAACTTATGCACGGCCTGTTTGGACTGCTCGTTAGAAATTCCATATGCCAGTGACTTTTAACAATTGCAACAAACATACCCTGTTAAACCCTTTGATGTTTTCATAGTTTCACTGTGATTTTTGCCAGTTTAATTATGATGTTTGATGGTTTCATTATGATGTTTGATGGTTTCATTACGTTTGGTGGTTCCATAATGATGTTTGACAGTTTCATTATGATGTTGTATCATTATGATGTTTGACAGTTTCATTTTTATGATTGACATTTCAGTGTGATGTTTGAAGCATGTTGTACTCATAGTGAAGTTTGACAGTTTTGTTGTGATGTTTGACAGTTTCATCCTTGTTGACTCCCAAACTAAGGCATAACTCAAGTGTATAGTCATTTGATTTATCTTGGCAGTACATTATCTTCACTTCAGTATGAAAATGATCTCATGGTTTTCACTGTGTGAATGAAAATACAGATTGGTTATCTCTGAAATTGTTTGTTGGCAGACGTGGTTATGCTGATGGTGAAATTGAAGCTGTGTTTGCCAAGTATGATCTCGATGGTGACCGGGTTTTGGGCGAAGATGAGCAGAAACGCATGCAGGCCGATTTGGTAGGTGACACAATTTATAAATATTGATAGATTCTATGGTATGCCAATACTAACAGTGGATTGGTTGTTAGATGGTTAGTTAGTTGCATATCCTTTACAGTCAACCGCAGCATCTTTTGGCTGTTCTTGATTCCTAGGCAAGTTCAGTAGTTTGCCATTGCTTTCTGAATGACTAACATCCATACCATGTTGTAAAAACCAACGCAAGGTGGTCTGCTATCAAATCGCCGGCAGCTGTATCGAACGAGGATGCAGGATTACAAACTGCATCTGTAAGCCCTTTGCCACGAAGCCGGTTGGTAGATGGTACAATTTGTAAATACCAGTAATTGTTTGAATAAATCAACTAAAACAAAAAGAGGAATTGATTAGCTCTACAAGAACACAATCACAATTAACTGAATAGATGTTACAGCAAAAAGCCTTCATCAGCACACAAAATATTTCACTCTTTTTCCTTCTTTCCTCTTCTGAGAGGAGAGCATCAGATCTAGTCATCATCATCGGATGACTTGCCAATTAGCATGGGTGATAGCTTCTCCACATTTCACGATCTCCATGTATAAATTTATACGTATTTATTGCATGCCATGAAAAACGGTTGTCTAGAATTTTCTCTTACTGTCTTCCTCTAACTTTCACTCCATAAAATGTTCCAGTTGTTACAATAAGTTCCAGGTTTTCTGGTCTCGTGATATGTCAAAAATATTACTGCCTCTTTCTGATGTTTATGGTAAGTTGTCTTTCTCTCATAGCCCCATTAGAAAGATTTAGATGGTGGTTGTTTTTTGTCCAAGATATTTGCAGCATTCTTTTGTAAAACCTCTGTCTGTGATGCGATAGAGTCTTCACATTTGTATAGACCTGAAAGCACTGAGGAATCAGTGTCAGTCTTTTCTTTGCTTTGTGAGATGATGAACAAAGGTGCCGAATCCTCATTTGACTGTTGTCAGGACATTATCAGTGCATTATCAGACAAGATCCCAGACACTTAATTCTAGAAAGAGCATCCATGCCCAGTATCCACACTCTACTAATGAAGAATCAGATTCGCTGGGCTGTTCATTTAACTCAAATGCCAGATCATAGGGTCCCTAAACGAATTTGTTACGGCAAGCTGTGTTGTGGTAAAGCTCCCAAGGTGGCCAGAGGAAACACTTTAAAGACACTGAAAATTTCATTGAAAGCTTTTGGAATTCATCTTGACACCTGGGAGACTGCTGCCAAAGACTTAAATTCATGGCGTACATCATTATGCAAGGGTGCAGTCACTTGTGAAGTAACCAGGACTGCAAGAGCTGTGAAGAAAAGGCTGGACAGAAAAATAACTGCAGGAGATCCTCCTCCAGGAACATCAAGCATTCTTTGCCCACATTGTCAAAGAACATTTCGAGCCAAAATAGGCCTTATCAGCCATTTTATAACTCATGGCTCCACACTTTCAACCCCACTGGATGAAATTAATGGTCATCATCATTCTTGATGGACAAACAACATCATCAGCGCAGTTCCCTATCAGCTATGCTAACACACCTGGGAGCTGTAGTGGTGCAGTGAATAGACACTTGCCTGCAGACCTGGTAGTTACAGGTTCGATCCTCAGCTGGGCTGAATAAAATTCTTTTTAAATGACCAGGGTCCAGGTTGACCTAGCCTAAAATGAGTACCAAGAATGCCTTGGCAAGTGAAGCCTGCCGGCATGATATTGCAACATATTCCCAGTGCATCGTATGGGGTGTAAACAGGTCCTTTGCTGACTTTTTTCTGTAAAACCACATTTCTGTAAAACAACATTTCTGTAAAACCAAATTTCTGTAAAACCACGTTTCGTGAAACCACATTTCTGTAAAACCACATTTCTGTGTCTTCAAGGAAGACATCCAGTTATACACCTCTCTTACTCGCCAGTTAGCTGTCTGACTTCAACGTGTATTTGTGTCCGATTTACATCTTACGGACAGGTTTCATCTGGACAGTTAACCCGTTCTATCTGCCCATTTGTAAATTATATTCCTGACAATTTTTCCATGGATATGACCTTATGATCTTCTCTTTGCAACTTCAAACTGTCAACATGCACTTCAAACTTTCAACGTGCAATTTCAACCTTTCAACATGCAACTTAAACTGTCAACATGCAGCTTCAAACTGTCAACATGCATCTTCAAACCATCAACATGCAACTTCAAACTTTCAATGTGCAACTTCAAAATTTCAATTTGCAACACAAACTTTCAATGTGCAACTTCAAACTGTCAACATGCATCTTCAAACTGTCAACATGCATCTTCAAATCATCAACATGCAACTTCAAATCATCAACATGCAACTTCAAACTTTCAACATGCAACTTTCAACTTTCAACATGCAGCATGCACAAAGGAACTCCATTTGTTTTTTATTAGTCTGAGAAGGTTTGGTAATCATACTCTCAACAGATCTGGGGAATGTGTAATATCATTAGAAATCAGTGGTTACTGCAACAATGACCAGACATGCTGGGTGGGAGTTAATCTGGTGACTTCTGAGTAATCAGAACACTGAAGTCTCTCAGGGACATTGTAATATAACTGTTAATGTGAACATGATAAGATACTGAAACCTGTCAGCAACATTATCTACTAGTGTGAACATAAGATACTGCAACCTCAGGGAAATTAATATCTACCAGTGTGAACATGATAAGATAGTAAAACCTGTCAGAGACATTAATATCTATTAGTGTGAACATGATAAGATACTTAAACCTGTCAGGGACATTAATATCTACTAGTATGAACATAAGATACTAAAACCTATCAGGGACATTATCTACTAGTGTAAACATAATAAAATACTGCAACCTCGGGGACATTAATATCTACTATTGTGGACATGATAAGATACTGACAGCTCTCAATTACATTGTAATATAACTATTTGTGTGAATATGATAAGACACTAAACCTCAGGGGCATTGTAAAATAACTATTATTGTGAATATAAGATACTAAAAACTATCTGGGATATTAATATATCTATTGGCGATAATATAATAATACACTGAAACCTCCCAGGGATACAGATGTAAATACTGTTACTATCCCTTTTGAGATGTTGAACATGCAACATTCAGCCTTGAACACTGAGCCTTGAACATTGAGCCTAGAACACAGAGCCTTGAATGTGGAGCCTTGAACATTGAGCCTTAAATATTGAACATTGTATCTTGAATGTATTGAATACATAGGAACATTTATAAAACTCAGACGGAAGGTGCACAACAGAGACTTGCTGTATGGTAGTGAATTTTGGAATGTAAATGAACAAATTAGGAAGAACTTGGAAGCAATAGAAATGTGGTTATTGAGACGAATGTTGCGAATTCCTTGGACTGCAAAATTAACTAACAGTGATTGCCTGAAAGAGGCTAATGAAACTAGAACATTGTATACAATAATAATAAATAGACAAACAGCTTTCTTTGGTCATGTGATGAGAAGAGAGGTATTGGAGAACATCGAGGAGATCAGAGGAAAAGGCCAATCAAGAGAAATTATGCTGGATGGATTGAAATGGTGGTGTGGAGGAATATCAGCAGCAGACTTGATCCAGAACACCAAAGACTGAGATATGTGGCATGGCACTTGATGATGATGACCTTGAATGTTTAATCTTGAATGTGGAGCCATAAATGTGGAGCCTTGAATGTGGAGCCTTGAATGTGGAGCCTTGAATGTGGAGCCATGAATGTGGAGCCATGAATGTGGAGCCTTGAATGTGGAGCCTTGAATGAGTAGCCATGAATGTGGAGCCTTGAATGTGGAGCCTTGAATGTGGAGCCTTATTTGTGGAGCTTTGAATGTTGAGCCTTGAATGTGGAACATTGAATGTTGACAACAAAACTTTCAGCATGGTCAAGGTTTCATAAAAAGGAAATCATATAGAGGATACTGTCATGGGATTAGAGGATACTGTCATGGGATTAGAGAATACTGTCATGGGATTGTGAAGACTTATATTCTAGGTCACAACATAACGGACCCAGAAGAAGAGGCTGACCATGTAAATGATGGACAGGGGGGAATAACAAAGTCCATGGGAATCTTGATATGTGAAGCCCAATAACAGGCACTCTCCCATTGTTTATGCTTCACCTCGATAATGCAAGGTACAAGAAGAACAAGATTAGATGATGAATATAATAAAATAGGTGGCTAATTCCATAGTGTTATCTTAAACTGAAGATAATTATAGGGATACAGACATGTTCATATATCTGTGGTGCTTTAAAGAGTGACAAAAATATGTTTATCTTTCTGTTAAAATTTCTTTTCAGGTTGCCCTCACAAAAGTTTATGAGGATTTAGACGTTAAAAGTCACCGCCCTAAGTCTAGTCAGCGCTCGTGTAGCTCCAACAGCTTTAATGATGGCGACAGTGCTGATGATAGCGATGATAGGGATAGCGGCACCAAGTCATCCTCACACAATGGCAGAACATCACATTTTGTTTCATATGAAGAATTTACCATCTTATCAAGAAGAGTTGACAGAATGGAACATTCAATTGGAAGCATAGTGTCTAAAATTGATGCTATTCTGGTCAAGTTAGAAGTTATGGAGAAAGTCAAAATGAAACGCCGCGAGACAATGGGCAAGATCTTAGAAAATATGTCAGAGGTAGCTAGTATTTTTTTTTCTCCATGCTTGTCAGTTCCTGTCTGTCATAAAGAAATATCATGTCTTGAAATTTGATTGGGCTGGACAATCCAAGAGATGGCCTGTTTTTTTTCACAAGGGTGAGATGAGTCTGCACAGGGATGCATGTTGTGGATTGAACAGTGACTGTTGAGTTGACCATGGCATTGCCTGATCAAAATTGGAAAATAATCTGGTTAATTTTTTTCTGCTATGGCCATCAGTGTTACCAGTGGCTTGCGGTTGGGGCAGTACAGCAGAGTTTGGCCAGCCTTCGCCCATATGTTCAGCGAATTACCTTTTGTTTCTCATAACCTGTTGACTATTCTCTGCTTTGTGGATACAACAAATCTGCAATCTATGTGTAACTTTGTAACAAATGTGCAAGCTGTGTGTAACTTTGTAACAAATGTGCCAGCTGTGTGTAACTTTGTAACAAATGTGCCAGCTGTGTGTAACTTTGTAACAAATGTGCCAGCTATGTGTAAAGTTCTTATAAATGTACAAGACTAAGTTTATGACAAATATACAAGTGTGTGATGAGTAGGTTTATGATACATTTAGAAGACTGTGTACATTTATGGCAAATGTCCATGTTTAACCTTATGATACATGTACAAACCTGTGTGTAGGCTTTTGACAAATGTACATATCTGTGTATAGGTTTATGACAAATGTACAAGGCTGTGTGTAGGTGTATGCCTAATGTACAAAATTCAATTTAAGTGTATGACAGTTGTACACGATTAGGTGTAAGTTTATGACACATGTACAAGTCTATGAGTAGGTTTGTGACAAATGTACAAGACTGTAAGTTTGTGACAAATGTACAAGTCTATGTGTAGATTTATGACAAATGTACAAGACTAAAGTTTATGATAAATGTACAAGTCTGTGTTAGTTTGTGACAAATGTACAAGATTGTGTTTATGGTATAAAACTCTTGTGTACAAATATGAGAAATTCACAAAGCTGTGTGTGAGAATGTGGCAAATATACAGGACTATAAGTTTATGCCAAATATATGACAGTGTTTAAATTCTAATAAATATACACACTGTCGATTTGTCACAAACGTATAAGTTGGGTATAAATGTATGACAAATGAACAATACTGTATGTGTACATTTATGATAAATAAACATGACTGCAAATTCAACATATGTAGGAGACTGTATGTAAATTGATGACAAGAGAGAAAGCTACAAGACTACAAATTGATGGCAAAAGAGAAAGCTACAAGACTACATATTGATGACAAAAGTACAAGTCTGTAACTTGATGACAGATTTACTGTTTTGTCTTTTATTAGTAAGAATTGTGATACAGAAAGAAAAGAATAATAAGAAATATTCTGTTTTGAGTAAGAATCTTTCTTCAGGATTATATTACATCATATATTTCAACAGTCAGATGCCACAAGCGAAGACGCGACTAGAGATCGAATGGAGCACCTAGTAAGAGAAGAATTAGAGCGATGGGACTCGGAAGTGTCTGTGGGGATCACTAGTGTTCGTGGCTTGTCACCAGGAGCAGAGAACTGGTAATAGCCGTCCTTGACCTCGAGCAGTCAGCTCAAAATGAGGTATGTTTTAGAATGTTGATGAATTGCTTTATCTGTAATGCTGAAACAAGGAGAGTTAATTGCTCTTGTCTCCATGCATGAAGTAGGTGTAACAAACCTGAACCGGATCATCAGTGTTTGTTGATACGTTATATCGGGCTATAGGGTCTCTTCTGTCCCCCTTCTATGAAATTCCCCAGTACGGGGTCCTGAACAATAAACTTCTTATGAGACGACTAATGACACAGACACCTAACTGACTACAAAAATAACAATCTTATAACACGAGAACCGAGAATCTTTAATGGAGATTCAGACTCTGAACAAACAGATATTCAGACAGGAATAGTTATTTGGATGAGAGTAGTCTGGTGGACAGTCTCATCATCCCACAAGAGTCATGTCAATAGACGATTGGATGTCAGATATGTAGATGCAGGTGGTAGGATAGCAGTCACCTGATCCCATTTGACACCTTCTGCACCCTTTGGACTTGAGCCTTGCAGGTACCGACTCTCATCTGCCACTTGGCCTTCTTCACAGTCTAGACTCTGACCTTCTACTTCACTTAGCATAGACTTCTTTTGAGGACTTCGGTTTGATAGCCCAGTCTCGGTCTCCTGGCTGACTGGAGGTGAGACGTCTAGTCTAGAGTACTTCAAACAGTAAAGGGGGCTCTTGTAAACAAGAACAGACCAGGTGTACCAATCCATAACACCTTGTAATAGTACATCATACACCAATATTGTTTACTGACTCACTCTCTCCTGTGGTCAGTTCCTTGAGGTTGAGACCCATATCTTTGGTCTGACCTCCCAGACATATCTCATAGAAATGTTAGGCCAGTTACTGGGCCTGCAGTCACAGTTCTCAGACCTAGTAGATATAGTGACAGGTTCCATTTGGGAGGATGGCAGAGTTCCATACCTCATATGGAGATCATCACTTTTATGGCGTGGATAGCTTCCTCAACCACCACAGTCTGTCTCTTTGGAAAGATTTGATAAGTATCAGGATACCATGGACAAGCATTCTCTGTCACCTCCAAGGTTGCATAAAGATGTACTGGCAGCGCTGGTAAGCTTCCCTGAAATACTTACTAAAGATAGACAACAACAAAAAAAAGTTTATGTTCCTATGCATGCCGTTCCCCTCCCATCTTCCTCGGGTATGTAGAAGGTTTGTGTATATACAATAGACACAGATGGTTGGATTTCTTTGTCATCAAAGGATGTGTGTAGAGTCAAACACCCAGAGCGATCTGGTTCTAAGAATAGCCCAGGCAGTGTAGGAAATTAGACAACAAGGACAAGATTATTCCTTTGTTAGCAAAAGTGTTGTGGTGTCAGATAACACTGTTAATAGAGAGCAGGTGTTGCATGTGTGGGTGTCTTCTGACCGCTTATAATCACCCAAGGTTAGGTAGCCCTATTAGATGTGAATATCTCTTTAACACCATTAAGTCTACCCTGTTAGATAACAGTCCTGGATGTTGATAATCACAGCTCATAGCCTTTCTATCATCAACAGACACGGGTTGGGGTCGCTCATCGACGTTAAACTCTTTCGTGCCATATGATGATGGATGAGTACTGGTTTTTAAAAAAAACCTTGAGGGTAATCAAATTATAGCTCTGATTGAGAGGAATTCCTATTTGGGAACAGTAATTCTCTAAGATACTTCTTCGTTGAGACAGACTTCAAACCAATTCACCAACCTGAATCACCTAGCCTATGAGAGTCCCGTGCCAACTTATTCTTTGAGAACCAGTGCCAATCCCATGAAGTTGTTGGCAGCTGGCACTGAATTGTTCTTTACTTCAATACTGCTGAGTTATCTACACTTTGAGAGTCCAGTGCCACTTTACTCTTTGAAAGTACAGTGCCAATCTAACCTTTCAGAGAGTCTAATCTACTCGTTCAGTGTCCAGTACCAATCTCATTAATATATTGGCCCTGGATTATTGTTTTTTATCCCAATGTTGCTGAGATGTCCAGTTCCAATCTACTGTTTGAGAGTCCAGTTCCAATCTGCTGTTTGAGAGTCGAGTTCCAATCTGCTGTTTGAGAGTCGAGTTCCAATCTACTATTTGAGAGTCCTGTTCCAATCTAGTGTTTGAGAGTCCAGTTCCAATCTGCTGTTTGAGAGTCGAGTTCCAGTCTACTATTTGAGAGTCCTGTTCCAATCTACTATTTGAGAGTCCAAGTCCAATCTACTGTTTGAGAGTCCATTTCCAATCTACTGTTTGAGAGTCCAGTTCCAATCTACTGTTTGAGAGTCCAGTTCCAATCTATTCTTTTAGAGCCCAGTTCCAATCTACTCTTTGAGGAGCCAGTTCCAATCTACTCTTTGAGGGGCCAGTTCCAATCTGCTGTTTGAGGGGGCCAGTTCCAATCTACAGTTTGAGAGTCCAGTTCCAATCTACAGCTTGAGAGTCCAGTTCCAATCTACTGTTTTATGGGCCATTTCCAGTCTACTGTTTGAGTCTGGTTCCAATCTACTCAGTCCAGTTCCAATCTGCTGTTTGAGAGACCAATAGTCCCATGAAGTTGGAAATGAGCACTAAATCATTGTTCTTTATCCCAATGCTGCTGAGATGTCTATTCTCCGAGAGCCCAGTTCCAGTCTACTCTTGTTGAGAGTCCAGTAGTCCCATGAAGTTAGGATTGAGCACTTAATCGTTCTTTATCCCAGTGCTGCTGAGATGTCTATTCTCCGAGAGCCCAGTGCCAATCTCTGGAAGTTGCAGGTCTTCTGCAGCAGTTCCATGGACCCACAGAGTCACTCAGTAACTGTTGGAGATGGCTGTAGCAGCTTTTCCCTGATATTTTATGATGGAGGTCATTCCAAGAGGCAGCAGTTGTTTCACAAGGGTGAGAATAGTGCCTGCACAGGAATGGACGTTGAGGATTGATACAAAGTAGAATGTTGACTCTGGCATGCCTTATTCAGAACTGGAAAATGATATTGTTTACTGTAATGGGTTTTTTTTTCTCTGCCAAGAACATTAATTTCATCATTGACTTTTAACTGGGGCATTACAATATAGTTCAACCAGTTATCCATGTGCCCATCTGTTAAGCAATTATCTCTTTTTGACTAAAAATCTGTTTTTGACAGAGTTTTTGACAAAGTACAACAATAATAAATAATGACACACCTTCAAGGAATAGGATTACCTACAAGGCAAATGAAATAGAGGTATATCTAACAATGGGTGGGTGGGCAGGCGCGTGAGCACGCTCAAGTGTGTGCGTCTGTCCTCTCTCTCTCTCTGTGCGTGCGCGCGCGCGCACTTGCGCACTTGCTTGCGCGCTTGCTTGCTACATGGCACAGAAATCTAGATAATGAACAAGCAATTAGACAGTCCTGGAGTTGTGTATATACTCTATATCTAGGTTCAGATTTATTAGTCTAGTTACTTGAACACTGAGTAATATAAGCCTGGCTCGCTGATGCTGGGTAACTGTCTCCAAGGAAAACATTTTTAATTGTGTGGAGAGAGTCCTTGAGTGGATATTGGATGTAACTGATATATTTAATAATTTGTTTTAAAAAAAAGTGGAAAGCTGTGAGCTTACATTCTTGCACAAAGCTGTCTGTTTTACAATTATAAATATGCAAATGTTTTTCCTCTTTTCTTTCCCAGAATCATACAAGCTACGTAGCTTTCAATTTTTAACTGACGCCGCAACACACAGGAAGAAATTTTTGACCATGATTGTTCCTGCACTTTAATGTTTCATTAACATTTTATTTAACTTCCTGGTACATTTCTTGTTATATTAACATGTACCTTTCTAGACAAATTAAGTTTCATGTTAAGATATATAGTTTGACCTCATTTTTTTGTTGCATGTGTAGATTTATCATAGACAAGGTGTATCATATTATCTTTCTGGTTTGTCTTTGTGTAGGAATTTTTATTCCTTATGTGTAAGAGTTTCTAAACTAGAGAAACTTCCATATTTTGTTTTGTCTTCTCTTCTTTTTGATTTTTATTCACATTGGTGTGCCTAGTAGTTTTCTCTCCACACACTGAAGAAACAGAACCACGATGTCCCATGGATACACTGACAACGAAGCAGAATGACCTGCAGATGTCTGGTGAAGTTATTACGCTGCCTGCCTCATGCTCCGAAGTTTGTGGGTTTTGATTCCAGGCTACGCTGTTCAGTTTACGCATGCAATCTTCCCTGAGACTCCAGGGGGTCGTCACTGAGACTATAGAATTCATGCTTTTGGCAGGCTGCCCTGTAGAAACAGCCTGAGCCATATGGGATAAAACCCGGTGCACTGAAGTCAATCCCCTTGCCTTTTACCCCTTTTTTAAAAATCTGTAAATCTCAAAATTGTTTCAGCCCAATCAGCAATTTAGGATTGCTGTCTCCAATCAGAGCAGTTGAATGTGCTACACATCCTGTTCTATTTTCTGCTTCAGTCAAACATGTGTTTACTAGAACCAACTGTAGCTTGTCAGGGGGGATAGTTGAGGTGCTAAAGATGTAGCATAGCATTTATTTGCAGTCTTTTACATTTTTAAATTGTCCTGAAGCATTTCTTCCTGTGGGTTTGCATTATTTTTTTTTTGCACTAGCTTGCTTTGAACTCAAGCGTAGTCTAAAAACACTACTTCTAGTAGTGCTGGATTTAATTTTGCATGTGGATTAGCTTTCCCTATTAACTGTGTACCTCGCCATCAGGCACACCCACTCTGACTTCAAAGGTACTTGTAATTTACGTCCCCAAGTCAAGGACAATAGGTCAACATTTTATTCCAACTGTCCACTGTATGGGTTGAACCCCTTACTTCAGCATCAGCACTTCGGATGTTTAAGAACACATGTTCTTATCCATTCGGCCATACTGACCTACATGGTTTGTGATATAAGAAGGCCATGACATTTTGTAGGCCTGAGTGCATGGAGGAAAAGGTGGCCAGGATTTTCCTCAGCAGGCGATGAGACCAGGCCTCACCCCACAATGCTCATGACATCAGCGCAGCTCCCTATCAACTTTGCTAACATAGTCACTAATTTGCAATCTTAACTGACTTAAATCAGCTGTTTCTCTGGTCATTGACTATTAGAATCTGCCTTCACACTTACCTACAGGCTACTACATAAATGAATGAGATGCTCATGATCTGCATGCTGTGTAGGAGAACTCAGTATAGAATTAAAACACGCACATAACCCAGGGCACATGATGACAAGCAACTAGTCATAGCTGTGTAGGAGAACCCAGTATAGACTTGAAACACGCACATAACCCAGGGCACATGATGACAACAAGCAACTAGTCATAGCTGGTATACTTTTCATATTCTGTACAGTCTACTTCATGTTTTATTTTAAGCTAATCATTTGTTACTTTTTGGTTGTGTGTACGATGTTTATTTATACATTCAGGCTTTTGTATGCCAACATTACAGGCCTACTTGATTTATTGATCCGTCCATCTCTATATTTTGATATTTATTTACCAATTTACCATATTTACAAATATTGTCAAATTATTGTACATGTATACTTGTACTTGTATGGGTCAAGTGTGGAAAAGAAAAGACATTTTGTATAATGTATTTGATGAACTCAGATACACTGGAGTCATGGCAAATAGGTATCCAAAGCCTGGTTGTGCCGACAGAAAGGTTTCACAGTGACACTGCGATTACCATGGGCATAACATTGCTCCACATTCCAACAATATGTATCAGTGACTATATGTGTTATGTATTTCAGCCAAACTATAATTCATCCATTCATTTCATATGGTATTTGCTGCAGTATACACCTGATATGATGCAGCGAAATATGCCAGGCAATAAATCATGCCACCTTCTGTTTGTGTCTTCTGTGTTTAATAACATGTTTGCTTGTTAATAATTTCAGGCTATAATTTTTAAGAATATAATTGGTCATGTTTAATTCAATTTAAGCAGAATTCAATATGCCAAGACAATACAGAACACAATATTCCTCGATTTTAAACGACCACTATGTTCTAAAACCCACCCCAATAAACTTAAATATATGTTAATATGTATTATGTTAATACCATTACAACCTACTTAACGTAAAATTGCCTAGAAAATGTTCAGAAATTGTCTGGTAATTGTGTGGGAAGGAAGGGTGTTCAGGCAGGGAACTGGCCATCCCAGCACAAAGTATATGCAAGGCTAACACTTGACACCCCAGCCGGTGGCAGTATCTACATGTGACCACCTTTACTGTTAACACATTTTGAACATGATATTGAGAGCATTCTCAAGCATGTCACTTCCTGTTTCTATCTTACTCTATTGTGTTAAGTTCCCATGTCTGACACTGAAAACACAGAGTGCAGAATAAAAATCGTTGTTTATAATTATGTGTTTGGTTTCTATATTTGATGTTTGAGGCATGAGTGGTGGTTGCTTTGCCAGGCTTTCTGACATCTTGCTTCAATTTTAAATGTGTTCATGGGTGTTTGCAATTTTTCTTCTTCAGCATAAAAATGATGTCAACATCTACAGTGTACATCAACAATACATTATGATTCTACAACGTGCATTTCATCAACAAAAAGCTGTCAACTACAGCACAAAAATGTGTTCAACACGAAGGTTGTTAATTCAAGAGATATAAGTCATGGAACAATTGGCAAGCACTAAAGAAAAGTATTGGGTGTAAATGTTCTCAACCAGTGGGGAATTCTCCCCAAGGGAGGAATTTTAGGGTGGGGGAGGGGAGTGTTAAGACCACAGATTGACAGACTCAAAATAGCTTCCAGCACAATATCCTGGTTTTCTGTTGAGCGTTTTGTTTGATGAAGCACAATTTTCTGGCATTCTTTGACGTTTTGTTTGTTTGTTTATTGTAATATGAATAATTTGGTGTGCTAATAAAATATTGTGAATATAAAAGATGCACCTTTTGAGGCTGACAATTTTGGAAAGGGGGGAATTATTCTTCTTTCGTTTGCTGGAAAGGGGGGAAAGACATCCTGACATATGGTGAAACGGTACATGGGCAAAAAAAGGTTGAGAATCATTGTTACAAGAAAGTTGCAATCATGGACCAAGAAGAAGACAAATCCTGACATTTTGCTGAACATCACAGAAAACAGGCTCATGAACAGCATAATGTTTTGGAAACTGAAATTACCTTGACCATGTTAAACTGTATAATTGCTTAGAATGAAGGGAAGCATGGTTCCTGGGTTGATCAGCATGAAGATGGACATAGGCCATTGCAGACACCTTGGACATGAGGGTGCTTAAGGCAGGAGAGATGGCTAGAGATGAGAAACCTTTCATGGGTAGTGACAAGACATCATCATCATCAAGTTCCCTGCCAGGTAGCATAGGCATTCATGGCTCTCCACAGATCTTGGTCCCTGTGGTTCTGGATCAATTCTGCTGATGATATTCCTCCATGCCACTGTCTCAATCCATCCAGCATCATTTCTCTTGGTCTGCCTCTGCCTCTCTTCCCCTCGATCTTTCCAGTTGTCACGTTTTCCAATGTTTCTCTTCTCAACACATGACCAAAGAAAGCTGTTTGTCTCTTTCTTATTGTTGTATATAATGTTCCAGTTTCATTAGCCTCTTTCAGGCAATAGTTGTTACTTACTTTGGCATTCCAAGGAATTTGCAACATTTGTCTCAAAAACCACATCTCTTTTGCTTCTAAGCTCTTCCTAATTGTTAATTTACATTCCAAGATTCGCTGCCATACAGCAAAACTGGTTCTATATAGCATTTCAGCACTCTCTTACATTCATTGATAGTGACTTACTACATAAGACACTCTTAATTTTCTGAAATGCAGTTTTTGCTTGCCCTATTCTGCTCTTAATCTGTTGTACAACTTTCATCTGATATTATAAATGCCCCTAGGTATTTAAAATTATCCACTTGGTTAAGAATGTTCTCTTCTATTTCTATGTCACATTTTGGTGTCACCATTTTCTTTGATATCACCATTGTTACTGTTTTCTTGATAATCAAGGAGAGTCCTTGATGAGATATTCTAGAAAATACCTGCTACATGACAATGATAAAATCTCTTTAGCTATAAGCAGGCAGATTCTGACAAAAGCACAGTCCTCCTTAATTGTAGCCATGACGTGTAGAGTGTGATGATGATAGTGTGTTGAATGCTGCTTGTGCTGGAAATCGGCCAGTCTTGAGCCACTGTAGCAGCAGGCCTTATGCTAGAAGCAGTGGCCTACAATTTGGGCCACACATTTGGTTGATTTTGATGTTTGCCAACTGGAACATGACCCATTCCTAGCTGCTATTGGCTAACACTAGAGCTCTTCCAGGATGGTGACACAAGTAGTAGTATAAGCAGAAATCCGTATCTGTTTGACAGCTGACTCACATTTCAATCAAAGCTTGAGCAAATTTGTCATTTTATGTCAGATCTGTAACTTTTGTATTCTAACCTGCAAATATATGTTATGTTAAGGTTTTACGTTTATCTTATGTACTATTGTGTTTCTCCTTTTTTGTCTCCTGCTTTGGGGCTGCTGACTTATTCTGTGTAGTAGTTATAATAGGCCCCTAGAGTTTGGTTATCCTGGTCTTTAGAGTGAGCATCCTCCTTTGGGATGTGGTTAGTGGCTCATCCATCAGCATGCTAAAATGGCGACAAATAATTAGCATTAAATAATGCAAGGACTTTGATCCTGGAGGGGGATCCGAGTAAGTTATATTCAGAATTTCCAGTGGGGAAGTAGTTCAGGTTCTTAGATTCCGGGTTCTCCTGTATAATTACCAAATTCTTAACCACCTTTGCTAGAATTTACAAGGCACGTATAGCCAGAATTCCCCATAAGTAAAATGTAATCTTTAACACTGGAAACTTGTGCATTATTTCTGCATGTCAAGCATGACTGAAGATCAGCAAAGTCTTTATATTAATGACACTGAAACGCCTTGTTGACCTGCATCCTCAACTATTAACAAATGACTGATACTGGGGATTTTGATTGGGTGAAAGACCTAGACAATGTGTGGCCTACTTCAGACAATTTAGGCAATGCACCAGGCATATCAGAATTGGGCACGAAAGTTGATATATAAACACACCATAGTTAATCTGAGAGAATAGTTCTAGCAAGTTGTACTAACGGCTTGGGTGTATAGATCCAAACAGCCATATCTACATGGATTTGCAGCTATTGCTAGCAACAGATCTCATGTGAATTATAGTAAGTTAATTAAGCACTTTTCTATATTATGTGTAGGTATATTTGATATTAGTATAGTACTATGTGTTTAAGACTTATTAGCTGCCGAAGTAAAGATCGAGAGGCCAAGTATCTAGCATAGTACGAGCAGGGTATACAATTAAGAATCTAAACTAGTCTTTCACACAATAAAAGAACGTTGCAAACCAAGAATGATGGAACGCAAGAAATGAACTCAAAATAAGACAAACAAAAGTTCATGCCGTTTTGAATATCCATATTAATTAGCAGCCATCTCTGCAAAGAAAGAAACTCTCTCGTTTCCTTTAGTCTGTAGCTGAGAGGAAGGCGTTTAGCCACACGACACTGGACAATGACACAACGACATCACATATACTCCTTTCCCCTCTTCTCTCCGTGTTTCAACCCCGCTTTTCTTCCTAGAACATTCCCTTGGTGGGGCTGGTCTTGTTCGCTAGATCAGTTCCGCGTCTAGCATTCGTTGTCTCGGATGGCTGTGTGAGATGCACCAAAATGGGATCTTCCCAGCCAACGTAAGTTAGCGAGGCAGGCGTTTCAAGAATGTAACCGCATCATGCAGCCAGGGTCGTGGTTTGAGCGGGCAAAAGAGCAAAATTTGTACGACAAAATTTTTTCGGTCAATCCTGCCGGCGTAGCTTGAAAGCTCATCGGTAGGCGTTCAGTGGTTTTGCATGTATCACCTTGTACCGGGAGGGCACGCTTTAGCGATGCTACACTTGGCTTGCGTGTGCGTGAATAGTCCGTCTGTCCGATAGATATCTGGTTGATCCTGCCAGTAGTCATATGCTTGTCTCAAAGATTAAGCCATGCATGTCTAAGTTCACACTGTCTCACGGTGAAACCGCGAATGGCTCATTAAATAAGTCGAGGTTCCTTAGATGACACAATCCTACTTGGATAACTGTGGCAATTCTAGAGCTAATACATGCTTACCAAGCTCCGACCCTCGCGGAAAGAGCGCTTTTATTAGTTCAAAACCAATCGTTGTTGCCCTTCGCGGGGCGCGGCGTTCCCACTGGTGACTCTGGATAACTTTGTGCTGATCGCATGGCCTTACGTGCCGGCGACGCATCTTTCAAATGTCTGCCCTATCAAATGTCGATGGCTCCCCCGATGTGTCTCCACCTTGCCGTGGTGGGGGAGCTTGCGTGTCCCATCGACCCCATTTGCTTGCTGATGGATGAAAAACTACATATCGGACAGCTTATGGGATAGGGACCAGACTAAGAGAGACACAACCTGCTGCTCTGCAGGTAAGACTGAGGATAGCAGTCAAAAATTTAAATCAGGTGCACGAAGCACAAATCTTGGTCCAAATACTTACACAAACGCCTCCACCGATAAATGGAGGTGAGATACTGGGCACGCTACATGCTCAGTTCAGATACTTGCCCGAAGGCTCTCAGCTGGGGGATATGAGAGATCCCCGGATGAGAGGGCCTGGCCGTTTCTCGCTCACTGCTGCACGAAGGTAAGGTGCTGAGCCGGCAGCACAAGTAGCCTACCTCGTGAGCGAGTACTAAAAGGTGGAAAAACACCTCGGTCGCACGTTCCGATGAAAGTGTTTAACCGTACTCATGGAGTGAGTGTAGTCAAAGGTGGAAAATTGTCTCGATGACATGAAATGGAACGCCTGGCTTGCGAATCCATTACGTGACAAACCAAAGGAAAAGCTTTCCGTGTGGAAGTCGAAATAAGAGTCTAACTTGTCTCGAACCAGAGGAAGGCTAACCTCATTAAAAAAAATGCCCGTCAGAAGCCGGAAGTGTCGTCCTGCGGGTGGCAAACTAAAAATTGACACTACGCAATTATGTCCGAGTGAAATGTCTCGTCCGAATGTCTCTCGTGCTAGGAACAGCTCTGACTACCTAGTTTCCGAATGCCGCTCTTGTTCGGAACAGCTCTGACTAGGTAGTTTTCCGAATGTCTGTCGTGCCTGGAACAGCTCTGACGGTCGCAACGACAAGCACATGTCCGAAAACTCGCTGAGTGGATGCCGTCGGCAAACCTGTCTGGTTTGTGCGGGAATGGCCCGGGGAAAACGAAATGACCAATATATTGAAGTGAGGATTTAAAGCAGCCATGAGCAGGACGTGACGATTTCCCTCGGTGAGCCCAGATTCAGGGCGTTATGTGTCGACCCTGCAACTATGAAAGCAACCTTGGATGGCGGAAAATGCTATGGACTGTCCCTGCCTTCCTTTGAGGGATGACCGTTGTCTTCGACCGTTCAACCTTGGCCAGCATGGTTGTAGATGGCACCACAAAAGTGAGTCTCCCAGGAATGCTACCTGGTCAAAAAAGCACGCTATTGTCGGATGTGTTGGCATACGTGTTTTGGCCCAAGGGCGCATAACAGACACACCGCAATCACATCTGAAAAAACACTCCGGATGAACGAAAAGAAGAAGAACATTCCCTTGTACCTATTTTAGACTGGATCGACCTAGAACAGGTCATTTTTTTTTAAATTCCTGCCTCGAGTGGAATTTGAACACACGACCAATCATTCTATCAACCTCATCTACAACCTTGCGCTTCTCCGTGGTGAAGTAGTCAAGTCATCTGTGACTCCAAAGGTTGTGGGTTTGATTCGGGTCGCATCCTTCGGTTTACGAGTGCAATTTTTCAGAGACTCCTGGGGGATGTCGCTGAAGTTACGGAGTTTGTGCTTTGTGCGACGCTTTCCGCACAGCAGAAAGAGACTGAGCCACGTGGGATAAAACCTGGTGCAATGAAGTCAACCCTGTAGACTTTTAATTAAGCGACTTTCATCTATAACCAAACATAAAACTTAGTTGATCTGACTAAGATATTCGCTGCCCTTCTCAACAAACTACCATAATTGGATATCACAACGTGTGGTCGCTTCATTAAAATGTGTCCGTTTGTCAATTGACATTCCCCCAACAACCGTTTTAAATTTGATATCTGGTACTTGGCTAGAAATGTTCATTTACCCAGTCAACTCATGTGTGAGTTCCAATGTCAATGCCAAGGGTGGCTGCTCGCCCAGATGTTTCAACCCTGAAGCTAAATCTGTGGAATCTGACATCATCATCATCATCATGTTTCTTTTCTTTCATCCAAAATTTTGAGAGAGAGAGAGAGAGAGAGAGAGGTGGTGAGTTAGAGAGTGAGTGAGTGTCTGGTTTTTTTTTTTATTATTCAAGCACTCTTATGGATGTAGTTTTCCATATTTCTCTGTATCTGGTCATAAATTATATGATCAACTTAGGTATTTCCGATCCACGTGCAATTAGGCTGTCCTCACTATTAATACACGGTTATGCAGATTTTCAACCTTTGTTCTATGTCAGCCTGAAGAGGCTAGGGGATTTGAAAAAAAAAAGGACAAAGTGCCAGCCACTGCGCCACCAACACTCTCAAACATGTAAAGAGTATTTGTAAATACAGTGATGTACCTTCAAGGCCAGGCACCCTCCTCCCACTCCAGCAGATATGCATCTTAAAATAGGAGGTGGCCTGATCGTATATAACCCCAATAGCACAATGCGTTGGGAGATTTGATCCTACAATATGTGGTTATAACAATGAGCCCTGCTGACTAGTTCATATGGAACAGTATGAGTGAAGACTCGTATTTTATATTGTTTTAAGGAAGCAAAGATACCCTGGTCAAGTGCTTTCTGCAGGTGACCTCATGAAGAATTAATAAAAACAGAAAACAACATTGATCACAGATAGTCACATGGCTCTTTCTGGTTAGAGCAGTCTTCTTGACATTTTGTTCTGGTGTTGGGGCAGTTTTCAACATGAATTCCAAGTGTCATTCTTCTCTTGCATGTATTTTGGTCTACTAAATATGACGGTGGTGGGAAGATGTAACTGGCAAACCTGATGAGGAAACAGGAATAAAGAAATACCTGGATGATGGCCTGGTCAAATAGCACAACCGGGAAAAGAACACAGACCTGATTTGAGTCTGGTGATTCTGCGAGATAGTGAGTCATGATCGTCAAGCTTAACAGTATGCCATTTAATGATGATGGGGAAAGGTAAACAGAGACAGTGAAACAGGTCACTGGGTGTACACAAACCAGGTACAATATGTTGATGGAGTTAGTATGTAAATGACTGTTGAATAATGCTGACCTGGAGGTCATGGGTTCAAATTTGCATGGAGGCAGATGTTTAAATGACCTGGGTTCTCAGGTGGATCCAGTCCAACATGGGTACCAGACAATGACTTGGGAAGTCAAGTTGGCAGGCACAAGTTTGACCACATCACCCCTCAAGTGCCAAGTTTGACCGCATCATCCCTCAAGTGCCAAGTTTGACCGCATCACCCCTCAAGTGCCAAGTTTGACCGCATCACCCCTCAAGTGCCAAGTTTGACTGCATCACCCCTCAAGTGCCAATTTTGACCGCATCACTCCTCAAGTGCCAAGTTTGACCGCATCACCCCTCAAGTGCCAAGTTTGACCGCATCACCCCTCAAGTGCCAATTTTGACCGCACCACCCCTCAAGTGCCAAGTTTGACCGCATCACTCCTCAAGTGCCAATTTTGACCGCATCACCTCTCAAGTGCCAAGTTTGACCGCATCACCCCTCAAGTGCCAAGTTTGACTGCATCACCCCTCAAGTGCCAATTTTGACCGCATCACCCCTCAAGTGCCAAGTGGACATAGGGCTGAACCATTTGGCACAGGGTGTGTAGAAAGGCTCCTTTACTTACTTTCCCCCTTTTCTTGTACAACTGTATGACATAAGGCGTTGGTGGAACCAACATACGTATATTTTTTTAAATAAATGTACGGGGCAATATGTTGATGAAACTAAAGAGCTGACATCAAAGACATACAAAATAAACAAAAGTAAGTCCAAGTCTGTTTTACTAACGCTGATTTAATCATTCTGTTTAACCAGCTTATTCTAAACTGTTTGAAAACACTGATTTAATCATTCTGTTTAACCAGCTTATTCTAAACTGTTTGAAAACACTGATTTAATCATTCTGTTTAACCAGCTTATTCTAAACTGTTTGAAAACACGATTTAATCATTCTGTTTAACCAGCTTATTCTAAACTGTTTGAAAACACGATTTAATCATTCCAATTAACCAGGACAGTTACAGAAGCTTATTGTAAACTGTTTGAAAATAGACAGCAACATATATTCCGTACTACTAAATACACCATATATGACAACCAGAAACTCGTAATTTCCCACATCAACGAGAGTCGCCCTCCATTTGTTCCAGATATTCATTGTAAGTAATACTGGGTCCATGAACTTCTTCATTGTAGTACTTCTTCTGGATAAACTTTCTGCCAGAGTAACCACACACGGCAACCTCAGGCTTGTCCTATAGACAATACACAGATAACATACAAAATGTTAGATAACACACGAAATGTGTGTCTGCCAGTTACTTCAAGCATGAATAAAATTAGTGGAGCTGCGGTAAAGCTGTGGAAATATAAACAATCTGAATACATTTCATATACATCTTCTATCATATAACTTCTTTATTGCTTTCTTCAACATAACTGAAGGAGAAAGTCAAATATCTAAGGTATAGTTATGGAAATACAAGTCAAGTCTTAGTCAAATATGACTGAGCACCATATGACAGTAGACGGTACTACCTGCTTTCTGTTAGCACCAAATACCAAACCCGACATCTCACACTGTACCAACAGTTTCGGCTGGAGGAGTGCAACTGGGAGGGTAAAAGTTTTACCCTGGTGCAAGGAAATGCAGCGTAAAGATTAAATGTCTTGGCAGGGCAGACCAGACCCTAAGGCATGGTCAGAAATTGGTCTAGGAGTGAAGCTCTGACAGGCTGCAGTTGAGTATTGCTTTGCTGATCCGGCAGCTTCTGCAGCTTGTCTTGTTCCAGACGTATTGGTGTTATCTTTCCTATGGATTGAACTAGGCAGGCCGAGAGAGGGATCATGCTGCATGGGCATTACTTCATGGTACATTATATTGTTGCCAGTTACTTAAGGAATACAAGCTAATGTTAACATGTATATGCCAGGCAGTCTTCTCTGTGCTTAAAACAATTGTAATGCTTTAACTGTGGTTATTTTGCAAACAGAGAGGGGAAAAATGAATAAAGACAAGTTAGTTCTTTTTTAGCGCTCGCTCGCTTTGAACTCAAGTGTAATCCACACACTTGCTACTACTTCTAGTGCACTTGGCTGATTTTTGTGTGTGGATTAGCTTTTCTTATTACTAGTGTCCCTTGCCATCATTCGAGCCCACTCCAACTTCTGAGGCATTTGTAATTTAGATTACCAAGTGAAGGATGAGAAAACATTTTAGGTCCAACTGACCGGTGTAGGGTTTTAACCCGTTACGTTGGCATTAACACAATGGAAGTTTTAAGAGCAAGCTCTCTTATCCATTCGGAGATGCTGACATCGAAGACAAGTCATAAACTATGTTGAAGGTTACAGAAATGAAGTAGGTGGCCACAGCAAGACCAGTCGGTTAGACCAGACAATCATAGGAGGGAGACTGCTGAAATAGTAGCAAGATCACCTGCTGGCCAAACGGAACATCTAATTAATGATGCAATACACCAACCAGGAACAAATCATCTTGCTCACAAACCAAGATGGAAATAGAAACCAGGTTTGCTCTTCAAATGGAAGTGAAGCTCAGGTTATTTTGAACTAGATCAGACACACCCAGTATAAGCTAACCTTTAGCTGGACTACTGTGAAGAACAGGGTACAGCGCTTATATATGAGGTATACTTGGACATGAGACTGGCAGAAGCCAGTCTTGTGCAAACAGAAAGACACATAGTCAGTTTAAAATTACCGTGGTAGACAACTGAAATTACTTTTTAATATGTGTATATTTCAGCTTGAAGGATTTATCTTCTTCTTCTTCTTCTTCGTTCATCCGGAGTTTTTTTTTTCGGACGTGATTGCGTTATGCCTGTCCACAGCAGAGCTGCGTTCTTGCGCCGTTAGGCCGACACATCCGACTTCTGCGGGCATTTGTTGACCGGGTTAACCTTCCCGGGGGAAGGATTTATCTAATCACTTTAGTTTATGTTGTGTGATTTCTGCAGTATGTTCCTGACAAAATGCAGCGAAATATGTCAGGCAATAAATTGTGCAATCTATTGTCTGTGTCTTCGTTACTCAAATAAAACTTAGTGCTATAAAACTACTTACTCTAAGATACAGATTATTCCGTCAAGGGATACCTTACAACTATTTTAGCTGCACATATTATTTATATTTCCATAAGTATACCTTATATACTGACTTTTTTTTTCTTCAGTTATGCTGAAGTATAAATGGTCTGTACTGCAATAAAGAAGTGATCGGATAGGAGATGTATATAAAATGTGTACATGCTTCCTTTGAGGATAAAAGGGGAAAAGTATGCATTTGCGGTCAGAATCAGGAATACCATCCCTTTCTCCAATCCCAAAGAAGTCAGAAAATATACAGAAAATCAAACTTTTCTTATCTGGTTTTCCAGTCTAGGGTGACGAGATAAAACCTGTCAGTGTTACTGTATGCCCTTAACTTCTGTGGTGTATCCATGACATGCAATTGTGACAGTAACTGAACAAGGAGATCATTGCCCCCCCCCCCCCCCCCCAACACCACACATCCACTAAAGTTGAGAATATATTATGTACTTCACCTTCAGCGCTACCCAGCTTGTTAGGACAGTCACCCACGACTTGTTAATGATAGGCTGCTAAGGATGATAGTTTAACAATAACCAGAAAGACACATTAACTGTGGATCCCAGCATCACTGGCCTCTAGTTTCTTTTTAATCTCTGTATTCAGTGTTTATCTCTTCTATAATGGGGGTCCTCATGGGATACATCACACAGCCTCTTATGTCCAAGTATACCTCACCTATAAGCGATGTTCCCTGTTTTTCAAAGCCAGCATGGCTAGAGTTTCAACCCCTAGCAGGAAACTGGATAAGATAGATGAGGTTTCGGCAAAATCTGTGTACCCCAGCTGGCGAAGACAGAGATGAGTCCACTCTTCTACTGAAGCAGTGCTGAAGTCATCAATGCTGGGCCAAGAGGTTCACCAGAAACCACTGTATCACTCAACCCTCACTTCACTCCATGGATTACCCTTTTGTTGTACAGTTATGTTAGTGTATCAGCTAGCAACATTCTCAAACTGTCACTTGTATTCCGTACTTCCCTTTCTTCATCTGTTAATTTATATGACATCAACAAGTCTTTTCATATTTGTGATTGGCAGCTATTATCTGTACACAGGACATGTTAAATGTGTTTCCAACTAGAGTGTAATGTGGAAATTAGCACCCTACACTTGGATATCTGGTGAGAAAGACTTCTGGATATGTCTCCTATGTTGTAACGTGGCTTCAGTTAACCATTTAACCGATCTGCACAACCAGCCTCAATGGATGCAAACACTCATCTGTGTGTGGTACTTACTAAATTGATGTACACTTTGGGATGGCCTAGAGCTCCACAACTGTTGGACCAGACATGATGTCCCTTGACAACCACAACTGGATCTTCAGCGATCAGATCAATGGCCCAGTTAGGGTTAATCTGAGAGAGGAAGGGAGTGCCAGGAGAGGACCAGAGAAAAATAAATTATTCAATACTTACTATAAAAGTACATATTAATACATGTTTTAGTGCATTGAAAATATGTAAACAGCATTAACATTTTTCAAACATCTTCACAAATGTTAACATTGTGTATGATAGATTTCAATCTTGATCTGCCTATAGCTTACAATTTTTATCTATTGTTTAGTGTGTTTTCTTATTTCTGTTTCTTTGCTGTCCATTCAATATCTGCGTATTTATGCTCCTTGCTCATATTACATTGTTTGGCATGATCTTCTTCTGTAAAGTCACTACTTTTTTTTTTGCGTTTGCTCGCTTTGACCTCCAGCATAGTTCATACATGTGCTACTACTTCTAGTACACTGGACTGATTTTTACATGTGAATTAGTTTTCCCTATTACCAGTTTCCCTCACAATCAGGAGAACCCACTCCGACTTCTGAAGTACTTGTAATTTACGTCCCCAAGTCAACAACGAGAAGTCAACACTTCAATCCAACTGACCAGTTGAATTCGCTAACTTAGTATCAGCACACCGCAAGTTTAAAAGTGAGTACTGTTATCCATTCAGCCATGCTGACCTCCACAGAATGGATGTTGCAGCTAGAAAGCCTTGGTTAGTACACAGAAACAAACAAACATTGATACAACTAAATTAAAAACACTACAAACAAGGTCAGTCAGTATTTAAAGCCAGGGACTTGCAACATCTAACTCCTCTTTTGTCCATCTCCATCGGGGAACAGGTCCTCATCCAACTCACGCTAAGCCATTCTATTTTCTGCCATCTCCTGCACCTCCCTCTATGTCCTCCCCATATAATTCATTTCTGTCTTTAATTGTCTTCAGCATGTGTTATTTTATATCCCACTATTTCAATCACCTTGTGGGTTTGAAGCCAGAAACGTTATTCTATCCTCAGGTCTTCTCAATGTATGTTCTATCGAGACCAGCGTTTTTTTCTCATCTCTTGATACATTCTTGATGAATTAGTTCAGTTCGCTCTATGAGGTTCACATTGGTGATTCTGTCGCACCATTTTAGTCCCATTATTCTGCACAGGCACCAATTAATGAATGTTTGTAGTTTATTCATAATTCTTTTTCATCTAAATCCATAGCGGGGAAAGGAAACTATATTGCTAAAAAACAGGGAATATACTGTCACAAGTTATGAGAATTAGACACAGAAAGATTACCAGCTTATCCTTGTCCACAAAGCGAATATTTCTGTAGTCATCACTGTCCCAAACCTGGAAAAAAAAAAAACACCAATATTTATTGAAGGAAGAATGCAAGCACTGGTGTTTTAAGGATTTTAAATAACGCATTCACCAGACAATTCATGTTTCCAAACAACAAAGTATTCAATATAGAAACTAAACATGAATGCAAATGAAAAAAGAACTATATTCAAAGTAATAAAACGAAATAATCAAACAAAATGTCCTTATATAGTAAGGAATGTAATAAAGATCCAGTTTGGCAAGTTTTTCCCAAGTGTTGAAAAAATATCAGCCTGTTACTTGTCCAATAATAACAGCTGCAATCTTCATATTTAGCCTAAGGTTTGTTGTGTTCGCTGAAAATGTATGTATGACTCAATCATGAAAATAATCAGAGTTCAGGAATTTCTGCAGATGATGTCAATAAAGATTAGTTATCCACGAAAATATTTTTTATAAAAGATGCTTTGAGTGCCCAATTTCTTCATGTCATTACTCACTGTCCCCAATTTCTTAACCATTTAATTACTCACTGTCCAGAAATCACACACATTACAACAACCTCAAAAATCAGAGTGGGTTCACCTGATGGTGAAGGACACTGTAAACAGGGAAAGCTAATCCACACACAAAATTCAATCCAGTGCACTCACTTGTAGTGTCATAGCCAGTGAACAAAAGAAAAACAAACAGAATATAAATCATATTGAAATGTGTACTTTTATGGAAACTACCATGCATTTAATTTACTAACATTTAATGATAATCTAATACCCCTTATTCTCACTCTCCATCACCTCCTTGTCTAGAATGGTTTGTAGACTACTTTCAGACTCTGCTTTATAATCATTATTATTGACAAATCTCAAAGGTTTTTGTATGTTGGGTTCCAACTTTTACCTCCTTCAGTATGTTTAAAACAATGAAACATGAATACGTATACATAAGTCTCTTTAAAATGACAGTGTTGACAGTGAAATATATGACAATGTACATACTCTTAAGAATGCCTAAAAATAAAATACAACATATCAAGGCAAACCTTCAGGCCTAGAGAAACAACAGTGGAAAATAAAACTCTATGGCCAATGAGTGAACTAAAAAAAGACAGTTAAATTCATACAAGAGACAACATTGCAGATGTGAATGAAAGATGAAGAATATGACAATGTGTTTGTTTTTTGGTGTATAATATAACTCCTTAAGTATGAACGTGACTAAATACGGTGAATACTTCAGGCAATAAATTGTGCAATAGATAATTGTTACGAAGATATAATTATGAAGAGATATTATAACAATAGGTACTTTTCTGTTAATTCACCCCCAAACAAAAAAGCATCCCTTACAGGACCTCATTTGCATCGGTCCAGCAATCACTTCCGGTTAAGTGTTTGGTGGGGTTCCAAATGTTGCTGTTATGTAGCCGGGAGCGGGGTTAGGGTGAGCACCCAACCTTGCATAAATACCCCAATGGCTCGTGCATTCATCACCACTGCAGCAAAAGTCCAATTGCTGGCCTTCTCGTGGCGGAACTCTTTTAACTAACAGGAGAAGGGGTGGCGGCAAGTCACTTAGTTAGTTAGTTAGTTAGTCGACAGATCATCCTCGTTGCACATCGAACCATTCAGTCCATAAGTGCTCGGATCCCCTCCTCAGCAAATCCCGCAGCGTGTAGCGGCTAACGACGCCAGTTCTGTGTTGGTTTATCAATCTTCTTTGGCTTCCTGCGTAGTGTTCTTGTTTGGCCACCCCTCTTTTAATTTGCTGCTCTAGCAGTCTGGCCATTGTTGTAGATTCACAGTCATCACTTGGTTCTCGCAAAAGTCTCACATCACGTAGAGCATTAAGAATGTCAGCCTGGTCCATGGCGCGTCCGCCCTCCACAGTAGCCTCACCTGCGAGCTTGTCAGCCCGCTCATTTCCTTGTACTCCCGCATGCCCTGGCACGAAGATGAAACTAATCTTTGCCAGCCGAGACCGCTTCAGAAGCAGCAACCATTCTCTTCGGATCGACCCCTCCTCTATCCTCTTGATCATGTTCATTGAGTCGCTAAGGAAACAAGCCCTGGTGAATGTCTGTGTCTCGAGCCATGTTATTGCTTTACTTACTGCCATGACTTCCATGGTCAGGCTACTTGTGGTTTCAGTGAAAGCACCAGAGTCCTCCTTCACAATTCTCCCTCCGGCCCGAGCTGTAAAGGCCCATGAGCTTCTCACATGTCGGACGACCGACCCATCTGTGTAGATGACCGCGTCACCGTCTAGCGAATTCTCGAAAATCAACGCTTGTACTTCAGCCTCAACAGCAGCCGGATTTTCTTGTCTGCATTTTCTATCTAGTTGGATGCAAACTGAAAAGGATGTGCAGAAGTCTGTTGGCACTTGCACCCACTCCTCGCCAGGTTCTAAGTCCTCAAGTGAACACACCTGTTGAAGAATGTCTTCGGCTTGACCCATCCACGACCGTCCTCTTTTTAACCTGCTGCCCTTCACCTTCCTAATTTCACTATGCAGTGGATGTTGTGTGTTTGCGTTAATTCTGAGGTAGGCGCGTGCCCTGCAAACTTGTATTCTCTCTTCAATGGTTGGAAAATCAAGAAGGTAGCGCATCACCCTGCATGCTGTATCTCTTGTACATCCAAGAATAATGCGCATAGCTTCATTCTGTATCCTTTCCATCCTTTCTATCTGCTTATGGCTGAGAGTCAAGATTGCCATTGCATACTCCAAAACAGACATGACCAGCCCCTCGTACAGAAGACATAGATGGCGCTGCTCACAGTTTGCTGCCGCCATCACCCGCATCGCTGCCAAACCCCGCTTGGCCTTTGTTATCACCTGGTCTATGTGCACATTATAAGCAAGGCTTCGATCAAACCGTATCCCCAGGTAATTCATTGCCTGCGTTCTTTCCACCGTCTCTGAACACAGCATTACAGTTGGTGTTGGATTGTTGACAATATGATTATTCAACGAGAACCAAGTCACTGTTGCCTTTGTTGGGTTGACCATTGCCCCAGCTTCATCACACCAAGTAGTTATGCGATTGAGT
Organism: Cepaea hortensis; assembly: GCA_963921405.1. Taxonomy (NCBI): domain Eukaryota; kingdom Metazoa; phylum Mollusca; class Gastropoda; order Stylommatophora; family Helicidae; genus Cepaea; species Cepaea hortensis. Next base: position 19,834,018 of record OY992880.1, on the reverse strand, counting down.
TCGGTTTGTAGTTCCCCAGCAACCTCCTCTCTATCCTTACCCTGACGATACACTAAAACATCATCGGCATATGACAATGTCCTGCCAGGTCCAGTGATCTGCTCACTGGTGATTCTCACTGTGTAGGCGTTGAACAGTACCGGAGATAATGGTGATCCCTGTGGTAGGCCAGGATATATTGTTGTTGGTTCCGAAGTCCAACTGCCACATCTAAATACTACTTTCCGTTGGAAGAGGGCTGCAGCGATCCAACTAAGGAGGAATGGACTTACGTTTAGTTCAAGAAGCTGAAACATTAAAAAATCCAGTGGTACTCTGTTGTATGCGTCCTCAAGATCAATCGCAGCAGCAACGGTTTCAGTGCCTGAGTGGAAACCTTCATAGACATCATGGGCAAAGACTGCTGCATTGGTCCAGGTTTCTCTTTTTGGACGGTACCCACCCAGGGTAGGTGGGAAAACACCTTGCCTCTCTAGCTGGCTTGATATTTTCCTGGCAATTACCTTCTCCAGCAGCTTGCCTATTGTATTCTGCATGGTTATAACTCGATATCCCTGAATTTTTTTTGTGGTCTTTGTCAGGCTTCGGCAAGGGAATCAGATAGCTGTGTAACCACTCCTTCTTGATGCTAGCACTCCCTATACTGTTGTTGTACATGTCTGCTAGTTTCTCTAGCTCATTGTCGGTACACCTATTTATGTCGTCGTATCTTATGCCATCAGGACCTGGAGCACTGTTTTTTGATCGTCGAAGCACAGCCTTGATTTCTTTCACTGTCACTGTGTCTTCATCCGAAGTGTTCTGGGCCTTGCATCTGTCTGAGGTGACCTCTTTGGCCAGATTTCGACCTCCCATGTCTGTCTGGTTGCTCTGCTCAAGGTAGCGTTCAAAGAGGGCTTTGCCCTTGTCCTCGTCAGTCCTCTGCCAGATGATGTCAGCACCTTGGAAGTCAGAAATGCTCTTATTCTTGACTACACCACTCATGCTTTTATGTAGTCGCCAGAACAATTTCAGTGACTTGTCTGTGCTTACTCTTTGACACACCTCTGCCCATTTTTCGCTTTTAACCACCGTGACCAGTTTTTTGAAATAGCTTTCTTTTGTGTGCATCTCTCTTTCTAAGTGCAAGCAGGGACTAGGATGACCAGCTCTGTTCTTCTTGGCATTTTGCCATCTCCTTACAGCACTACGCTTATCCACCCAAGCCTTCTCCACCTCGAAACTCCACCACGGTGGCTGCTCCCAGCTTTTTTTCCTGCCCTGAAACGTTCTGCGCTTGTCACGTCTTATTTTACTCACCACATCTTGCCCTGTACTGTCATACTGGAACGTCTTTACCTTTAGCTTGTGCTGCCTGGTTCTGCCTTTCTCCACCAATATGCTGCAAGGGTGGTGGTCGCTGCCATGGTGTCCTAGGACACCCCATCTACACACTGTAGTGAGTAAAGGTGAAACTAGCGCCAGATCAATAGCACTGTCCTCATCGCCTGGACGGCTTGCTGTCCTGGTGACACAGCCACTGTTGATACAAACCAGGTCGATGGTTTCCAGTGCAGTCTCGAGCTCCTCCCCTTGTGTATTGGAGGAAGTGTTTCCCCATGATCTGCCTTTAGCGTTGAAGTCACCACAGAAAATAACATTTCTCTCGTGGCCTAATATGCCACTTAAGCACTGCCACTTCTGTGCGTCCACACTCGCATTGCGGGCATAAACATTAACCAACACGAATGGTATACTGGAATGAACTCTCAACGCCTGTATTTGTATATCGTCACTGTCCCAACTGGACATGTCTAGCTCTGACGCCACCATGCTGTCGCGAACGAGAATCGCCATTCCCAGATGTCGTCTGTTGTAGAAACATTTGAAGCCGGCAATTCGGAGTGGCTGATCGCCCAGTCTCGTCTCCTGGAGTGCTACAATGTCGTTCCTGTAAACTAGGGTTTCTAAAATAGAGCCCCGTTGTTTTACACTGGCAGTTCCAATATAGAATACGGATGTTCCTGAGTCCTAGACGGTGACACTTGAGTCTATAACGTCTCAAACCACCGCGCTTACCTTGTTTCTTCCTCCCTGCGCGGCTACCACGCCGCTTCGTTATGTTGACTGCTGAACCCTCGGAAAACACACGTTGTTCCGCCATGTTGAAAAAACATAAACACAGACTGCTGAGAACCACACACGCTGCTGAAAATTCACTCAAGGAAGGCTTCGCTCGATGCACGAACTCCGTAGCACCCGCGCAGATCTTGAGTAGAAACTCCTGGTTTTACATCCTGGCACACCAATTACACGCAAGAGATGAATAAATCCATCCCCTACGCGAAAAAGTTAACAAACACAAAACAACACGACCGTCCGTCGCCATCTTGAAACCGGAAGTGACAAGTACCGGCAAGTCACTGGCGCTGTGAAATAACCAGAATGCTCTAGATGTGTATGCACGTACATGCATGCACAGACACATGTGTGCGTGCCTACACACCTAAACTCTAGTAAGACCACAGTCTGCTCTAGCAAAGGAAAGGTGCTGAAGACTGAAACAACCAGCCAGGAGGCGCACCACAAAAATCAGGATGCCACGCAATTACGCTATGAAATATGTCAACTACTGCTAAATGTTATGGTGCTCACCCTGCTTTGGACCCCCAGGCAGGTGCAGTGCTGGGCCCTATGCCTCGAAAGGGTCCAACCACAACTACTGGAAATCCTTCTCAAATGTCCTGTGGAGCCAGGGGACCTGAGAATAAAGCGTCTGGCCATACCAAACAAAGACTAAAAATAATGCACTGGAATGCGGACATAGGGATGTGGACATACATGGTCACCAACGCCACATGACATAAACTATAAGAAGAAGATGCTGGAGATAGCAAATGATAGAAGGGCTTGACGCGAATTTATAGCCTAAGCCCCATTGCCAGATACTAAAATAATGCATTGGAATGCGGAGGGAGTCAGCAACAAAAAAATATAATTAGAAAACATCTTGGACCAAGAAAAAGTAAGCATATGTTGCTTGCAAGAAACTCACCTCAACGAAAATATAGTCTTCAAAATCAGAGGCTACCAGTGTTACCGATCTGACCGAAAGAACAAACGAAAAGGTGGGATACTAACCCTTGTAAAAAATAACATCACTGCTTCCCAAATCAAAGTCTACATGGAAGGGGCTGAGTATCAGACACTTAAACTTAAAACAGGCTATACAGACCTACATATGATCAATTACTACTGTCCAAGTGACTGCCCACAGGCACTGGACACACTACCATTAACAGAAAAAATGATTGTGTGGCGATTTCAACAGCCACTCGCAGAGCTGGGGTTATGATCACATGGACCAGAGAGGAGAGAGACTGGAAGACTGGCAGGATGAGAATAGATTCATCTTAATTAACAAGCCGTCCGATCCACATACTTTCTACTCGAGATCATGGCACACTACAATTACACCTGACCTGGCTTTTCATTCACCAGACCTGGAGTGGAACATTACACGAATTGTTGGGAAACAACTTGGTGGCAGTGACCACTGACCAGTCTTTCTAACTGTATAAAATTAGCTTGAAAGTGAAAGCAGCACCCTCTCAAGGTGGAACTACAAGAAAGCAGACTGGGCAATGTACAAGCATCGCACCAGCATACTGGTTAGAAACCTGAACACTGAAAAAGACATAAATAAAGTAGTTGAAGAGTTTGGGAAATGCACACTACAGGCAGCACAAAAAACAGCACCAAGAGGAGCCCGTAAACATTATAAACCCTATTGGAGTAGTGAACTGGAACAGTTGCATAACGATGTGGAAGTGTGTAGAAAGCAGAGGCCAAACCCAGCCAAGATCACCACAATAAATACCAGCACACAAAAGCCAAATTTCAAAGGGCCTAGCTGCAGTCTAGACGGAAAAGCTGGCAGGAGAAAACAGGGTCACTAAACTTTGAAAGAAACACAAGGAAGCTAATAAAACAACTTAACGATGAGGGCAAAGGGAGAAACTCAAAAATTGCACTACATAAAAATGGAAACATCTTAACAGGAAAGCAAGCAGCTGACCATTTTGCGGACTCGTTCGCACAAGATAACAATATCGAAATTAGCCCAGAGAAACAACAAGAGATTCGAGAGAAATGGCAACATACAGGACAGAATGAAACAGTTCATGAGGTTCTGGGGACACCTATCACAATCAGCGAACTGGAGCTAGCCATATCAAAACTGAAAATGAGAAAGTCACCAGGAACTGATGGTATCTCCAATGAAATAATCAGGAACCTAGGAACAGAGGCCAAAGCAAAGCTGTTGCAGATCTTCAATAACAGCTGGACCTTAGGCAGTGTTCCACAAGCCTGGAGAGAAGCAATCATGATACCCCTCCTAAAATCAGGGAAAGATAGTTCCATTGCCTCCAGCTACAGACCAATTAGCCTCACCAGATGTCTCTGCAAAACAATGGAGTGCATCCTCAATCACAGACTGCAGTGGTACATAGAAAGTAAAAACATCCTTGTACCACAGCAGGCTGGCTTTAGACAGAAGATAGAAAACCTACCTCTCTCAAGAAATTGAGGATGCATTCCAAGAGAAGAAGCTGGTGCTTGCTGCATGGATAGATCTGAAGAAAGCCTTTGACAAAGTCTGGAAAGAAAGTCTGATGGAGAAACTGAGAAACTATAAAGTGAATGGAAGAATGTACAAATGGGTGAAAGCATACTTGCACAACAGAAGAGCCCGAGTACAGATAGACGGACTCAAGAGCAAGAAAGTACTACTGCGTCACGGTGTTCCCCAGGGCGGAGTCTTGTCCCCCACACTTTTTCTAATCTTCATCAATGATCTTGTTGCTAATCTACCGCATGGAATTAAAGCGGCAATGTACGCTGATGACCTGGTTTTATGGAGCACAAATGAACATGAATCAGTGGCCACCAAATTGCTACAAAGAGCTAGAGATACATTTGCTGCATGGGCAAATAGATGGTGTGTCAACATAAACACTGACAAGTGCAGCACCACTCTATTTACTCTCTCTCTCCAAAACAAAAGGCAGGGATTATCCAGATAAATGGAATACCCCATAGAGAAGAAAAAGAACTAACATACCTTGGAGTAACATTTGATGGCAGGCTGACATGGAGAAAGCACATCAAGAAAGCAGTAGCAAAAGCCAGAAGGAAAATAGCCATTCTGAGAAAACTAAGTGGAACCACATGGAAAGGCAGTGGGAAAATACTTAGCAAAGTTTATCAACAGAGCATACGACCACACCTGGAATACGGGTCGACTGCGTGGTGTTCAGCATCAAACACCACACTACAAGAGCTGGACAAGGTACAAAATCAAGCACTTAGAGTCACCACAGGAGGCATGAGATCAACCCCTATAGTGGAGATAGAGAAGATGGGGAGGACACAAGCACTGAGAGAGCGCAGAGATACGAAAATGCTAATACAAGCAGAAAAAAGTTTCTCAGCTTGCCAGGCCACCCAATGAAGAACAGATTTGAAAACTTAGCTATGGGGCGGTTGAAAAGAAGCAGTCTTATCTACCAGGCCAAACGACTCTGCAGGGAAATCACTGATCTGCCCACAGTTGGTATCCCCCTGAAAATTATTCCAGAGCGAACACCATGGAAAGATGAACATGGACTATCACTACAAATCCAGACAAAAGTGAGGGGAATATTTGATAAAGAAGAACAGAACAGTGTACGGCATAGAACAGCCATTCTCAGCTTCCTTGATGAAGAATACCCACAGGACCTCTGGATCTGAGTCTACACAGATGGGTCAGCACAAAATGCTGTTCAAAATGGAGGAGCGGGAGCGTACATAGAATACCCAGATAATACTAGGGACACGGCCAGGGTACCAACAAGAAAGTACTGCCATAACTATGATGCTGAAATTAAGTCAATCAAGATAGCAACAGAGAAATTACTAAATGCCAGGCATAGTACACAACCTGTGGTGCTATTGACAGATGCAAAATCAATACTCGAGGTGCTCCTGTCGAGCAGTGTATAGTGAACAGATCAAGGAAATGTAAGTACATTTTCATTTATTTTTTAGGGAGGATCATTAATTGTTAATTAGGTCACGGCACATCCTATCGAAAAATAAAAAATATGTCAAGTTAGGCCTCGCCGCCCCGGACGCAATGATATATGGCACAACGTTGTCTGTTTAACCCTTAGACCCCGGCCAGGCCGATATACTGGCCCTTCAGTGGCCATCTTGCTCTTTTGAAAAAGACGGAGTGTCCAGAAATCGGCCATTTGTAAGAACTGCTTTGATTGGTTTGCTTTTAATAGTACAGACCAATCAAATGCTTCCTTGCAATCGTCAGCCATTTTTGCCGCCACATTGGCGTTTCTAGCGTGATTTAGACAAGTGGAGATTATTTTGTGCAGTTTTTTCCGAAGTAACCCATTTTTTCGTGGATTTGTGATTTCTAAAATGGCCAGCTTTGAACCCGAAGATGTCGGGAAGGTTAACCCGGTCAACAAATGCCCGCAGAAGTCGGATGTGTCGGCCTAACGGCGCAAGAACACAGCTCTGCTGTAAACAGGCACAACGCAGTCACATCCGAGAAAAAATCCAGATGAACGAAGAAGAAGAAGAAGAACCCGAAGATGTACTAGCATTGACTAGCTCTGATAGTAGCGATTTTGTCAGTTCAGGACTGTCAGATAATGACTTTAGTGATACAGAAAGTGCCCATGAGGATTTCAACCTCGTGTCCCCGTAGTTTTGTGTGTTGGGAATAAAAAAAATAGTTTTATCTATACCCTTTCATGGCAATGGCCGGACCAAAAAACATGCCACCAGTTGATAGCCAACCTATTACAAATGTCAATAGGGACTTCATAGGTGTTGTTTATTTAACCATAAGTGTTTAAAATTATTCTAAAGTGGTGTAGGTATTCAATGAGGAAATTTTAGGTGAGTACCATTTTTTTAAAATATTTAGTACCAATTCATACATAGTGGTATGAAATATTTTATTTTTAACAAAATACAAATGAGGTTATCAAATTTGCGTAAACATGAACAAAACAACTTCAATCATACACAGAAATAAACTTTACTATATCCTCTTTAAGAATGTATATACTTGTATATATATATATATATATATAGGGTTCTAATATTTTTTTTTGAATTTATAAAATTGTCACTTCAGTCATTTCTGTACTCCAAACAAATGGCTCCGTCTTCTTCAGAGGGAAACCTAAATTTGGCCCAATGTTGTTCCGTCCTAAAAGGGTTAAAATTAAACAAGCCACGGTAATAGAAGGCAAATAATAAACAATTGGTGGCCATTTTAAATTGTTAATTAGGTCACGGCACATCCTATCGAAAAATAAAAAATACGTCAAGTTAGGCCTCGCCGCCCCGGACGCAATGATATATTATATATATGGCACAATGTTGTCAGTTTAACGGTAATGGCAGAATTTCTCAGCTTCCAATTTTAGGGCCGCGAGAAAATCTTACTTATCTCTTAGGTTATCATTGCACTTCCTGGTATCAAATTACGTCACCAAAAAATTCATAACTCCGCTTAGAATTAACGGACAATCTTCGTTGAGATACCGTTGGATTCGTCTTGTCAAGTTCTATCTTCTTCTTCTTCGTTCATCCGGAGTTTTTTTTCGGATGTGATTGCGTTGTGCCTGTTTACAGCAGAGCTGCGTTCTTGCGCCGTTAGGCCGACACATCCGACTTCTGCGGGCATTTGTTGACCGGGTTAACCTTCCCGGGGGTTTCTTAGGACGTTTGACTCTCACTGTTGTGGTGTTATCCCCCATCCCAGCTGGTCCATATAGAACAGCCAAAGATCCTGGTCAGCCCTCAAGGGAAGGCAGGGGCAGACCATGGGCATTCCCCGCCATCCAAGGAGGCTTCCATACTTGCAGAGCCGATACATAGCGCTCTGGTACTGGGCTCACCCAGGGAATCGTCACGTCCTGCACATGGCTGCTTAGCCTCACTTCCGTATATTGGGCCTTCCGTTCACCATAGGCTGTTCTTCCGGAAACCAGAAGTATGCAGTCTGCAGATGACATCCACACAGTGAGCTTTCGATTCGGACTTTCCATGTAATGGATTTGCTAGCCAAGCAATATTCCATTTCGTGCCACTAGGACACTTTTCCACCTTTTATGAAGCCCACACAGTGGGCTTTTGATTCAGACTTTCCACGTAATGGATTTGCTATCCAAGCAATATTCCATTTCGTGCCACTAGGACACTTTTCCACCTTTTATGAAGCCCACACAGTGGGCTTTTGATTCGGACTTTCCACGTAATAAGTTCTATCTGAGTTGACTGATTTGTTTGTTTTGATACTTACTTACATCCTTAGTGATAGTCACTCTACACTTGTATAAGTCCTGCAATAATAATGTAAGATAGAACGATATTTACCTGACCAGTATGTGTGGGTTCATCATAATTTGTACCTTCGTTTATTGGACGGCTAAATGATTTAGAAAAAGCTCTGGCGAAAGCGGGAACAATCAGCTTTGATTTGGGCAAGAACTTCAAAGTGAGAGCGGCCATTTTTATTTTGACCTTCACTTACTTTCTACGGGAGATCACCATAGTTGATTGTATGCAAGTATCAACCCTTTATTATTTCCCTTAGTTAGTTAGTTAGTCGCAGTTCCAACTTCACAGCAACGGGTCGTCCCCATTATGCTCCGTTCCTGTGCCAGTGAATATCACACAAAACGCTCCCCGCTGCCCAATGTGAAAAGTGGAAAAGACAGGAGTCTCGACAAACAATAGCCCGCACAGATACACTGTGCATAATGCCGCCAGAATGTCAACACAATAGTCCCCCACAAAACACCCAGTTCATTTCTGATGGAATCGGCAGTCATTTTCCTATCTGGATGTTTCCTAGATGTTCACCCACACAATCCACGAAATACAGTTCATCGTCGATGGCAGTGGCAGTCAACCAGAAGCCCAGCAGCCAAGCATTTCTGCAAAAGGCAAAAACCGGTCAACTCTGGGACATAGCCATCCGCCATCGCTCCGAACATGCAGTCACGTTCCAAAAACCCTCGGGCAGATTCAAAAGCATTTCACTCGAAACTCAACGCTCACAGTGTCGCGCCACGCACTCACTCAGTAGCAGGGCGACGGAACCATCAAGCCTCCTTAGTCGCCTCTTACGACATGCTTGGTAGGCTGCAGTGTTGCTATTCTTTGCTTCCCTTATGGGCCCCGGCAACACACGGGAGATTTTGAATAACGAAGACACAAACAATAGATTGCACGATTTATTGCCTGGCATATTTCGCTGCATCTCGTCAGGTACATACTGCAGAAATCACACAACTTACGTGAATTAATTAGATAAATCCTTCAAACTGAAATATACACATGTTCGCACAGTAATGTCGATTGTCTACCACGGTAATTTTAAACTGACTAACATGTCTTTCTGCTTACACAAGGACGGCTTACAAAGGTTGATTAGTATAGCTTCAGCAAACTTTAACAATCGACTACTTTGTGTGTTGAACAACACACGGAAGGCACTGTCTCTTTCAACCACGTGGCCACTCTCGAGCACATGTCTCCCGACCGATGAAGCCAGATTTTTCCGGTGTGTCGGCCTGCCTAGGCTACCATCTTCTGTGTGTAGTATCTTGTCCAACCAATTCGGAATATGTTCCGAAACCCTGCAATGTAACTGTCGCTCAGTTCTGTCTATGTAGATGGCCTCGCATCTGCATGTAAATTGGTAAATACAATTTGATTTGGCGTACAAAGCTACAGGTTCTTTTACTGCTGGGACTGGGATCGGTGTGTTTCTGTACCTGATGACTAGAGCTGCAGCACAGAATGTTCGCTCGACTGCTGTGGTGAGCCGGTCCCGCAGACGTTGCATTACGTCATCTCCTCGGAAGGTTAGCTGGATGAATACTTTGAGTTTAGGGACTGTAGTTACTTCTGATTTCGGTTTGGGCTGTTGGCAGTGGCGCTTTATAAATCCTGTGGAGTACCCATTCAGGTTTAAGGCATTCTTCAGAGTTTTAAATTTCTCTGTCAGTGTGTCCTGGGTGCATATCTTCCTAGCACGGTCAAACAGGGTCCGTACTAAGCCCCGTTTGTACTGGACAGGTGCGAAGCTCTGAAAATTTAAGTATTGGCCAGTCCATGTTTCTTTGCGGTACACCGATCTTTGAATTGTGCCATCTGCTCTACATCTCATTAGGATATCTAGAAACGACAACGCTTCGTTGTGTTCGTGTTCCATAGATAAAGAGATGTTTATATGTGTCTCGTTCATTGTGGCCTGGAACGACGTTGCTTGTAGCTCGTCTGTGGTAAGGTGAAAATCTCAGAGAATGCTCGCCTCAACAAATCACTGAGCACTGAAAAGATAACTACGTCAGTACTAGACAACCCAGAGAAATATGTGAGGAACTTATCGTCGTACGTACTCAACAACATTGAAACGGAGGCCCTTGCATACGGATTAAAATTCTGCATAAAGCCCAAACACATTAACCGTGTTGAGTCGCAAGCACAATTTGAAATGTTGTTTGATCAAGTCTCCAAGTTATCACCTACTTCTGCTGAGTCAGTCGGGTGGCTGAAGGCCAAACTGGTAGATTTAGAACACCAGTATCGCACAACCCCCTCTAAACAGACATGTCCGCTGACCAACGAACACCTTACTGTCTTAAAAGCGTTAAAGGCCAACAAAACCCTTGTAATATTAAAACCTGACAAAGGGAGTGGTGCAGTACTGATGGACATATCAGACTACCAGGGAAAAATGGATGATATATTATCAGACGCATCTAAATTCAGAGTAGAGCAAACAGTCAACAAGTCGGAGGACCTGGATGCAAAAATGAGGAAAGAAATCCAGTCACTTGTGAATGCAGGACTCATCAGTGAGGCCACTGCAAAAACGCTCACACCGCGTGGCTCCCAAACACCTCAGATGTACGGTCTACCCAAGCTTCACAAGCCCGGCATCCCACTAAGACCGATCCTTTCCATGGTTAACTCGGCACAACACCGAATGGCGAGATGGCTAGCTGAAATTTTAAAGCCAGTACGACAGTCCTTCGATCCAAGAACACTCAGGGATACATTCGAACTGGTGGAATTATTGGATACTATGGACATAAACAACAAACACATGGCATCCATGGATATTGCCTCTTTATTCACCAACGTTCCATTAGATGAGACCGTGAATATAATAAGCGAACGCGTTAGAGACAAACAACTAAAACTAGGCATACCATCAGCTATTCTAGAGAGGCTATTAAAATTATGTACCTCCAACATACAATTCAACTTTCTAAACAAGTCATATCGCCAAATTGACGGAGTGGCCATGGGGAGTCCTCTTGGTCCTATTCTAGCGGACATCTTCATGGCACACTTAGAAGAAAAGAGATCCTCAGAAATCAATAACTTCGCCTTTTACCGTCGTTACGTGGACGATATACTAATTATCACCACAGATGAGCTACAAGCAACGTCGTTCCAGGCCACAATGAACGAGACACATATAAACATCTCTTTATCTATGGAACACGAACACAACGAAGCGTTGTCGTTTCTAGATATCCTAATGAGATGTAGAGCAGATGGCACAATTCAAAGATCGGTGTACCGCAAAGAAACATGGACTGGCCAATACTTAAATTTTCAGAGCTTCGCACCTGTCCAGTACAAACGGGGCTTAGTACGGACCCTGTTTGACCGTGCTAGGAAGATATGCACCCAGGACACACTGACAGAGGAATTTAAAACTCTGAAGAATGCCTTAAACCTGAATGGGTACTCCACAGGATTTATAAAGCGCCACTGCCAACAGCCCAAACCGAAATCAGAAGTAACTACAGTCCCTAAACTCAAAGTATTCATCCAGCTAACCTTCCGAGGAGATGACGTAATGCAACGTCTGCGGGACCGGCTCACCACAGCAGTCGAGCGAACATTCTGTGCTGCAGCTCTAGTCATCAGGTACAGAAACACACCGATCCCAGTCCCAGCAGTAAAAGAACCTGTAGCTTTGTACGCCAAATCAAATTGTATTTACCAATTTACATGCAGATGCGAGGTCATCTACATAGGCAGAACTGAGCGACAGTTACATTGCAGGGTTTCGGAACATATTCCGAATTGGTTGGACAAGATACTACACACAGAAGATGGTAGCCTAGGCAGGCCGACACACCGGAAAAATCTGGCTTCATCGGTCGAGAGACATGTGCTCGAGAGTGGCCACGTGGTTGAAAGAGACAGTGCCTTCCGTGTGTTGTTCAACACACAAAGTAGTCGATTGTTAAAGTTTGCTGAAGCTATACTAATCAACCTTTGTAAGCCGTCCTTGTGTAAGCAGAAAGACATGTTAGTCAGTTTAAAATTACTGTGGTAGACAATCGACATTACTGTGCGAACATGTGTATATTTCAGTTTGAAGGATTTATCTAATTAATTCACGTAAGTTGTGTGATTTCTGCAGTATGTACCTGACGAGATGCAGCGAAATATGCCAGGCAATAAATCGTGCAATCTATTGTTTGTGTCTTCGTTATTCAAATTCATCACGGGAAAACATTGTTTTGAATTTATGAAACGTCGCCTTCCATTACCAACAGTGAAGCGATTGGATGGATTATTCAAGCTGAAGTGTAAAATATCGGTACAGGAGTGTCGATTGAGATTTCTCGAGGAATGCCTAAAGACGGGAATATTCCCTCACCGGTATTTTAGCTTTCTCAGGGCGGACAGAATATGTCCAACAAGAAAAAACCTGAGACGACTGACAAAAAACCAGATAGAAGAAACCCAGTCTAAACTGGCTAACCTCAAGCGCACACACAGTTCTGCCTACTACGTCACCAAAGAATTGAGCTTGTAGGCTACTTGAAGTTCACCAAATTCTGTACAGAAACAGTGTACAAGGTGAAAATCGCAGAGAATGCTCGCCTCAACAAATCACTGAGCACTGAAAAGATAACTACGTCAGTAGTAGACAACCCAGAGAAATATGTGAGGAACTTATCGTCGTACGTACTCAACAACATTGAAACGGAGGCCCTTGCATACGGATTAAAATTCTGCATAAAGCCCAAACACATTAACCGTGTTGAGTCGAAAGCACAATTTGAAATGTTGTTTGATCAAGTCTCCAAGTTATCACCTACTTCTGCTGAGTCAGTCGGGTGGCTGAAGGCCAAACTGGTAGATTTAGAACACCAGTATCGCACAACCCCCTCTAAACAGACATGTCCGCTGACCAACGAACACCTTACTGCCTTAAAAGCGTTAAAGGCCAACAAAACCCTTGTAATATTAAAACCTGACAAAGGGAGTGGTGCAGTACTGATGGACATATCAGACTACCAGGGAAAAATGGATGATATATTATCAGACGCATCTAAATTCAGAGTAGAGCAAACAGTCAACAAGTCGGAGGACCTGGATGCAAAAATGAGGAAAGAAATCCAGTCACTTGTGAATGCGGGACTCATCAGTGAGGCCACTGCAAAAACGCTCACACCGCGTGGCTCCCAAACACCTCAGATGTACGGTCTACCCAAGCTTCACAAGCCCGGCATCCCACTAAGACCGATCCTTTCCATGGTTAACTCGGCACAACACCGAATGGCGAGATGGCTAGCTGAAATTTTAAAGCCAGTACGACAGTCCTTCGATCCAAGAACACTCAGGGATACATTCGAACTGGTGGAATTATTGGATACTATGGACATAAACAACAAACACATGGCATCCATGGATATTGCCTCTTTATTCACCAACGTTCCATTAGATGAGACCGTGAATATAATAAGCGAACGCGTTAGAGACAAACAACTAAAACTAGGCATACCATCAGCTATTCTAGAGAGGCTATTAAAATTATGTACCGCCAACATACAATTCAACTTTCTAAACAAGTCATATCGCCAAATTGACGGAGTGGCCATGGGGAGTCCTCTTGGTCCTATTTTAGCGGACATCTTCATGGCACACTTAGAAGAAAAGAGATCCTCAGAAATCAATAACTTGGCCTTTTACCGTCGTTACGTGGACGATATACTAATTATCACCACAGACGAGCTACAAGCAACGTCGTTCCAGGCCACAATGAACGAGACACATATAAACATCTCTTTATCTATGGAACACGAACACAACGAAGCGTTGTCGTTTCTAGATATCCTAATGAGATGTAGAGCAGATGGCACAATTCAAAGATCGGTGTACCGCAAAGAAACATGGACTGGCCAATACTTAAATTTTCAGAGCTTCGCACCTGTCCAGTACAAACGGGGCTTAGTACGGACCCTGTTTGACCGTGCTAGGAAGATATGCACCCAGGACACACTGACAGAGGAATTTAAAACTCTGAAGAATGCCTTAAACCTGAATGGGTACTCCACAGGATTTATAAAGCGCCACTGCCAACAGCCCAAACCGAAATCAGAAGTAACTACAGTCCCTAAACTCAAAGTATTCATCCAGCTAACCTTCCGAGGAGATGACGTAATGCAACGTCTGCGGGACCGGCTCACCACAGCAGTCGAGCGAACATTCTGTGCTGCAGCCCTAGTCATCAGGTACAGAAACACACCGATCCCCGTCCCAGCAGTAAAAGAACCTGTAGCTTTGTACGCCAAATCAAATTGTATTTACCAATTTACATGCAGATGCGAGGCCATCTACATAGGCAGAACTGAGCGACAGTTACATTGCAGGGTTTCGGAACATAATCCGAATTGGTTGGACAAGATACTACACACAGAAGATGGTAGCCTAGGCAGGCCGACACACCGGAAAAATCTGGCTTCATCGGTCGGGAGACATGTGCTCGAGAGTGGCCACGTGGTTGAAAGAGACAGTGCCTTCCGTGTGTTGTTCAACACACAAAGTAGTCGATTGTTAAAGTTTGCTGAAGCTATACTAATCAACCTTTGTAAGCCGTCCTTGTGTAAGCAGAAAGGCATGTTAGTCAGTTTAAAATTACCGTGGTAGACAATCGACATTACTGTGCGAACATGTGTATATTTCAGTTTGAAGGATTTATCTAATTAATTCACGTAAGTTGTGTGATTTCTGCAGTATGTACCTGACGAGATGCAGCGAAATATGCCAGGCAATAAATCGTGCAATCTATTGTTTATGTCTTCGTTATTCAAATTCATCACGGGAAAACATTGTTTTGAATTTATGAACACGGGAGATTATTTCCCTTACTTAGGCTAATCAATCAATCATGTGCCATGCCGGAAAGCGTGGGCGGTCATGACTTGCCATTTCACTCGATCACCAGAGTCGTGGATCAGCTCAGTGTTCCTGTCTCGTCCATGCCATCCAGGTATTTTCCTCTCGGTCTTCCTCTTGGTCCGTTCCCTTCGTTCTTCTTCTTCTGCGTTCATCCAGATTTTTTTTTTTTTTTTTTTGGATGTGACTGCGTTGTGCCTGTTTACAGCAGAGCTGCTTCTTGCGCCGATAGGCCGACACATCCGACTTCTGCGGGCATTTGTTGACCGGGTTAACCTTCCCGGCCTTCGATCTTGCCAGTTGTCACTAAGTTTTCCAATCCATTTCTTCTCATAAAATGTCCAAACAATTTTGACTGTCTACGTCTAATTTCTCTAATCAATTTACGATTGTCATTTGTCTCTTGTAGTACTTAGTCATTATTGGTTTTTCTGTCTGTCCATGGTATTCTTTGCATTCTCCTCAGAAACCACATTTCTGCAGCCATCAGATGTTTTTCAGCTTGACTGCTCATTGTCCAAGTTTCACATCCACACAAAAGAACAGGCTCTATGTATCCCCTCAACACTCTTTTTCTCGTTTCAGTTGACATCTTTTTATTGGTCAGAATTTTTTTGTGGGTCTACTTACGTTATAAAACGAATTTCAATAGGGTGAGAAGTACAGAACCTTAAAATTTAGAGGGAAAAAAATATTAAGTACCTGGTTCTTGTATTAATGCGATCTTGAAATAATCTTAACCCCCCCCCCCCCCCCTCTCGGAAACACTAAAATCCCCCCCCCCCATGTGGGGGGGGGGGGGGGTTTATTCCTCACCGGTTGAGAACTACTGCTCTAGGTATTCGAGACACTCGCTGTTACTTACTCTGGCTGTCTAAGATATTCCAGACATTCGCTGTTAGTTACTCTGGCCGTCTAAGGTATTCGAGACACTCGTTGTTAGTTACTCTGGCCGTCTAAGGTATTCGAGACATTCGCTGTTACTTACTCTGGTCGTCTAAGGTATTCGGGCCATTCATTGTTCCTTACTTTAGGTATTCGAGACACTCGTTGTTAGTTACTCTGGCCGTCTAAGGTATTCGAGACACTCGCTGTTAATTACTCTGGCCGTCTAAGGTATTCGAGACACTCGCTGTTAGTTACTCTGGCTGTCTAAGGTATTCGAGACACTCGCTGTTAATTACTCTGGCCGTCTAAGGTATTCGAGACACTCGCTGTTACTTACTCTGGCTGTCTAAGATATTCCAGACATTCGCTGTTAGTTACTCTGGCCGTCTAAGGTATTCGAGACACTCGTTGTTAGTTACTCTGGCCGTCTAAGGTATTCGAGACATTCGCTGTTAGTTACTCTGGTCGTCTAAGGTATTCGGGCCATTCATTGTTCCTTACTTTAGGTATTCGTGACACTCGTTGTTAGTTACTCTGGCCGTCTAAGGTATTCGAGACACTCGCTGTTAGTTACTCTGGCTGTCTAAGGTATTCGAGACACTCGCTGTTAATTACTCTGGCCGTCTAAGGTATTCGAGACACTCGCTGGTAGTTACTCTGTCCGTCTAAGGTATTCGAGACACTCGCTGTTTGTTACTCTGGCCGTCTAAGGTATTCGAGACACTCGCTGTTAGTTACTCTGGCCGTCTAAGGTATTCGAGACACGCGTCTCAGAAACCACATCTCCGCTGTCTCAAGTTCTTACTAGTTTGTTCTTTGACATTCTAAGATTGACTACCATACAGCAGAACATATTTGACCCAAATGTTATGTGCTCTATTTCTGACATTTAATTGAACAGATTTATGACATAGGATAGTTACTTTTCATCGTCTGAAATGCAACTTTTGCCTGACCTATTCTGCTCCTGCCGGTTCTGTGGTGAAGGTGTTACGGACGCAGTTCGTAATCCCGCATACCGCGTTCAAAACACAGCTGCGGGCGATTTGGCAACAGACCGCCTTGTGTTGGTTGTTTACGAAATGATCTAGGGGCTGGTCGTTCAGCGAGTAATGGCAAACTACTGACCGTAAACTTGCCAAAAGATCACAAACAGCATAAAAATTATGTGGTTGACTGCGACGTCCTGTAAAAGGATATACAACTAACTTGTATTTTGCTCTTAGTTTCTGCCATGTATCTTCCAACTGATGTTATGATTCATCTCCCCTTCCCCCACCCCACCAAAAAAAATAAAATAATAATCATGCTATCAGCTATGCTATCCGCCCGCCATATACACCAATCAATCAAGTGCCGTCTCCGCAATGAAAATTGTTTCATTTGCATAAAGGACGTATATTGTTTATATTATAACTTCAATGTGTGATCTCTCTCTCTCTCTCTCTCTCTCCCTCTCATTACTATTTCGCTATATAGAGAAAAGAGATCCGATGGAAAACAGATTGGCCGTACTCCTGGCTTTTTTGCATGTCCTTTGAAGGGCGTTGTGTTCAATTCCATGTTGATTTTCGTGGCAATTTTATGTTCAGTAGTTTGTCATTGCTGTCTGAACGAGAAGTCGACGTTTAAGTTCAACTTAATGCCAGCGTTGGGATTAAACAGCCTTCCTCGCCATCAACGTATTGGAAGTGTAAGAGTGAACGCTGTTTTCATTTCGACCAGGTTGATGTCTACTTTTGCTTGATCACTTCATAATTGCCTACTTAAGTTCCTCGTCTATTTCTACTACTTGTTTCCAGTAAATATTCTTTATTATTCTGAGATCTTTTACATCGGTAAAATTCTCCATCATTTTGGTAATTTCATGATGTTTCACTTAATCAAATGCTTTGGTGTAATCTGTAAAGCACAAATATAGGTCTTGTGAGTCTCAGTTTATCCCTCTATAAGATAATGTGTATAGTGCATTATTTTTCGGCAAGCAAAACAAGACACAAATAGAATCATCATTAGCTGGGTATTTCACACATCGATATCAGCGCACACGTAATGGGGCAGAATTCGCTTGCAGCTAATTTTTATAACGCCAATATTCGACCTGCCAGCATATACAAGAGTCGTTATCGAGACATGTACAAGGCTGGTATTTGTACTTGTGTACTTCAACACACTGCAAACTAACCTAGTTAAATTGTGTCTAGTTGGCCTTGTGTCGAAGTACACTTGTTCCTTCACCCAGTACCGTGCGGTAGATTTTCTCAGTATACCGTCTCTTACATTTTTTTTCCTTTAAAAATGCAGCCCCCTTAAGTGCCGTCTCTCTGTATCATAGCACTGCACAGCCCTGCCTTCACCGTCCCCCCCCCCCCCCCCGCGCATATCTTTTACATGACATCGCTGTCAACACCAGCATTTTACCGCTGTCGTTAATTTCTTGGCAAGATTACGTCCAGTAGTTTGCCATTGCCTTCTGAGCGGCCGGATCACTTATCCTGTCAGTTACCAACGCAGCGAGAACCGCTTCCAATTCTCGCGCGCTGCGTTACCCTACGTGGATAAACAGGATTACGGAGAAAGTCGTTTAACCCCTAAGAGAGAGAGAGAGAGAGAGAGAGAGAGAGAGAGAGAGAGAGAGAGAGAGAGAGAGAGAGAGAGAGAGAGAGAGAGAGAGAGAGAGAGAGAGGAGGAACCAGGCTAGGAGACAAACAATTTTTTAGAAACTCTGCTATAAAGTAGGATATCAAAAAGATTTCAGCAGTTGCCGCAAGACATGGTTATTTCTTCTTCTGTCTTGTATCTGGCAATGGGGGGATTAGGCTACTAAGCCAATTCGCGTCAAACCCTTCTATCATTTGCTATATATAACTCATACAGCCCCTCTGTATCTTCTTCTTATAGTTCATGCCTTGTGGCGTAGGTGACCATGTATGTCCACAGTCCTCTGTCTTGTATCTGCTTCTTATAGTTCATGAGGCGTTGGTGACCATGTATATTCACAGCCCTTTGTCGCGTGTACTACTCACAATTTCAGATAAGGTTGTTTCTCCGGGACATGGTGTCAAACTGTTCATCTTCTCTGTTTCCCTTTGCCTCCCCCCACCCAACCCCTACCATTCATCTGTCTCAAATTCTCCTCTTCATGTGTTTTAGGTCTGTGTGGGTTCCAGAAATGTGTCTCTCATTGCTTGAGACAGGCAACATTGCCATTACATGCTGTGGCGCTCACTCATTTATAGTAGCAATGAACTGAATTTTGTGTGTGGATTAGCTTTCCCTATTAACAGTGTCCCTCGCCATCAGGTGAACCCACTCCGACTTCAGAGGTACTTGTAATTTACGTCCCCAAGGCAAGGACGACAGGTCAGCATTTTAGTCCAGCTGTCCGGTGTAGGGGTTGAACCCCTTACCTCGGCATCAGCACAGAGAATGTTTAAGAACACGCGGTCTTACCCATTCGGCCATGCGAACTTGCATTATATACTGTTTTTAAAAAAGAAAAGAAAAAAGAAAAGCAAAACTTTTGGTGTTACTTTTATAAAAGATATTCGCTGATTGGGTATCAGTCAACCTATTGACTGTGTCCATCTGGTCATTAACTTCTCGTGGTTACCTGAATTGTACTCACCTCATGATTCGTGAGGTCATGAAAGAGGTCACAGTCAAAACAACATTTTTGATAATAACTTGTGACAGGTTCATGATAATCCCGTAAATCAGCATCTTTCAGCTGATTGTTGATTTCTTGGCAAGATTACGCTCAGCAGTTTGCCACTGCTTTCTTAGCGACCGGCTCACATACCCCGTAATTTAGCGACGCGACGAGAACCGCCGCCGATTCTCGCGCACGTCACGTTACTCACAAGAGTATATGGGATTACGGAGAAAGTCGCTATCACCTATAGGCCAGGGAGACCGGCCCGTGAAACTTACTGAACACAAAACTCTTTGACCATATTATTGAATGTCTATAAAAGACTGACACTTCTCGAATAAATTCAGTTGAAAATTCAATGCGCAAGGATGGCTCATCTCACCACAGAACAACGACTCACCATCATTGGTCGTTTACAGGCTCGGTAGTCACGCTTTCCGGCATGGCACATGATTGGTTGAGTCACAAAATGTAGTGGCCAGAGAATTTAATGTGGTTAGAAGAACCATTAGTCGCCTTTTGAGGCGATTTCAAGAAACTGGCTCAGTGGCAGACCGGCCGCGCAGTGGAAGACCCAGAATCAGAACTGCTGCAGAAGACCGCTTCTTACAGCTGCGTCACCTTAGGAATCGATGTGCATCTGCGTCCTCCACAGTCCAGTCGATGCCAGGAGCTCGTCGAATTTCAGATCAAACGGTCAGGAATCGGCTGCACGACGCTGGTCTTAGGGCTAGAAGACCCTACAGAGATCCCGTTCTTACGGACCTGCATCGCCAGAACCGACTGCAGTGGGAGAATCAGCATCGTCAATACAATGTTGGTACAAGTTTGCAATTGAAACTGCAATAATATTGCGTTTTTTTTTTTGGGGGGGGGGGGGGGGGGGGAACATATATAAGCAAACAGAAAGCAATGGCAAACTACTGAGCGTAATCTTGCCAAGAAATCAACAATCAGCTGAAAGTTGCTGATGTTGACAGCGATGTCCTGTAAAGGATATGCGAACATTTAATTTAAAAAAAAAAAAAAAAAGCAAAAAAGATCCTTTTCCATAAATTCAGGAGTATCACAATATACAAAACACTGATCAGACCAGTTGTGCTGTATGGCTCTGAAACATGGAGTACAACGAAAGGAGACGAAGCCTTGTTACAAACCTTTGAGAACAAAATTTTAAGACGCATCTTTGGACCCATTAGGGATACACAAAGTGGAGAGTGGAAAAGAAGAAGTAACAAAGACATTTATGATCTGTTTAAGTCCCCGCTAATCACTGGTATCATGAAGGCTAATAGACTACAATCTCTTCTTCTTCAGCGTTCCGAGCCATTGAGGTTCTTTGCTGCAAATACAATCCGTCTCCATTCGTCTCTCTGGTGGACCTTCTCTTGCCAGTCGTTGATTCCAAGTGCTTGTAGGTCTGTACATGTATTATCTCTCCACCGCCTTCTTGGTCTACCTCGGGGTCTACGGTCATTTATTTCCTGAGTGTAAGCGAGTTTTGTTTCCCTATTATCTTCCATTCTTTCTATATGCCCCAGCCATTGTAGTCTATTAGCCTTCATGATACCAGTGATTAGCGGGGACTTAAACAGATCATAAATGTCTTTGTTACTTCTTCTTTTCCACTCTCCACTTTGTGTATCCCTAATGGGTCCAAAGATGCGTCTTAAAATTTTGTTCTCAAAGGTTTGTAACAAGGCTTCGTCTCCTTTCGTTGTACTCCAGGTTTCAGAGCCATACAGCACAACTGGTCTGATCAGTGTTTTGTATATTGTGATTTTGGTGTTACGAGATAGCGCCTTTGATTTTAGTAGATGTTGTAGTGCATAGTATATCTTATTTCCAGAGTTGATTCTAGTTTGTATTTCTTCCCTTATGATGTTGGAGCAGTTGAAGATTGTACCCAGGTATTTGTAGGTTTCCGTTCTTTTAATGGTCATATTATATATTTCCACATATAACTGTCAAATATTATTGGTAAGTATTTGATTTTCTCAGTTCTATATTTTAGACGGTGGAGAGATAATACATGTACAGACCTACAAGCACTTGGAATCAACGACTGGCAAGAGAAGGTCCATCAGAGAGACGAATGGAGACGGATTGTATTTGCAGCAAAGAACCTCAATGGCTCGGAAAGCTGAAGAAGAAAGAAATATTTTAGTTCGTAGTGTTTAATATTTTTATTATACCACCTAGTGAGGCCCTGTAAGGGATACTTTTTACAATAAATAATTTGGGACTGTTATTCGGAGGAGTGCCCTACCTTCATATGATATACAGCTGTGCAGTATGCACCTGACGAGATACAGTGAAATAAGCCAGGCAATAAATCGTTCAACATATAGTTTGTCGTTTCTGTGTTCAAAGATGTCAACTAGATGTTCTATACTGCCCATTCATCTACCTGGGAGGACACTACCATAACCACACAACAAATCTAGTCCCACACTGTTTAAAGATGTCAACTAGATGTTCTATACTGCCCATTCATCTACCTGGGAGGACACTACCATAACCACACAACAAATCTAGTCCCACACTGTTCAAAGATGTCAACTAGATGTTCTATACTGCCCATTCATCTACCTGGGAGGACACTACAACAACCACACAACAAATCTAGTCCCACACTGTTTAAAGATGTCAACTAGATGTTCTATACTGCCCATTCATCTACCTGGGAGGACACTACCACAACCACACAACAAATCTAGTCCCACACTGTTTACCCATGTTTTCTTGAAAATCACCATGGCTGTATAACCTGGATTGGTCATTGTCAGCTTTCAAGGCCTTTCTTTCCTGAATCTTAATGTGGGAGAAATATTCTAAGCATTTTAATGTTAAAACTCTTCCAACAAATAACTGAAAGCAATGAGAAACTGGTTATGATAATGTCTTGCAAGTAAAACAACACACCAAGAATTCAAATATGTTTATGTAGTGACAGCCTGGCATGACACCTCCAACTAACAAACTATTTATTTATGAGAGTTTGAAATCAATTAAACTTATATTACCTTGCAATACCACTTAGAGTAGCTGTATCTAACATAAAACCTAAAACCAACACACATCAACTGCAAGATCAAAGCTTTATTTTAACTTTTTCTTTAAACAAAGAGGCATCAACACTCATCACCTACTTCACTCATTCCACACACACACACACAATGGGGGGGGGGGGGGGGGGAGAGAAGAGAAGAGGAGGAGAGAAAACTATTCTAAAATTCAGCTTGACATTCAACTGTTTAATTGTAACAGCATTTTTCCTTGACTACTGGGTCAGCATCTTCCTCTCGAATAACTGAAATCAATGGGAAAAGATATTTATAAAGCAGCTTTAAAATATAATCTGTCAATTATCATCAAAGCAAAAGAGTATAAGCTGTTAAGGTAGATCCATCTAAGCTACTGCCATGAGGTGTGAAGTATGAGGCCTTCATGTGTTTTAGGCAATGACATAATGAGATGGGAAGGCCAATTCCCTGCCTGTAAAAACTGACTAATGACTGAGGGATTAAGGCCGCCTGGCTAGTGCAGTCGCAGCGAACTACGCCTGTAAAATTGTGAAAATCATCTGGTACCCATTTTTATGAGGCTGGCTCAAGCCCAGCTCCATACTGATAAAACAAAACAAAACAGCACTAAAGCCAGAACTTGCCATGAGCCTGTGATACACTAGCACCACCACATTTTGTAGGCTTGAGTGCGCGGAGGAATACGTGGCTAGTCCATTGCCTATAACCCAGTAGGCCAACGAAACAGAGGGAGATCTAGACACACATGGACAAAAGAATCTCAAACAGATTGATCATATGGGCAAGCTTGGTGTGAATTTGTTGAGGGCTCATGTTCCAATGGGGTAAAAAAAAAAAAGGAAGACGAATCAGAAGGCACAATCGTTGCACACATTCCTCCTAATGCAACAAACAGCCCATGTTGCTCTTCTTCTTTCCTTCGCTTGAAATATGTCTATAACTGCACTGTTGTCTCTTATAAGAATTTAACTGTCTTTTTTAGTTCACTCAGCGGTCCGTAGCATTTATCTTCCATTGTCGTCTCTCTAGGCCAGAAGGTTTGCCTAGATATGTTATATTTTGGGCAGTCTTGGAGTAGGTGCTCTGCTGTCTGAGACACCAATCCAGAATTGTGTATACATGTAGTTGCGTTATCTATTGTGTCCTGTTCTAAGGCGAAGAATAAAGACTTGTTCAGGTCTGTCCATAACGTGGTAGTCGTCTTGAGCAGGTTTTGGTGGCTTTCTGACTGATTTGATAATTTTTTTCTTTTGGTGGTATGTAACGGGCACATCAGGCTGTTCTTTTGCTCCTACATTAGCCAATCAGTCAGCTCTGTCATTTCTGGGTACTCCACAGTGGAATGGTATCCACTGTATGGTGACATTATGCTGACTGTTAAAATGTGATCTATTCATATTCCCAGGTTGTGCCCTTAAGAAGCTATGTTCAGCTTATTGACTTGAGTTGAGTCAAGAACCGACATTATTGCACTCAGGGTATTCCCATAAGCGCTCAGTCCTCATCTTCGACAGCCAGCGGAGAGTTCAAATACTATTGGTGCCCGTTACAATATGATTATATGACCGTGTTGCTTTACCTCTGAGTGACGACTGCCAGATCCTCTGACTATCCGCTGCTGCTGCATTCTCTCTAGACCATGAAAGTCTACCTGTTCTTCTGCATTATTCACACACTCCCAGAGGACATTCACCACATCTGCCTTACCATGCATAAAATCACCCTCAATGATGCAGCACCAACCAATCTGTCTGCTTGTTAATTTCCAACCACAACAGAGCATCCTGGATAAAATATCCAGCGAATGCTCACAACCCGCGACCTCTGAACTGATGCATACAATTCAGCACGAAGTATGCCATTCTTCACCTTTGTCAACATGCTTTGTGAACCAGTCACAATCACAACATGTGTATACACTTTGCTCTCCAACCAGTGGTAAGCTGCAGTAATTGCCTACACCTCTATTCTCAGACTTGAGGTTGTGGTGGCATATGCCACGGTCTCCTTTACTAAACACTGGCCATTGACTTTAGCTATGAATCCCCAGGCACTGTGCTGCCTCTCAACTTAGGGTCATCAGTATAAATAATCACATAGCCAGGACAATAGTCATGAATTAATTGCTGAATTTCTATTTCCGTAGCGCCTGCTGGCCACTCCCTACACTCACGTCCCAGTGTGATTGCAAGCCTACACAAGTCTGAATTTCTATTCGGCACTCTGACCCATTCCTTGCCTCTGCTAATCTTATCAAGTGGGCACACTTCCCTGATGGTATCTTTTGCCTGAGCCATCCAAAATCTTCCTCTTAACAGCCTGTGGCCCTTGACTGCATCCAGGTAATCATGCAGGTGTTCCTTGTCCACAGCTACGTTGAGGTAAGACCTTGCCCGCCACCTTGTTTAGTTTATTGTGATCAACAACAATGGTCCACAGATGCCGTTACCCCAGAAATGTTCTCTCTTCCTTCCTTCCAAACACACAGGAAATGGATTGCTCCTCCATTTTGCTCAAGCAAATGATTTGAAAAGGGTCACCAATGAGTGACCCGATAATTGAGAACGTAAGTACTAAATTCAGACATCAGGATGCTAATTATTTACTAATTGTAAGACCATCACAAAGTGAACTACAATGCCTTATGAGGTCTGTAGCCCAGTGTATCTGATTCAACAAACACTCCAGCAGGCTTGTCTTCTCTAGCCTTTCACAGTACTTTGTCCACCTCCAGTGTGCAACTGGAAAGATCCTTGTGGCATTTGCTGACAGAGACCGAATACCATCAGAATTGTCCTTAAGCTATGATCATGATTTGTCATTAACATTGAGTCTACCTACAATGCAAGTTTGTGTGTCTCTTAATCTGGTTCCTACCCTTCAACCAGTCTGACCATGTATAAATCCCACCAGCATTTATGCCACCACTGGCATAGCTCACCAGATCAGGAGCACACACCAACTCCACCACAGTGGTGAGGGAGTGGACATGGGACATGTGACACAAGACAGCAATCATTGAGTAACACTGTTAACTGAGTCATAAAATGACCAAAAAACTGAGGCAGTAAAGATGTCATTTTGTAAACAAATGTTGAAATTACTGAAGACTGAGAAGAAAATAAACACTGACAGGAGTATTGCCAGATCATTCATCAAAATCATGAGAAGACAAATAAAATTACAGGGTATATCAGCAGCAGAAAATAAAAAACAAATAAATATAAAGGACCCTTGTATAAGCCATAAGGTCACTGGGCATGTGGTGCTTGACCCATATTTGTTTTAGACCAATCAGCACTCTGTGGTGTGGTATCACGCTAGCCACCTTGACTTCCCTAGACATCTCCTGGTTCTCATTCAGGCTTGGTCGACCTCGGAGCCTTTAAATTTAAAAAATCCAACTCGAAATACATTTGATCCCATGACCACTGGACTGATACGCCACCGTCTAGCCTTTATGTAACCGCTGGCTCCAACAGATAGGCCGGAACCCAGAAATCAGCTTCAACTGAAAACATGCTACCCAAGAAAAGCAAAGGAAGACAAATGAAAGCTTACATGGACATCCTAAAGAGCGCACAATAATATAATAACCAACATCAACCGCATTACAAGATCAGATGATAAAGAAAACTGGAGAGACATAATGGCCATTGTCAACTCCAGACCAACAATCTGAACAAGAATAATACTGTTGTACACAAGAATAAATCGATGCCCAAAAACTAACCTGTGTACTGGTATTTATGCTGATGATATGTATCTTTGTCATAGACTTTGAAGCCTATTACCAAGCCCACGAACGCTGTTGACAGTAGAAACACAACAGTGATAGCTCATTAAATTACTGTGTGATTGGTTAGCTCACAACAGTGTTGTTATGTGATCATGTCAATTAAGCAATGCGTATGCAGTTAAGCTAATTAGCTCAAGACAGCGTGTATGCAATTATGCTAATTAGCTCAAACCAGTATATGTGGGCAGTTATGCTAATTAGCTCAAAACAGTAAATGAGTTAATCAGCTCAAGACAACTGTGCATAAACTCAAGCTTGTATATACGTCATCATGCCAATTAGCTAATGACAGTTGTGTTCTTATGCTTGTTAGCTCAAGACAGCATATATGAGTATAAATAAATTCACATAAATTGTTTGGCACTGATAGAAGTAGAAGAAAGAAGTAGAAATTAGAAGACACACCAGACAACAACAAAATTGAAATCTATAGTTACCCTACTGGAATTCCAACCTATCATCTCCAAATTAGAACAGGTTAAGATAACTATAGTTTTCAATATTTAAGTTGTCTATTGTGTCCTTAATCTGAGTACCAAATAATACATGTGCATTTATTGATGAGCTTTCTCAGTGGCCTCAAAGGCTTCTCCAAATGATACTTGTGTGCAGAATTATGGCAATCACCCCAAAACAATATTGTGTAACTGGGTTTGTTTTGGCTTTTTCGCTTGTTCAAGCGTAACCCATACACATGCTACTACTTCTAGTACACTGGACTGATTTTTGCGTGTGGATTAGCGTTTCCTATTACCAATGTCCCCCGCCATCAAGCGAACCCACTCCGACTTCAGAGGTACCTGTAATTTATGTCCCAAAGTCAAGTACGAAAAGTAAACATTTTAGCCCAACTGACCTGAGTAGGGGTTGAACCCCCTGCCTCAGATGTTTAAGAACGAGCACATAACTGGGTTAAGTAGCTATATTCATGTTCTAATGACAGCAGAAGATTACATACAACTATAAGAAAGAGACAAACAGCATTCTGTGGTATCTGATGAGTGGAGAGGCTTTTGAAAACATTGTCATGACTGGAAAGATCAGTGGGGAGAGAGGCAGAGGCAGACCAAGAAAAATGATGATGGATGAACTGAGATGGTGGCATGGAGGAATATCAGCAGAGTTGATCCAGAACACCAAGGACTGAGATCTGTGGAGAGACATGAATGCCTATGCCAGTTGGAAGGGCACATGATGATGATGAGCTATGTCACTAAAGGGCAGCTAGATCTCAGCCAACTACAACCAGTTTGAAACTAGGTTACAACATTGCTACAATACACTAGATCATGAAATAATGACTTGATGAGGCTCTCATTTGGAAATGAAAATATTCTGAGCAAGGGAACTGGTAATCTCATCCTATAAAGCTGCAACTTGTAGTACATGAGGACACATTTCACACTCCAAGAGAAGCTTCTGCTTTGATTAACCCTTCAACATGATATATTCTGCTGGAGAACAAGAGCCGAGCAGAAACATATCTCCAGCACTTCATCATCATCATTCAGTTATATTGATGTCCACAAGCATTTTTGGGGGTTGCTCTCCCTAGCCTTCAACTCCCCCCCCCTTCTCCCAGTCTATCTACATAGCAGTTTTGTGTCTCACTGTATCTGGTTCCTTCTCCTTGACCTGTCCCACACAGGAGACTCTACCCATATTCATTTGGCACCTTTCCGTCTTGACAGACGATAGTTTGGTACATTGTGCTTCAAAAAGGCTTAATAACTACGATCCATGGCGGTGGCGAGTGTGGCTGGTAAGGCCAATTCTTGCTGCAAATGTTTGCCCACAGTAGGTGCATGTGAAAACATGGTCATTTCCGCCATTTTGCACCATCTTACGTCTCTCACGCTGTGTGTGTGCTTTATCTGCAATCATTTTCTCCTTTGTCTTTATTCCATTTCTGATAGTTGCCCTCCATGCAACACGTTCAGCGGCGACGTGCTCCCAATGTGCATTATCAATGCCTGTGTCAATCATGTCCCGCTTACACACATCTTTGTACCGTAGTAGAGGCCGACCCTGAGATCTCCTACCCGTCTGTAATTCACCAAAAAAGATGTCCTTTGGTATTCTACCATCATCCATCCTCCTAACGTGTCCTATCCATCTAAGTCTACAAAGACTGAGCATGGAATACACCGTCACACAACCTGATCTTTCCAATACTTCAGTATTTGTGATTTTCTACCCATAGCTACACTACTATCTGTACAGATCTCGGAATATCTGAAACACACAAGCTCCTCTACCACTTCCCAGCAGAGGCACAACAGAGAGGGGCAGCATTTGACTGATGATGGGTTCTTTTAACCAGACATTGTTAGTATTTTTTTTTAATGTAAAAAGTAAGAGAACACTTGGTTGAGATTGATGGAGACGAGCCCATCACACATATCTTGTCCCAAGCACTGTTTAGGATTGAAAGAGTTAAATTGTCAATGGCAGTGACCAAATACAGCCTACTCTTTATGATTTTGAAATGCAGAGAGATCTTTAAGGTATGCAAATGGTACTATCCAATATTTGCTCCTTATTCAACAAAATCAAGCATTAAACCCACTACCCTGGGATCAGTGCTAGTGGTGTTATATAACATCATCAGGCTCTTCTTCTGCTGTCTTTCATCCTCAAACTGAACAAAGGCTCTCAACTATCTCATACTCATGCCAAACTGTGCAGGCTTGCTCATGGTTGGTCAGATTTTGAAGCTGAAATTTGCTATGGGATGTGATAGATGGAAGGGCAAAGATAATGTCACTGCTCTGAGGCCATGAAATGTCTTATGAATCTACCCATTACACACAAATATAAATTGGGGTACCCTTTGAGGCCATTAAGACAGTTCATAAATATAAGCACATGTACTGTTTTGCACTCATAGAAGTAACAGAAAGAAGTAGAGACTAGAGCAGTGGTTCCCAACCCCCCCCCCCCCCCCCCCCCGGAATTTTTAGGGTTGGGGGGGGGGGGGATGAAGATTATTTCAAGATCGCGTTAATACAAGAACCGATTACTTGATATTGTTTTTCCCTTAATACTTTACGGTTCTGTAAGTCTCACACCTTTTAAAATTCATTTTATAAAGTAAGTAGACCCACAAATCACGTTTTATGTGGACGTCTAGACTTGTTTTGGTATGTGCTTCCATTATTACGTATACTGTGTAGGAGCAGGAGTGGGGGGGGGGGGGGATTTTTAGGTAGGAAATATGAAGGGGGGGGGGGGGGGATGATGTTCTGAAAATATGGTGAAGGGAGGCACGGGCCAAAAAAGGCTGAGAACCACTGGACTAGAGGAAGCACTAGACACATAGCTTTCAATTTGTATGTTGTCTAGTGTGTCCTTGTCTAAGCACTAGACACATAGCTTTCAATTTGTATGTTGTCTAGTGTGTCCTTGTCTAAGCACTAGACACATAGCTTTCAATTTGTATGTTGTCTAGTGTGTCCTTGTCTAAGCACTAGACACATAGCTTTCAATTTGTATGTTATCTAGTGTGTCCTTGTCTACATCTTTCTTCTAATTTTATGAGTACCAATCAATAAATGTGTGTTTATTTATGAACTGTATGAATCTACCAAGGAAGGCTAACTTTGTCAACAAATGCTGGGATGAGTCAGCCAAATTATGCAAATGTTGCAACTCTGCTGTAAACAGGCATAACACAATTATGCCCAACGTAAAAACCTGATGAACAATGAAGAAAATAAACGATTAAACTCCTTCTTCTTCTGCATTCATCCGGAAAATTTTCCGGAAGTGATTGCGTTGTGCCTGTTTACAGCAGAGCTGCGTCCTTGCGCCGTTAGGCCGACACATCCGACTTCTGCGGGCATTTGTTGACCGGGTTAACCTTCCCGGGGGTTTCGTAGGACATTCGACTCTTACTGTTGTGGTGTCGTTTACCTCCCAGCTGGTCAGATTAGAACAGCAGAGGACATTCCGGTCAACCAGCAAGGGAAGGCAGGGGCAGACCATGGGCATTCCCCACCATCCAAGGAAGCTTCCATAATTACAGAGCCGACACATAGCGCTCGGGTACAGGGCTCACCCAAGGAATCGTCACGTCCTGCACATGGCTGTTTAGCCTCAAAGCAAGATTCCATTTCGTGCCACTGGGACTCTTTTTCCGCCTTTGATGGCACTCACACCATGAGCTTTTGATTCAGACTTTCCAATGTGGGAACGATTAGTAGTACGACTCTTTGTTGGCTGTTGAACGAGGGGACTGAGCACGTATGGGAATGTACTGAGTGCAGTGATGTTGGTTCTTAACTCAACACACATGTTGAGCATCCGGGGTGTTTGGTCAATAGCTCTTAACCTACTCCTCTATGCCTTGACTCCACAGCATAAGGGAAGATGACCACCAGTAGTGTATGGGGTGGACCCCTCGAGGCAGGGGACCCGGCACTATCACCGCCTGATGGGACTTCACGGGATTAGCACCATACTGAGTAATTTTAATTTGTGACATCATGGATTGAGTTATGTTACACTGTTTTGTCAAGCCTGTGGCTCTGTGCATCAGATTTCGACAAGCATTTTTCGGGTATGTTCTCCCTAGCCTTTGACTGTCCCCAGTCTACCTGCAAGGCAGCAGGTGTGTGTGTCTCTCTTGGTCTGGTTCCTATCCCTTGACTTGTCCGACATGGGAGACCCTACCAGTAGCAGGGCTACCGTCGGCATAGCTCTTGGGGTCATTGGAACATGCAAGCCCCTCTACTACGACAAGATGGAGACATGTCAGAGGGGAACAATTAAACTACTTAACCCAAAATGAACTTTGACAAAAAATGAACTCTAGCAAACACACTACGTCCAGCATTTTTAAGTGTCCTTACCAATGCCATATAAAGCGAAACAGGTCGCAATATCTGGATATTCCTTCATAAGCCACTTGGCACGGGTCAAACCTGAAAGTGACAATGTTAACATCCATTGATGATTGTGTTTTGATACTTAGCACCCGATACTTATATACACATATGCAGGGCAGATTTGTAATACGGACCTGGGCTCTCAACTTGACCCAGTCTAAAATGGGAACCAGGAAATGTCTTAGGAAATAAAGGTGGTCGGTATAATATTGACACCCCCCACCAAGTGCTGATTGGTCTATACAAATATGGCTCTGGCACCGTATGCACAAAAATGTGCCTGAAAGTGTGTAAAAGCGTTCTTTACTTACTACTTAAAAAAGAAAGTCTAAAAGTCGACTTCATCGCACCGGGTTTTTATCCCATATGGCCCAGTCTCTTTCCAGTGCGGAAAGCGTCGCACAAGGCGCAAACTCTGTAACTCCAGCAATGACACACCATTTCCAATTTTTTTAGTGAATCAGTACCGTTATCTCGGACCAGTCATAACATCTGATGGAAGATGCCTTGAAGAAATTAGAACAAGAATTGCCAATGCGAAGGTAGCCTTTTGCAATATGAAAAACATACTGACCAATAAAAAGATATCAATTGAAACGAGAAAAAGAGTGTTGAAGTGCTACATAGAACCTGTACTTTCCTATGGATGTGAAGCGTGGACAATGAGCAGGCAAGCTGAAAAACATCTGATAGCTGTGAAAATGTGGTTTCTGAGGAAAATGCAAAGAATACAAAGGACAGACAGAAAAACCAATGAACAAGTCCTTCAAGAAACAAATGAAGATCGTAAACTGATTAGAGACATTAGATGGAGACAGACAAAATTTTTGGGGCATGTTATGAGAAAAAAATTAATTCGAGAACTTGGTGACAACTGGCAAGATCGAAGGGAGGAGACCAAGGAAAGACCAAGAAGTAAATACCTGGATGGCTTGGCCATGTGGCAGAGTCGAGACAGAAACACAGAGATGATCCATGACTCTGGTGATAGAGTGAGACGGCAAAACATGACCGCCCACGCTCATCAGCGTGGCACATGATGGATGGATGGATTTCCAAATCTGTATCATTTTGATTCTAGTTACATGCTATCTCTTAAAATATATCTCAAAACAGGAAATGCTTTCAAAATATAGTTGCTTTCTGCTCGTTGGTTTTGGGGATTAATTACTTTACGAGCTAACAGTAAGACTACTAATATTATCCTACAATATTACAATTATTAATGTGAATGACTGACTGAAATTGACCAGCATAAACAAATGACATGATTCTATGAGTCTCAGACCAGAGCATAAAACTGTTGCTTCTTTCAGTTATACCTGACTATGTGGCTATAGATCCCAACAGCAAGAAGCCTTAGACCTCACAGTCTGGCATTTATTTTGGAGGGGAAAGGGCAGTGGTTGGGGGGGGGGGGGGGGGGGGGTTTCCCTCTTTGCTGGTTGACCTAGTTAAAAATGATTCCTTAAAATGAATCTTCATGTGTTATGGTCAGATGCATTTATTTTGGAGGCGAACGGGGGGGGGGGGGGGGGGGGGGGGGGGTCCTCTTTGCTTGTTGACTTAGTCTCCGTTCACCAAGTTAAAAATGATTCCTTAAAATGAATCTCCAGGTGTTATGGTCAGAAGCCTTTTCCTCCCAGATGCACAGCAAAACAGACAGAATAATAACATGTACAGATTGTGTATGTGCTTCACTCACCACACAGCACAATAAACAAACCATTGCAGGATTGCCTACTGTATGACCAGTTAAGAAAGAAGATGTATTGGCCCACTGAATCAACACTATGGAACTTTTTAAAAAAAAACAATAAAAACAAAATGTCTTAATTCATCATAATAATATATGCATAATTCAATCACTATTTTCAAAATAATTTTCTGACTTTTCATGTTTATAAATAGATTAACTACAAAAGCATAGCAGTCAGACTACACTGTTATGAAAATATTACGTCAAAATGTTCGGAAAGAGAAATTGCGGCTACACTTCCTCTACTAACTCAATGTAAGGCCACATTGGTGTATTCACTAGAACGCCCCCCCCCCCTACTACTTACCCCCTCCCCCACCCCCAACCACCACCATGGCTGGCATCCTCAGTCTGCTAGACAGAGTTCTAGACCAGTTCTGTCAGAAATCACACTGTTTCAATAGTTTCATATTTTGGAGTCTCTTAATTATCTTTAAATAATGTTTTATTTTTTATTCAGCTGAGATAGTGATATAATCATATATCATATATACTAGTGTCACTGTCATTTTTTTTCTGTTGTTTGTTGAAATTGAATGTGAATGTCTCCCCCGATGTGTCTCCACCTTGACGTGGTGGGGGAGCTTGCGTGTCCCATAGACCCCATTTGCTTTCCGATGGGTGAAAAATTACATATCGGACAGCTTATGGGATAGGGACCAGACTAAGAGAGACACAACCTGCTGCTCTGCAGGCATAGACTGAGGATAGCAGTCAAAATTTAAATGAGGTGCACAAAGGCAGAATTTCTTGGTCCGGACAAAACTCTTAAGGCTCCCTGTCGAGGGCTGTGGCTGAACGCCTCTAAGCCACAAACCCTCGGATCTTAGAGCCAGGCTGATACCCGTCTACCGGAAAATAGAAACATGATACTGAGCAAGCTACATGCTCAGGTCTGATACATGTTCGAAGGCTCCCAGCTGGGGGATATGAGAGATTCCCGGATGAAGGGGCCTGGCCGTTTCCCGTTCACTGCTGCACGAAGGTAAGGTGCTGAGCCGGCAGCACATGTAGCCTACCTCGTGAGCGAGTACAAAAAAGTCAGAAAAGTGCCCCAGTCGAAGGGTTACGAAAACTGTCTGTATCTAACTCATAGAGAGTGTAGACAAAAGTGGAATAATGTCTCATCAACGCAAAATGGAACGCACGGCGAGCGAACCTATTGCGTGGTCTGAAGTCACAAGCAAAAGCTTACCGAGTGGATGTCACTCGCAGTCTGACCGCTCCTGGTGTGTGATTGAGCGATCAGTGGCAAGTGGGATGCCCAACACATGGAAGTGAGGAACTAAAGCAGCCATGAGCAGGACGTGGAAACTCCTTGGGTGAGCCCAGTCTCAGAGCAATATGTGCCGGCTCTGCAATTATGGAAGCCTCCTTGGATAGCGAGATAATGCCCATGGTCTGCCCCTGCCTTCCCTTGAGGGCAGACCACGATATCGTTGATCGTTCTGTCTTGACCAGCTGAGATGTGGGTGACATTAC
Organism: Cepaea hortensis; assembly: GCA_963921405.1. Lineage (NCBI taxonomy): Eukaryota > Metazoa > Mollusca > Gastropoda > Stylommatophora > Helicidae > Cepaea > Cepaea hortensis. Next base: position 19,799,220 of record OY992880.1, on the reverse strand, counting down.
AACAGTCTAACGTGTCTCGAAACCAGAGGAAGGCTAACCTCACTAAAAAATGCCCGCCGGAAGTCGGAAGTGTCGTCCTACGGGTGGCAAACTAAAAATTGACACTACGCATTTACGTCCGAGTGAAATGTCTCGTCCGAATGTCTCCCGTGCTAGGAACAGCTCTGACTACCTAGTTTCCGAATGCCGCTCTTGTTCGGAACAGCTCTGACTAGGTAGTTTTCCGAATGTCCGCCGTGCCTGGAACAGCTCTGATGGGTACAGGGACAAGCACATGTCCGAAAACTCGCTTAGTGGAAACCAACCGCAGAGCTGACTGGTTTGTGCAGGAACGGCCCAGGGCGAGCGAAATGCCCAATATATTGAAGTGAGGAATTAAAACAGCCATGAGCAGGACGTGACGATTCCCTCGGTAAACCCAGCACCAGAGCGTTATGTGCCGGCTCTGCAATTATGGAAGCCACCCAGGATGGCGGAAAATGCTATGGACTGTCCCTGCCTTCACTTGAGGGATGACCGTGTAGTCTTCGACTGTTCCAACTAGACCAGCTGAGATGTGGACGGTACCACAAAAGTGAGAGTCTCCCAGGATTGCTAACCTGGTCAAAAATGCACGCTAAAAGTCGGATGTGTTGGCCTGAGGGTTTCGACCCGAGGGTGCCTAACCAGACACACCGCAATCACATCTGAAAAAATCACTCCGGATGAACGCAAAGAAGAAGAGAATGTGAATGTTTTGTTTTCTTGTTGCTGTTGTGTTGTTTGCTGATGCAGGCTTGTTGCCGCAAAGTCCTCTGCTTTTTGATTTTGTTTGTGTAATTATATTTTCAACTTTAGCTGCCCATTTTACTTGACTGTTTGCTGTTTTCCAACGTTTACATTTTCATTTACGATTTACTTCATTTACATATCGCCTTTTCATTCAATTTAATTTATTAAGTTTAAAATTTAAAACAATTCAAAATATTCATCATTTAAATAAATTTAATTAATTTATATTTAAAATAATAATCTGAGGTGGTGTTACGCATACAGTAACTAACATTGCTTACACCATAATAAAATATTCAAACGCTTGCCCGCTAATCTATTCCTTGCACAATAACTACTAACCTTTGGGTATTTTCGGCAGTATATTGAATATCGCAAACATGTTTGACACCACTGATGTCCTTCAAGTTCGTTGTCTGGCAAAGAAGAGCTACTATATTCGCAATACAGAAGTAACTTCCGGTGAGGGATACGTTAAGAAAATTATGACCCAAAGCTTATTTTGTGTGTGTGTGTGTGTGTGTGCGTGTGATATATGAACTCGAGCGTAGTCCACATCGGACTAATGTGTGTGTCTGTGGACAAGCTTTCCTTATTCCCAGTGTCCCTTTGCATCAGATGAACCCACTCTTATTTCTGAGGTTTGACCCCAATATCCTCTCTGTAATTTCACATACTTAGCAGTGAACGCAGCTTCATAATGCCGTCATACTCGATTCGAAATTAGCCGCAGGTAGTTGGAAGCGGAGCGCTTTGATTTTCACAATGAATATCGGCCGTTCAGAAAACAATGGCAAATTACTGAGCATAAAGTTGCCTAGTAAACCACAACCATATAATATAGTTACAATGGGCTGTCTGCTGCCTTTCTTATCTGTCATTTAAAAAAAAAAAACAACTGTAATTTACTGCCAACATAGTATCCTGCGGTGTATACAGAGGGTAGAGGGGTCTTTGAGCCTGGGGAATTAAAAGCCGCAACTGTGCAGGTTAGAATGTTCTTTTTTTCCCCCAACAGAAAAAAAATCCCACACCTTACCGAGGGATCGAACCCGGGTCTCCCGAAAGAGAGTCCGGTGTTCTAGCCACTCGGCCAGCCGCTCCTCTGCCTTTCTTATCGTGAGTCAATAAATGCTGGGGTTGATTACGAGTCCTGCAAAAAGACATGCAACTAGCATGTTTTCTCCTTATTGTGATAGTGGTTCTTGTCCACAGAATAGATTAGCGAGAACAGGCGCTTAAATATTTTATTAAAATTAGCTTAAAAGTGGACAGCCGGGCTCCCTGGCCGAGGTGTTAGCAGCTTTCTCCGTAACCCCGATTACTCTCGTGGTTGACGTGAGCGCACGAGAATTGGAAGCGGTTCGAGTCGCGCCAGTGACTTATGAGAGTATGGAGCCGGTCGCTCAGAAATCAATGGCAAACTACTGAGCGTAATCTTGCCAAGAAATCAACATACAGCTGAAAGATGCTGATGTTGACAGCGGTGTCCTGTAAAGGATATGCAAAACATTTTATTTATTTAAAAGTCGGCAGGGTTGATTTCACTGCACCGGTTTTTATACAATATGGCCCAGTCTCTTTCCACAGCGAACTGCCGAAAGCGTCGCACAAAGCACGAACTCCGTAGCTCCAGCTACGACCCCGGGAGTCTCCGAAAAAATGCTGTCGTGAACCGAAGGTTTGCGGCCCTGGAATCGAACCCACAACCTTCGGAGCCCGAGCCAGACGGCTTGACTACTTCGCCACGGAGACTCCCGCAAATAATTTTTTAATGGTGTAAGCAATGTTGGTTTCTGTATACATAACCTAACCTCAGGTGATTACAAGTATAATAAATGAACTGCTTTAAACTTACGACTTAAAGGGCGATGTGTAAAGCATGTCTAAAGAAGACCCTACGGTCATGAGTTCGAGTTCGCACTGAGCCTGATCTTTATAAACCACTTGGTCTCCCAGGTCAACCAAGGCTAAAATGGGCACCGGGAAATAAAGGTGGCCGGGGTGATATTGACCAAATCAGCTCCGGAGTTTAAAAAAAAAATGAGGCTAACACCACATGACAAAAACCTCTGCATTGACTATACTAGCATGTTAAAAAGGTCCTTTATTTAGTTTTTGTTTATTTCTAGTTTCTAATTACTACAGCCACCTCCAATATACTATGGTCTATAGACTGTTGCAGGTAGGCTCGAGGTGATGCAGGCGAAGGCATACCTCAGAGTAGCTGCTGACACAGATCACCCGTTGCATGAGGCGCTGGACGCAGTTGAGGGCCAGCGACTGATAAGAGGGAAATCATGGATGGCTCAGGCGGAGGATACGATCAGACAGGTGTGCCCCTTGGAGAACATTAGGCGAGGAGAGGAGTGGGTCAGAGTGCCAGCGGAGCAGTCAGACTCGTGCAGAGTTATAATCAAATTGAGCCGGGAGTGCAGGGAGTGGCCAGCAGGGGCCACAGAAGTGGAAATCCAGCAACTAATTCAGGATAATGCTCGTCCAGGTGATGTGATTATCTACACAGATGGTTCGGTGTTGAGAGGTAGTAGACTACTAGAAGTGCCTGGGGTTTCTTGGCAAAGGCTAATGGTCGACGTTTGGTGCAGGAGTGCTTGGCATATGATACCACAACATCTAGCTTAAGAATGGAGGTGGAGGCAGTCAGTGCAGCTTTCCGCTGGATGGGAGAATACGATACACACACACATCGTGATTGTAACTGACTCAGAAAGCATGCTGAGTAGGGTGAGGACAGGCAAGCTTCGTGCCGAGTGGCTTGCTTCGCTTCGGAAGTCACGGGTGGCAAGCATCGTCTGGATCTTTTCTCCGGGGCATGCTGGTGTGCTCGGAAATGAACAGGCAGACAGATTGGCTGGCTCTGCAAAACTTGGTGGAGTATTGATGCATGATAAGGCAGACGTGGTTGCGCCCTTGTGGAAACACGTGTACACCACGGAGGAGCAAATGGATCACCATGGTCTGGCAAGAATGCGACAGCGTGGAGTGACGAGGGGATCTGGCCGATGCTCCACGCTTAGAGGAAAGGCGAGACGCACATACAATCAGATTGCTACTGGTACTATTGGGGTTGGAACTCTTCGCTGGCTTCTGGGGATGGGGACAGAGCGCTTATGGGAATGCCCCGAATGCTGTGATGTCGGTTCTTAAATCCACCAATCAATCAGTGCTATGTTATTACCATCGAAGTGGGCATTTCCATGCGTGCTGTCTTCCGGTGCGGTAGCTATCCCAAAGTATTTAAGTATTTATGTTTACTGTTATCATGAGGATTTTGGTTACGATATCTCCTCCCTTGACCCCAAATACGGCATAGGCGTGCCTGGTCAGCCGTTACTTCCAGATCGTGCAGTTGGAGTCAAACTGTTGGACTCGCACCAGTATCCGTCAGCCGAACCGGTATTGCATCGACTCTATATCAGTCCTGTCCTTTGCCCCGTTTTTGAAAGCGTATTATTTGCCGGCTGTCTACGGGTTCGTTACTGTTTAGTCTGGCATGTCCGGGTGCGTACATCTAGGTGAGCTATGTAAAGTGATATTTTCTAATCTATTCAGAGCGGACTGTCCGTTCAGATCTTCTGTAGCATGCTCATGGTGCCTGATATGATAATCGTGTGTATATCTGCTTGTTCCGATGCCGGAGGGAGTGCTCTGGAGGCAAGGATGTAGCTGTCTGGAAAGATTCGCTATTTAAAAAAAAAAAATCCTTCTCCCCCTTCTTTGTGCTGTGTCCACCCACGCTTACCCCGAACCTCACTTCATGGACCCATCTGTGTAAATGATGATGTTTTCTGAACATGAATGCCGTTATATAAATTCCTTTATCTCAGTGTCGACCAGTGTAACTAACTGACTTCTGCAGTATCTGTAATGACAACCTGAGAGTATTTTTGCCCGTCTACGGGTACATCCGTCCATTCTTCTTCCCTTTGGCCCTTTCAGGCCACAGATCTGCTATATAGATTTCCTCTTTCTCATCGGCCTTCAAAGAGCGACCACTTCTGAGACTCACCTTCATAAAGATGGTGCTGAGCTATCAGTCTGACAGTTAAACAGCATTACGATAAACAGCACGAACATTATTTGCCGATGAAAGCTACTTATCCGCAGCGTCTTAATGCTTGAACTATGACTGACCATGTCCTTCTAAACCCTAAACCTGACCTGTTGCAATACCATGTTCCGTATTCTCGACATGTGTTAAAATGCTTACCCAAAGTGTTCACTGATTGGCTGAACACGGAGAATTCTAATATTTCCAGCCAATCAAAGTTATCGTTTGCATAATTCGTGACGCAAACTGTTATCCCCCCAGGTGGACTGAAAGCCTTCGAGGTTTCCGTATTTTAGCATTTTTCCTGAAGCAAAACAAGTAAGTTGGTGTTTAAATTCATTGCATAATTGTTGTGTTTTCAACTTAATATATCGCACCATAGCTTCAGTCCATAATAATACTTGCTTATTGATATATTTGTGTTCATTTCAGGCCGAACTGTATGCGCCTTATTTCGATAAACTTGTTCTTTGACGCAGAGGTCGAACTCAACAAAACAAAACTGAACCTGGTAATCTTTGAATAGAAGAGTGTATGTTTTTACTTCACAACTCAAACCTTTAACCAGAACGGAAAGTCCACAGATACATCAAGGTGAGTTAATGTGCTTTTCTAAAAATATCTAAAAGTTTGATAAAATTTATGCCTTTACAACTCTTTAATTCTTACTTACAATGTTCCGGTACTTTACTTTAGACTTTAGTTTTAGTAAATAATAATATAATAATTAATATGGCTGTAAATTGTGAATCCTGGACAGTTAATAAACAAGGAAAGAAATCACCAGAAGCTTCAGAGATGCTAGTAGTAGTAGTTTTACAGAAGAATGCCGAAAATTCCTTGGACAGCCAATAAAAGTAATCAAAACATTTTTGAAAGGGACTAAGACACAATGACAACTTATTATTATAACAAACAGAAAGATGCAGTGCTAATTTTTTTTTGGCCACATGATTATGAGAGGACATAAGCTAGAATTAGAAGATATAGTGATATACTGTGACAGCTAGAAAGATTTGTGTAAAGAGATATAAAGGAAGACAGTGAGAGAAGATTCTTGTGTCATCTGCAAAATCTAATAAATGCTCTTATGGAGGAGCATAATTGCCTACACCAGTTGACATGACACTTAATGATGGTGACATTTGTAAAATTGTAAGAATTAATACATGAGCTGCACAGCCAGTCTCTTAAAAATACACTCAATGTATGTCAACAAGTCTGTACGTCAATTCTAAGCAGAGATATGTGTTTTCTTCTGCCCTCTATACTCCATTGGAACGTAGCCCTGCCTCCCTCCAACCTTCCTATCCTTTGCTATCTACTATCTCCATGACCCGCCTGCTAGTATTACTCTCTGTCTAGCTCTCTTCTCTATATGGCTTTAGGTATCCCTCTATTTTGTGTGCCCTGTGGTTTCCAGAGAAAGGTTAATATTGTAGTTGATACTCTGTTACAGAATCAACGCCACAGCACATTCACACATATGCTCTGTTCTCCTCTTTAAAAGCCACAAAAGAGATTCCCATGCTGATAGTTCCAGTAATATCTTGAGTAAAAATCCACCTTGCTTTTCCTCTACATATTGTCAACCATACCCTATAAACACTTCCTTATGAACCAGTGCCTCCAGATATAGATACTCTGTTAGGTGTACTTTCCACCTGGTCCCAGAGAGCCTTGACCACATCAGCCTTATCATAAAGCACACACCTGCATGCCCTGGGCAGAAACTCCATGATATGCTTGCAACCTTCTTCTTCTTTCGTTCACTTGAAATATGTCTATAACTGCAATGTTGTCTCTTGTATGAATTTAACTATCTTGCTTGCAACCTAAAACTTGTTGAGCGATCGGAGCCACCCCACACTGAACATACCCCTTTCCAAACATACTCTGTGAGTCTATCACATGCACATCTGGCTGTCCTTACCTCCAACTTTCCAGAGAAAGGACTGTCTAAATGCACTGTTAACAGGTTATCTAAATGCACTGTTAACAGGTTATCTAAATGCACTGGTAACAGGTTATCTAAATGCACTGTTAACAGGTTATCTAAATGCACTGTTAACAGGTTATCTCAATGCACTGTTAACAGGTTATCTCAATGCACTGTTAACAGGTTATCTAGATGCATTGTTAACAGGTTTTCTCAATGTGTGTCCTACCCAGTGTAAGTATAAATGAAATGGGTTAAAACTGCAGTAGCCAGTCATGCCCTCCTGAGTCTCCAGATTTCTTTTACAGTCAGAAAATTCAGAAGATATAAAATATATACTAGTTACTACTTTCTTATGAAACTTGATATGTCTTAAAGAAATTAACATGGGCGAAGGCGTTACAGACGCAGTTCGTATTCTTGCATACCGCGTTCGAAACGCAGCTGCGTTTATTTTTTATGAAATGGTATGGGTTTCGGTTGTTCAGAAAGCAATGGCAAACTACTGAACGTAAAACTTGCCCAGGAATCTCGAACAGCCAAAAAATGCTGGTGTTACTGCTACATCCGTACAGAACATGCAACTAACTTTTAAATTCAACCACAGATACATAATGCTTTGGATTAGATGAGCTTAAGAGGTAGTAAATGAATTTACAGAAGACCAATCGACTTCTAATGTATACAGAAATAAATATGAAAGAATGGCGATGGATAGGACGTGTACTGAGGAAACAACAGGAAAACAGCAAGAAAAGCCGTGAAATGGAACCAACAGGGTAAAAAGAAAGAAGGGGACACCATAGTAAGTCCAGAATTGTGATTTGAGAATCAGGGAGGTTAGAATTATGTATACAAAGCTGATTTAAAAAAAGCTCTGAGTAGAAATTGGAGTGTTAGCATTGCAGCCCTGTGATTCTCAAGGATAGAAAACGTATGAGGAAATATTTATTAAAATATATAATTTTTTAGATTTATTTACATATAAATGGGTTAATGATTGTGTTTCAATTTATTTTAGAACTGCACCTGTTGAGGCCGACAAAACTCTTTTAGCAACAAGCAAACAGGTAACCAATAGATCTTGGTTGGTGCTTGCCCGGCACCACCAGAGGACAGGCTGGCTATATCAAAACCCAGCTTTTGTCACAACATTAGGCATTTTCACGTAGCCAGGACTTCACGGTTTGAAGATGCACCGCATCAAAAACCTGTTGCTACGTTACCCAGTGTCTCGGTCCTTCCATGAGCTGCCAGTTCTGTATCGCAGCTGTGCAACCTCCTCAGCTGTTGGTGGACTGAGAGATTCAGGCTTTAGAAGATGTCTTAGCACGCAGGCTGCAGCGGAGCCATTTATGAATGGCAGCTCTTCTGCATACATTGAGGACATGTTTGAAGCATGGCAGCGGGATCCAAACAGTGTACATAAGGTAACGTCATGACTGTTTTGTTGTCTATTCTTGTTGTCTACTTTTGTCATCATAGGTTAACCCTTTACAGGGCAGACACTTGTCAGTTTTTTAGCCATGAACGGGCAAGATGTTTTCAGGTTCGGTAAAATTTCGGGTTGCGTTAGTAAAAACATCACAAATAAAGTGTTAGTCAACCGATTTTAGTTAAATAGACAACACAATGAAGGGAAAAGCATGCCGAATATGTTACTCACGTGATTGTTGCCGATTATCCATATATGAACACAAATATTTATGAAATACAGTTATTGTTTGTGATTTTCAGTCATCTATACGGCAATTTACAAACACATTTTCAGAATCATAATCACTTTCTTTAAAGTCCGACTCACGACTGCGCTAATGCAAAGTAACGCTTTTCACTTATATCTAGCTCCGATTAGTAGTCAACTTTGTGCCCTTTAATGTCACTTAAATTGAACCTAGCGAAATCTCTGCTATCACTTGAAGAATCGCTGAAATCCATTTTGAAAAACTTAGCATAAAAACCCCGAAAACTATTTTAAAAAGTCCGTTCAAATTCATAGCAGGCACTTGAAAATGGCGGCCACATTGTCAAGCTATTGGCGAAAGCGAAAGTAGCCATCGGAAGTATCGGAAAGCCGAGAGATCGCGTTTTTACAATGCATAATAGTATCGGGCGCGTCCGGGCGATCTGCCCGTTTAAGCGATCGGACGGAAATGGACGTTCCACCCTGTAAAGGGTTAATTATTAACATTTGTTTTAACCTAGTTTTCTCTCAGTAGTTAATTGTAACATAATTTTGAGCCTAGTTTTGCTCAGAAAGTTAATTTTATCATTGTTTTTTTTTTCCGGGGGGGGGGGGGGGGGGGGGGGGGGGGGCTGCGTGGTCTCGAGGTATGATGTCTGCCTCAAGGCGCTGGAGGTCCCAGGTTCAAGCCCCAGTGAGGGCTGGGATTTTTTCACCTGGACTTCTAGTAATAAAATTTCCCCTGGTCTCTGGGTAGTGAGATCGGACGCCCTTGTGCATTGTGCATAAAAAATCCCTTGGCAGTTGGAAATCGAGAAAGAGTAGCCTAACGGCGCTGCCCAGGCAAAATTTCGAGTTAACAATCTACCCAAAGTATTCCAGGATCCTCGCCGGTGCTACGGAGTTCGTGCACTGAGCTGAGTTTCTCCAAACTCAGGTTTGAGTTAGGAGGAAAACGGAGTACTTATGGGTTACACCCGTGTGCTGTGATGTTGATCCGTTGACTAAACTAAACTAAACTATTAGTTTTTTCTCCTTAAGTTGATTTTAACCTAGCTTTTAGCCTAGTTTTCCGTTCTTAGTTTCTCCATAGGTTAATTTTAACATAGTCTTCTCTGAGTAGCTTAATGTTAACATAGTTTTCTCTCAATATCTCGCTAAACCTGTTTTAATCACTGAAGTGTCCACTCTGGACATTAGGTTAGATTCTGTTGACAATGAAAAACCTAACATGCTTGGAGGACACAAGTGCTATGCTGAATCCTGACTTGGTTACATCCAAATGTGCTCCTCCACAGGTGTATTGGTCAGTACTGGGCTGGTACTGCACTGTTTGTGAACCTGGAGAGGGGAAAGAGAGCTTCACAACACAGTCCTTGTGGAGATGGCACTTTAGTATTAGATTAGGGGGAAAGTCTACACCAACCTCACTTTGATAGATGCATGTCCTTTTCAGGGCTAAAATAACATGAGAGCCAGTGTATTGGGCATAATTCACCAACCAGCCAGCCAACAAACCACTCAAGTGTGGTGCATCTCATATAGACATTTCCTGTAATTATCATGATGCTATTGCAACCTGTTGATTTCTTTGTCACATATAAGCCTAAAAAAGAATGATTGATTGCTTTTCAAATTCCTGTTTCAACTGATTTGTAACTGTAGGTACTTGCTTGCTTGTCAAATTCCTGTTTCAACTGATTTGTAACTGTAGGTACTTGCTCATCTGTATTATTTCAGTCATGGGATGCGTTCTTCAGACAAACTGCACGAGGAGCACCCCCTGGGCAGGCATATGTGGCTCCTCCAAGCCTCCGTACATCAACATCATCAGTACCTATGGCTCTCCCAGCTCATGCTGTTACACAAGGTCTTCCTGTTGATGAGAAGACAATAGAAGATCACCTTTCTGTCCAGTCAATCATTCGTTCCTACCAGGTAATGTAAGCATACAATAAGCTCTTTGTCTTTCTGATTTTGTCATTGAGTTGAGTCAAGAACTGACATTTCACTCGGGGCATTCCCAATGGTGCCTGTTACAATCTGATTATATGTCTGACTGGCTTTACCTCTGAGTGACGACTATCAACCAGATCCTCTGACCACCCCTTGCTGCTGCATTCTCCCTAGCCCATGATAGTCTATCTGTTCTTCTGCATTATTCACCTGCTCCCAGAGGACTCACAACCCTTGACACCTGAATTGATGCATACCATTCAGCACGATGCATGCCAGTCTTCATCTTTGTCAGCATGCTTTGTGAATCAGTTACAATCACAACATGCATATATAGATTGTTCTCTAACCAGTGAAAAGCTGCAGTAACCGCCTCCATTCTCAGACTTGAGGTTGTGGTGCCATATGTCAAGCTCTCCTTTACTAAACATTGGCCATTTTCTTTTGCTATGAATCCCCTGGCACTTTTTTGCCTCTTAACACAGAGCCATCAGTATAGATAATCACATCACCAGGACGAGAGTAGTCCTGAATTAATTGCTGAATTTCTACTTCCGCATGATTTTGTCATTCCTTCTCTATTCTGTCGTTCGCTTGAAATATGTCTATAACGGCAATGTTGTCTCTTGAATGAATTTAACTGTCTTTTTTTTTTTTTAGTTTCTTCTCTATGTTAGGGTGTGGTTGAAAATAAGACCAAACTGTAAAACCACTGGCAGAACTATACTACTTGTTACCAAGAGGAAATAATCGACGAGACTTAACACCAGCCATTGTAGACCAAATAACTATTAAAATCCATGTAACAAACTAATAACTGGACATAACAGAAATGCATCCACATGGAGAAAGCAGACACACAGTTAGAGCATCCCCTAAGATTTGTTGGATTTCTATGAAGAGCAGAGTGGTGACATGGTCTTTCTCAACCCAACTGACAGAAAAGTTGTATGATCCTGAACGGAACTTGAGACAGACTCAGCTTTGTAAGATATGTAGCTGTGATTATTTGGGAGCTTTGAAATGAGCAGTAGAAATTCTTATTCAGAACAAAACAAATTCTAAGAGACAAATAGTTATTGTTACTGGTGTATTGCTTTCTGAACGGCCGGCACAAATACCATTGTATGAAAACCAACGCTAGGTGATCTGCTTCCAAATCACCCACAGCTGTATTTCAAATGTGTTATGCAGGATTACAAATTGCATCCGTAACCCCTTCGCTCAGAGCCAGCAAAAAAAAAAAAAGAAGAAAACTGAAGGAAGAGGACTAAATGATGTGATTCACGCCCTTGAAAACTTGACCAACAGTTTTAACAAATAAACTATTAAGTGAATACCATCCCAGCCCAGAGGAAGCAGAGCGACTTGTAGAGGTGGGCAGATCTTTGCAATAAAATGAAATACAAGTTGTGAAACAGCAAAAACTTCTATAAAAGTTTCTCCCAAGACAAAAGTGGGTTAAAAAAAAACAAACTACCTAAGACCATATGAACAATTATACTGATAAAATTTCAGGTAAAGATGAAGTCATCTATATAAGATTGTCAGCTATACAAAACAGCATCATATATCATCTATAAGTGACTCGCCATAAGTTTACACTTTCTATGATATGTAGTAACGGGGGAAAGTTGAAACTAGGCACATTCAAAGCACCTCATATTTTCACTGAATGTGTGAAGTATCCATTTTTTGCTTAAATGGATTATCCCACTATGGTGCATGGTGCAACAAACCCTATTAAACCAGAACTGCTGGTCTTGTGACTAGTGTGGATGTTAGTGGTTGAGGGATAAGTACGTGTATCTAGGAATGTGTGAGGGGATGAGTGTATGGGTTGGGGATGTGTGTGTGGCTTGTGCGTGGATGGGAGGTGTGTGTTTGTGAATGGGGGATGTGTTGGTGGGTGGGATGTATGTGAGGGATGTGTGTATGGGTGGGGAGATTGTGTGTGAGTGGGGATGTGTGTGTATATGGGTAGGGGTGTGTGGTTAAGGGATGTGTGGCTGGGGGATGGGTTGGTGGAGGATGTGTGGTTGGGTAGAGGATGTGTGGGTGGGTGATTGTATATGAGTAAGGGTGTGTGGTTAAGGGATGTTTGGTTGGGGGATGGGTGGGTAGAGGATATGAGGGTGGGTGAGTGTGTGCAGGTTAGGAGATGGTGGGGAATGTTTGTAGGGGTGGACTCGGGATCTGTGAGTGGGCTGGGGGAGATGGGAGATTATGTGGGTGGGTTCGGAATTTGTGTGTGGGTAGGTGCGGGATATGTGAGTTGATGGGGAGGTGTGTGTGTGCATGGGGGATGTGTGGCTGAGGAATGTGTGTTTGGCTGGGTGGTTGGAGGTGTGTGGGTGGAGGAGGATATGTGGGTGAGTGATTGTTGGTGGGTAATGGGATGGGTAGATGATGTGTGAGTGGGTGGGGAGATGGGTGTAGGTGGGTGGGGATGTGTGTGGGTGGGGGATGTGTGGGTTGGGGAATGTATGTGTGGTGGGTGAGAGGTGTGTGTGGGTGGGGAGATGTGGAGGTGTAGGGATGTGGTGGATGGATGGGGGTATGTATGTGTATGTGGTTGGGTGGAGGAGTTGGAGTGAATGGGGGATGTGTGGGTGGGTGGTGGGTGTGTCACATAACATAGTAATATGCATTGTTTATGTTTACAAAATTCATGTGACAATGTTTTTTCCTATGCACTGTTGATGAAAGAAAGATGAGTGATTGGAAGGGCCGAATGTAAGACGGGCCTGCGTGCCCAATTTGTTACCCTTTGAAAATAAAGTCTGTTTGTAAATAAAGTCTGTTCAGAACAACAGAGAAATTAGAGACCAAGGCTGTGTGTCAAGGAAAAACACCTACATAAATACACAGGGAGATGAAACCAGTGTTTCATGATTCCTGTCCTTCGTATGCTTAGAAAACTGTTGTAGACAGTTTAAACTTGGCCGTTTGAATGTTGCTAATATACCAAGACCATCCTTAGAGTGCAACAACGGAAATGCAGTAGAAAATCATTGACCAGGATTGAAAAATGACAATTGCAGAAATAGATGGAGCAGTAAAACTTGAGTGAAAGAACAGTTAATAGAATTTACATATTAGAATGAATATGAGAAAAGTGTGTGCCTACTGGATTTCGCACCTTTTGACATGTGAACAGAAGCAAACGATGGTAAAGTGATGTTGACAGTTGCGCAGAAAATATTGTGCCGACCATGGTGACAGTAATTGAGACTTGGGTTCATCACTGTGATCTTGAATCTAAAATTTCCAACATGCACTGAAAAACACCGGGCTCCCCAACACCTGTCAAGCCAAGAGCACTGAACTCTGCACAAGTCTTGACTTATCAGGACATTTCTGGTACTCTTGTTAGGCTGGGTCCACCTGGGAAGCCAGTCAGTTTTTACACATCTGTCTGGATAAGGATTTGAACACAGAGCCACCGGGTCAGCAGGCAAGCTTAGTTTATACAGGATCTTAATTTTGACACAGGTCTCATCACCAATAATCTTTGGCAGGTGGTTAAATAGGAGATATTTTGCCTGTACATGGTAGACTGTGATAAATTACAAATCTGATAAACTGTATATAAATCTATTTGCTGGTGTTTTCTAGTGAAGATAGTGCTTTTTCTTAGAGATATTATTTATTACTAGCATAATATTGTCTAAAATGGGTCCTAGGAAATTTTATGGGAAGTAGAGGTGTTCATCACCCATCAAGTGTCAAAAAGTCTATAAAAATATGGGCCCAGCACCATATATCCAATACACCTGGAGGTGTGGGAGAGGGTCCTGTTCTTTTACTTGACTATATTGGTGTATGTAAATCATTAGTACTATTTTTTTTTTAAAGTGAGAGAGAGACCATCATCAATAAACAATGGAGTAATCTTGATAGTCTTTTTCAGGAGCTGGGAACCGTCAAGCATCAACTCTTTATAGTTAAAAGACATTAAATAATTTTTAACTTCATTTTATTGAACACTAGCTGCCCGGCCCGGCTTCGCCCAGGCCCTGGCGGGGATCTATCTATCTATGTATCTATGTATCTATCTATCTATCTATCTATCTATCTATCTATCTGTCTGTCTGACCCGGCCCGGCTTCGCCCAGCTCCTGGTGGGGAGCATCTCATTTAATTCATATAAGTAGTCATATAAGCTCCAGTTCGTAACTATCTATCTGTCTGTCTGTCTGTTTGTCTATCTGTCTGTCTGACCCGGCCCGACTTCGCCCAGACCCTGATGGGGAGCATCTCATTTAATTCATATAAGTAGTCATATAAGCTCCCGTTCCCGATCGATCTATCTGTCTATCTGTCTATCTGTCTGTCTGTCTATGTATGTATGTTCGGCCCGAACATAACAATAAAATATAGATAGAATAGAAGAATAGATAGAAAATATGATTGGAAGAGATCTATCTAAAGTAAGCTTGGCTCCCGTTCCCGACTATCTGTCTGTCAGTCTGTCTATCTGTCTGTCTATCTCTCTGTCTGACCTGGCCCGGCTGCACCCAGTCCCTGGTGGGGAGCATCTCATTTAATTCATCGTCAATCAACTCATTTAATCTATAGCCAGGGGACTTAACTTAAGATATAACAATGCTACTAAAAGTTGTATCCCTTCTTTTTATATTTTCTTATGTTCAGTCATGTAATTACAAAATTAAATTTTAGGAAGGTAATAGCTGATAGCTGATAGATAAAACTATGACAGTTGGTTGCACAGGAATGAAAGGAAAACGTGTAGAAAATTTCATCTCAATCGGATGGACCGTTCGCGAACGCATAAAGGACGGATCCACATACATCCATACATACATACAACGATTTTTATAGATATAGATAATTCATGATTTTGCAGGAGGCAATTTAAGTTCAGTATTCTAAAATGCTAGCCTGCCGGTCTAGTAGTCATATGTTTGAATCACCATAGAGACGGATCTTTTAATTTAACCAGGGCTCCCAGGTGGCCCCCCCCCCCCCCCCCTAAGATGGGAAACAGATGTCCTAGAAAATAAAGATGGCTGATGTGATATTGACCACAGCACACATGAGTGCTGATTAGTCTTAAATATAGGGCTAGCACCGTGTAGCAAATATGCTTCCAGACATGTAAAAGGACGCCTGACTGGACTTTTATGTTTTTTCACTTAGGGAGGGAGGGGGTGGGGATTATTACATGCGATAAATGCAATGTCTGACACATATAAGGGTAAGTTAATAAGTAAGTCACAAATGGCTGTAGAAAAATAACTAAATGTGATAACAACTTGAAACCAGTTTATTTTTATACATACTTTGTCCCTTTATTTCTCAACATAATTTCCACCAACATTGATGCACTTATCCCATCGTTTTATCAGTCCTCCCAAATTGGCTGCATAGAACTGTGTGCTCTGTTTTCATTTACCTGCCTCCCCACAGAACTGTGTGACTTACTTCTTGACTCGCCCTCGTAACTTTTTCTACCCAACTATGCACCGCTTTACGGGACAAACGTTTGTCAGCATAAACACTGACAACCCACCTTGGTGGAAGATATTTCGCGAATGACGCCGAAGTTGAGTGTGAAGTGAAAACGTGGTTTAGAAAACAGAGCATGCAGTTCTATGCAGCTGGTTTGGGAGGACTGATAAAACGATGGGATAAGTGCATCAATGTTGGTGATAATTATGTTGAGAAATAAAGGGACAATGTATGTATAAAAATAAACTGGTTTCAAGTTGTTATCATATTTAGTTATTGTTCTACAGCCATTTGTGACTTACTTATTGACTTACATGCGTATGTGTGAGCAAATTGTGACTCATTTAAAAATCATTTTAGTGTAATATAAGACAAGGAGGTCAGCATGGCTGAATGGATAAGAGTGTTTGTATTTAAACAACTGGTGCACTGATGCCGGAGAAACGGTTTAACCCCTACACCGGTCAGTTGGACTAAAATGTTGTCTTGTCCTTGACTTGGGGACGTAAATTACAAGTACCTTTGAAGTCGGAATGGGTTCACCTGAAGGTGAGGGATACTGGTAATAGGGAAAGCTAACCCACGTGCAAAACCCAGTCCAATTCATTAGAAGTAGTAGAATGTGAGGTCTACGCTTGAGTTCAAAGCGAGCGAGCTGGAAAAAAAAAATGGACACATTTGACTTTCCCAGAAATAATACATGATTGTTGAAATTGCTAATACTAAAGTTGCTGTAGCGTAGTGGCTAGACACTGGCCTGAAGACCTGGTGGTCAGTGGTTAGATTTTGCATTGAGGCAGATTTTTCCCAAGTCGTCCCAGCCTAAAATGGGTGCCAGGGAATGTCGGAGAAAGTGAGGGCGGGTGCATAATAGTGACCATATCATCAGTGTCAGTTAGTGTATACAAGTATGGATCTAGCAGCGTATTTCCAATACTCCAAAGACACGTCAAAGGGGTCTTTATTCACTTACCCATACTAAAGTCACAGCTGAGTAATTTGTTACCATATTAATGTGATACATTTAAGATATTTGTGTGCTGATTTGTATTCAAATCACGTGTATGTTTGTCTTTTGGTTGATTTGCTTCATTTCTGATTTATTTATTGAAGCCACAATTATATGTTCCTTTGTTTTGTTATTTAGGCTTTATTACATTTAAGAACTAGAAAGTACTTATATGAAATAACTGTCTTAGGGAAATCTGTAAATTGTATGTTAAGAAATTAGATCATGACTTAATACTCAACATTTGTAAGTATTCAAGTTCACATTACTGACTGGCAACAATTTCTTCATTAATTATATGCATATAGATTAGAGGTCACAATGTCAGCGACCTAGACCCCCTGGGTATTTTAGCAGCAGATCTGGACTCGGAGACACCCCCGGAGCTGATACTAGAGAACTATAAGCTGGGTATGCCTGGCTTCATTGCCTGTTGTTGTATACAGACATCTTCCTCTGTATTCATATTCACAGCTTTCTCTGCATTTCATTTCACCATCATCATGTGTGCATGTTTGATAACCTCATTCCCCAGGAATAACTCCTTCATCAATCCAATACTAACTTTATCAAAGACAAAATAAGGCTATGGATTTTAGTTACCTTTTTGTTTATATCTTATTATATTTTCTGGGATTGTGCAGTTTTGTTTTGTTTTCAAGTTAATAAAAACCCCTCCATTCTTTTATTTAGAACCCTTTCTTTTCATATTGTTTGTTTATTGTTATAATTTGTTAATGTAGAGGATCCATCCACATCTGGTATTGGTAGCTTGTTAGGTTTTACCAGTTTTTCTTTTTGCTAACAATGACAGCTGCAACATTATATAATATTGCTATGTGATTAGTTGATTGATTAGTTGGTTGGTTGATTGGTTGAGATTCCACTGGTAAACTAGGCTAACAAAGGTCAAGGATCCTTTTTACATGCCTTGAAGTGAAATGAACACCTATGCCAGTTGGCAAAACACAGGATGATGATGAGACAAAATGGACATACGGTGTTTGCCTTATATTTGTATATAACCAAGAGGTTATTATATAATTGTTTGCTACCTTTACTTCCCAAAACATTTCTGATCACCCATTTTAAACTGGGCTGACCTATATATGTGTAAAAACAATGCTGGGCTATACGGTCACAATGAACAAATCACATATAGTGAGATTTTGAGAGGTTTCCTACTCTTGTCTTCAGACTAAGATCCTACGTAAGAATAAACATTGAAGTGACAGATTTTTATAAACCAGGGCATGTTGTGGCTAAGTTGAAGAGAATATAGGCCAATTTAATATTTATTTTGCTTTTACGTAGGGCTTCTTAGAGCCTGAAGTGGCTGGCAGAAAATCTCTGGAAACATTGCTACATTTTAATTGCTCATTGTGATTGTATAAACATTTGCATATGAAATATGTTTTACTGTCATTGTGGGGGTAACATCCCCTGAGTGTAGTGAGTTATCCCATGGATGATGTGTTTGACCACTATTGTTAAAAAATAAATGTTTGCATATCCTTGACAGGACATCGCTGTCAACATCAGCATCTTTCAGCTGATTGTTGATTTCTTGACAAGATTACGCTCAGTAGTTAGCCATTGCTTTCTGAGCTCAAATACCCCGTAAGTTACTGACGCGGAGAAAACCGCTACCAATTCTCGCGCAATGTCACGTTACTTACAAGAGTATACGAGATTACGGAGAAAGTCGTGTAACCACTAGGCCAGAGAGACCGGCCCACTGTTGTTAGAAACTTAATATATGACACACACCATGAATTTGCATCTTGCCGTCTTGACAAACGATAGTTTGTGCTTTAAAAAGGCATCACCACTTTCTGTTGATCAGTGTGTGCATTATGCAGTGTTAATTTTTTTTTTAATACACGGGGGGGGGGGGGGGGGGGGGGGGGGGTTGTTTGTTTCCAGATCCATCATTTGGTTCTCAAGTGTAGTAGTTTTTTGAGACCCCTAGGGGTTGTTGCCTGGGCTGCGGAGTTTGTGCTCTCTGCGATGCTTTTAGCAGGCAGTGCTCTGCGATGCTTTTGACAGGTGGGTTAGTTGCTCAGCAGAGAGAGCCCTACCCAGATTTGGATCAAACCTGCTACATTAAAGTCTTGCCTTTTAACCCTCTTGTGTCTTGGTCTGAATACAATGCATTTGAAAGGGTGTATTTGAGCATTCTGTGTGTGTGTCAGTTTCTTCTGCATTTGTGTGGCTTAGATTGCTGTTGTGGCAAAGGTTGATTGAGAGCTTCCATTCGTCATACACCAGCATTGTGTGTGGTTGTATATGTTGTTATGAATCAGAGCCATCATGCTTTTTATTAAATGACACGCATATCAATGTGTGTTTTTATTATGTACCACCATGTAATGTAAACACACTGCCAGGCTGGTCAAGCTAGAGCATTGTTAGCAAACATTTTCACTATCTATTTTGATGATAATTAGGAAAAGCTTAGAAGTTATGGCGATGTGGTTCCTGAGACAACTGTTGCGAATATCTTGGACTGCCAGAGTAACTGACAATGATTGTCTGAAAGAGGCCAATGAAACTAGAACATTATATACAACTCTAAGAAAGAGACAAATAACTTTCTTTGGTCTTGTGATGAGAAGAGAGACTTTGGAGAATATCGTGACAACTGGAAAGATCAGTGGGAAGGGAGACAGAGGTAGATCAAGAGAAATGATACTGTATGGACTGACTTGGTGGCATGGATGAATATCATCAGCAGAGTTGATCCAGAGTACTAAAGATCAAAATCTATGGAAAAACATGACCGCTGACACCAGCTGGCAAGGCACATAATGATGATGATAATTTTAATGATAAACACTTCCTTTATCTTTTGTAAGCACTTTGATTTGGGGTTACTTTGTGGTTAATGCACTGGCTTACTGGCACATTGGCACAGCCAATGTCCATGGCTTAGGGATAGGGAATGCAGTTTCACAGACTCCACATACCCGATTTGAAGTTGGCTGCAGGCGAGCTGGAAGTACACTGATTTTGCATTGATTTCACAATCTTATGAGCGTCTGTCTTTCAGACGACAATTTCAGACTACTAAAAAACTTAGTCAGTAAATGACAAAACAGCCAAGAAAAACTCAAGGTTTGATTGTAATGTCTTATACAAGGACGTGCAGCTAATATTACAACTCATGATGGTAGAAGTTCCTTGCCCAATACAGGCAGTTGACGTGATGCTAACTTGCTCATTCAAACACAAAAATCAAGATTGTAAACATGAGAAATTTTGTGCTCTGAGGGGAAAGACATGAGGTCCCATATTTTTGAGTTAAGTACCACTCTATTTAGTATGTTGTAGTGTTTTTTTAAATTGTAGCTGTATTCTTGTCTGTTTGTTTGCTAATGAAGGCTTTCTTGCCACACCATCCATTCCTTCACTTGTGATTGTGTTTTCATAAAACTGACCTTTTCCACTTTGTGTTGGTTTATTCATTGCATAAAAGTGGATTACTAATTATTTCATTTTCTTTTATGCAATTATAACTTATACTGAACCCCACTAAATTGAGGTCATGTGTAATGTTGGTATTTGGTTGTTTTTTACTTTTTTTTGGGTACAATTTGTTAGAAAAACAACAAATGAGCACTGTTTTTGGGCATTAGCAGAATGTCCTGGCAGAAACATTCTGTATAGTTAGTTAGTTAGTTAGTCGACAGATCATCCTCGTTGCACATCGAACCATTCAGTCCATAAGTGCTCGGATCCCCTCCTCAGCAAATCCCGCAGCGTGTAGCGGCTAACGACGCCAGTTCTGTGTTGGTTTATCAATCTTCTTTGGCTTCCTGCGTAGTGTTCTTGTTTGGCCACCCCTCTTTTAATTTGCTGCTCTAGCAGTCTGGCCATTGTTGTAGATTCACAGTCATCACTTGGTTCTCGCAAAAGTCTCACATCACGTAGAGCATTCAGAATGTCAGCCTGGTCCATGGCACGTCCGCCCTCCACAGTAGCCTCACCTGCGAGCTTGTCAGCCCGCTCATTTCCTTGTACTCCCGCATGCCCTGGCACGAAGATGAAACTAATCTTTACCAGCCGAGACCGCTTCAGAGGCAGCAACCATTCTCTTCGGATCGACCCCTCCTCTATCCTCTTGATCATGTTCATTGAGTCGCTAAGGAAACAAGCCCTGGTGAATGTCTGTGTCTCGAGCCATGTTATTGATTTACTTACTGCCATGACTTCCATGGTCAGGCTACTTGTGGTTTCAGTGAAAGCACCAGAGTCCTCCTTCACAATTCTCCCTCCGGCCCGAGCTGTAAAGGCCCATGAGCTTCTCACATGTCGGACGACCGACCCATCTGTGTAGATGACCGCGTCACCGTCTAGCGAATTCTCGAAAATCAACGCTTGTACTTCAGCCTCAACAGCAGCCGGATTTTCTTGTCTGCATTTTCTATCTAGTTGGATGCAAACTGAAAAGGATGTGCAGAAGTCTGTTGGCACTCGCACCCACTCCTCGCCAGGTTCTAAGTCCTCAAGTGAACACACCTGTTGAAGAATGTCTTCGGCTTGACCCATCCACGACCGTCCTCTTTTAACCTGCTGCCCTTCACCTTCCTAATTTCACTATGCAGTGGATGTTGTGTGTTTGCGTTAATTCTGAGGTAGGCGCGTGCCCTGCAAACTTGTATTCTCTCTTCAATGGTTGGAAAATCAAGAAGGTAGCGCACCGCCCTGCGTGCTGTATCTCTTGTACATCCAAGAATAATGCGCATAGCCTCATTCTGTATCCTTTCCATCCTTTCTATCTGCTTATGGCTGAGAGTCAAGATTGCCATTGCATACTCCAAAACAGACATGACCAGCCCCTCGTACAGAAGACATAGATGGCGCTGCTCACAGTTTGCTGCCGCCATCACCCGCATCGCTGCCAAACCCCGCTTGGCCTTTGTTATCACCTGGTCTATGTGCACATTATAAGCAAGGCTTCGATCAAACCGTATCCCCAGGTAATTCATTGCCTGCGTTCTTTCCACCGTCTCTGAACACAGCATTACAGTTGGTGTTGGATTGTTGACAATATGATTATTCAACGAGAACCAAGTCACTGTTGCCTTTGTTGGGTTGACCATTGCCCCAGCTTCATCACACCAAGTACTTATGCGATTGAGTTCGGTTTGTAGTTCCCCAGCAACCTCCATTCTGTATAGTAAGCCATGATCTAAACAGCTGCTGTGGCAAATCACCGAGGATTCATCATTAACACCTTTAGGATATGGAGGGAGAATTTTGCAGCTGTCTGTTGTTGTTTTGTCATGTCAGAACTGAGACCTTCATTATTTTCCTTGGCCGTTTTCAAAAATGAGCTGACATGGTCATTTCTGTTTCTGTTTTGTTTTCCTTTGTCTTTCACGTCCTTATTTGCCTGTGTCAGATTCGTGGCCACAGATTGGCCCAGTTAGACCCCCTGGGGCTAGAGGAAGCCCACGAAGAAAAAGAACTGCAAGTTGAGTATTACAGCATGGGTAAGTTGTGGAGCTGACCATGAGATGACCGTGGACCGTAAGCTGGAGTCCTCTGTGGTAGCTTGATTAGCTTTATTGTTGTAAATAAATTGTGTAGAGTAGAATTCATTGTTGTACAGGATACAGTATTTTAGTGTAATGGTTAAGAAGGGGGAAGCCATGGCTGAGAGGTCACGGTTTTTCCTCTGGCTAAGAAGGCTTGGGGTTTGATATCGGCATTCGGCTGGGAAAGTTTTCAAGAACCCCAGGTATCTAATGATATCATATGCCCCCCTAATCTCTTGGGTAGTCAGATCTGATACTTTGCCTGTTGGATAAGGCTGAAAAATTCAGTTTGAAATCACAAAGAGTAGGCCTTAAAGTTACTGCCCTGACAAAATTGTTGGGTAAGAAAATCTACCCATGGTAGAGTCCTTTACCTCGGATGGAATCTGTCTGAAGGAAACAACCTGACACAAATGCCTGCTGATGTCAGACATGCTGACCTTTAGGGTGCATAACTAGGTGTGATGCACTACTCTCGAAAGAGGAACAAAGGATGAGGAGAAGTTAGTTGAGAAACCCATTAATATGCCACTGGAGCCATGGTAGCGTGGTTTGTGCATGACATGTTAAACACACGATATATAGTACACTCCCCCACCGGCCAAGTTAGTTTTTGTTGTATCTCTTGCTGGTAGTGAAACAGACATGTAGTCTCCATTGTCAGTGTCATGATGATGCACTGGTTAGTTCCCTGGCTTAACACACTGAGCAGTTATGTATCTTCACAAGCCTGTTCCTCTGTCTCTATATATCATTTCACATGCTGATATCTTTCTATGCCAAGATTCCAGATTCTTCTCTCAATGTATTTCTGCATTGCTATATATCATTTTACATGCCAAGACTCCAGATTCTATTCTCATTGTATATCTGTATCTCTTGTGTTTCATTTCACATGCTGATATCTTTCTATGCCAAGATTCCAGATTTTTCTCTCACTGTATTTTTGTATCTCTGTGTATCATTTTACATGCCAAGACTCCAGATTCTATTCTCATTGTATTTCTGTATCTCTGTGTTTCATTTCACATGCTGATATCTTTCTATGCCAAGATTCCAGATTCTTCTCTCACTGTATTCCTCTATCTCTTTTTTCATCAATCTTGTCAGATATTTCAAAGGGTTGTAGTTTTTTTTCCTCTTATCAGGGTGTTTCTTGGTGTTTTCTTCTGATGTTTGTAATTAGTTTCTGGTATAATTCCCACTTTATATGTGGTTTTCATTGTGCATGTTAAGTTTCCATTGTATATGTATGCCAGTTGGGCTCTTCATGGCAATATGGTTATCCGTCTGCCTGGCACTGCCAAGGTCAGGTATTTATTTTTGGACTCCATCATTTGGTTTAAGAGGTCAGCATGGCAAAATGGGTATGAGCGCTTATTCTAAAACATCCGGTGTGCTGATGCCGAGGTAGTTAGTTCAACCCCTACACCGGTCAGTTGGACTAAAATGTTGACGTCTTGTCCTTGACTTGGGATGTAAGTTACTACCTCTGAAGTCGAAATGGGTTCGCCTGATGGCGAGGGACACTGGTAATAGGGAAAGCTAACCCACACGCAAATGTCAGTCCAGTGCAGTAGTAGTGTACTTGGCATGTAGTATGGACTTGCTTGAGTTCAAAGCGAGTGGGGGAAAAATGTAGTTTATGGGTGTATTCTTTTGGAGACAGATCATGCTCTGTGTGACACTTTTGGCAGACCATTCTGTGGAAAAGAGGGGAGCCACAAGAGGGTAAAACCCAGCGCAATAAAGTTGATCCATTTGTCTTTAAAGCCTTTTTGCTTGTATGTATATTTTTTAGTGTCTGTATATTTTCCATTATAAATGTCTCGTTTTCATTGTATGCATTTAGTTTTCATTTTATCTGCATAGATTTTATTGTATATGTATAGTTTCATTTATGTCTTGGCCTCTAGCTAGTGGATTCTATACTTGAGACATAAACTACAATTTTAATTAACTTCACTTTCTGTAAATGAAAGTCATTATGCATGCAACACTTATTTTATTGTCATGATCAAGTAATAAGGTTGTGTACTTTAATCCTGCCAGCTTGCTTATTTATTTTCTGAAAACTTTGGCTTATGACTTGGAGAATTAATTATCTTAGCCACCCTGTTTTAGCCTTTGGCTTATTCTGCATGACATTTGATAATAATGTGTAGTTTACCTCTAGCTAACCGCCCTGTTTGTGACCCATGTGCGAATAGGTGCACAGCAAATGCTATTGCTGAAATTGCATATCCTTTACAGGACATAGCAGTCAACCCCAGCATTTTTTGGCTGTTTGTGATTCCTGGGCAAGTTTACGTTCAGTAGTTTGCCATTGCTTTCTGAACGGCTGGCACCCATACCATTTCATAAAAAACCAACGTAAGATGGTCTGCTGCCAAATCGCCTACAGCCGTGTTTTGAATGCGGGTATGCGGGATTATGAACTGTATCCGTAACTCCTTTGCCACAGAGTCAGCATTGCTGAAGAAGAAGAAAAAATGCAGTATTTCATTGCACTTTCTTGTTACATATAGCTATAGCTTTCAATTGTTGTACTGTCTAGTGCAGGGGTGGCAAACACGAGGCCCGCGGGTCGCATGCGGCCCGCCAGCGACGATGTGCTCGAAGCTGTAGCATGCTTGCTTGTTTACTTTAATTTAAAAAAAAAAATAGGTGCGTGGCCCGGCAGGAAATATTATTTCTGAAATTTGGCCCGCCTGCTGAAAAGGTTGCCCACCCCTGGTCTAGTGCATCCTGAAGTTGCTCCTTCTTTCTACTTCCATGAGCACCAAACAATACATGTGTTTATTGATGAACTTGCTTGTTGCATGCTTTATGTCAACTTTGATTTTAACTGTCTGCTGCATCTTTGCTTTAGCTGCTTGCTTGTTGACTCTGCTTCTCTTGGTGTGAGTTTGAAGCATTGTCCTCATATGGTAATAGCGTTGTTAGACAGTAGCACATTTGAATAACACTCAGCTTCCAACATGCTTTCAGAATATTATTATTAGCATGTGACTATGTAAACCTGTGTGAGCCTAATATCACATGTTCCCTGATCTCTTGGGTGGTGAGATTGAATAATGTGTCTTCTCAGATAAGGGTGAAAACAGAAGGTCCAGTGTGCAAGTTGTGCACATTAAAAATCCCATGGTATGGATATCTAAAGAGCAGGCTGCACAACAATGCCCTGGCAAAATTGTTAGGCAAGAAAACCTACCCGTGTGTGGATGAAGCCCACTAAGCTTGGATGGAATCTGTTTAGAACAGTGGTTCTCAACCGGTGGGGAATCTCCTCCCCCCCCCCCCCCCCCGAGACTTTTAGGGTGGGGTGGTGGTGGGGGAAATTAAGATTATTTCAATGTCGCGTTTATACAGGAACCAATTTTTTTATATTGTTTTTCTCTCCATACTTTACAGTTCTGTACTTCTCATCCTTCTTAAATTCGTTTCATAACATAATTAGACCCGCTAATCACGTTTTATGTAGACGTCTAGACTTGTTCTAGCGTGTGTTATGAAATTTAGCTTCCATTTTTGCATATACTGTATAGGAGCGGGGGCGGGAGGAATTTATAGGGAGGAAATATGAAAGGGGGGGGGGGGGAATGCCATTCTGAATATATGGTGAAGGGGTGCATGGGCCAAAAAAGGCTGAGAACCACTGGTCTAGAGGAAGTCAACCGTACACATGTCAGATAAGTTGGACACAAACTTTCGAAGTGCATAACTAAGTGTGACTCAGTCCTCTTGAAAGAGAAATGAAGAAAAGGAAGTATATCCATTCCATAAGCTTAGAATAGTTTAGATCAGGATATGTAAGCTCATTAGCCGAGACAGCATTTAGGTCATCTGAGAAAACCACACAGGAGTTGTGATCGTGAAATAAACATTTAGAAGTTTTGCATGCAGTGATGTGATGTCTGAGATGAATGTGGCAAATATCTTGGACAGCAAGAGTAGCTAACAATATTTCTTGGAAGAGGCTGATGGAAGTAGAATATTAAAAACAAATATAAGAAAGAGACAAACATAGTTCATTGGTCATACAATACGAACAGAGGCAGTGGAGGATATCATGAAGGCTGGAAAAAATATCAGCCATAGAAAAGGCAGAGGCAGGCCAAGAGAAATGATAAACTAGCTGGTCTAAGATGGTGGCATGGGGGAATGTCAGCATTAGAGTTGATTCAGAACACTAGGGACTGAGATCTGTGTGTGTCCGGGGGGGGGGGGGGGGGGGGGGCATGAATGCCGACATCATTTGGGAAGGACTTGATGATGGCTGAAGACAACACTGAAAATTTAATTCTGACCAGCATTTTCTGTTTAGTTCCAGCATGTGCAGTTGTAACAGTAACACTGTTGTTATACTATATGATAGGTCAGAACATGGATGTATTTCTATCATTACAATAACATTCATCTTTTTCTTATTCTGGATTCCTTATTAGTGTTCTAAAATGCTCTTTCTTTGTGTTTTACAACACAGAAACTGATTCATTTGTACTTTTTTCATTATTTATTCTGTCTGTGTAAATATTGTTCATACATCTCTGCTTGTGTTATCTTTTTGGTTTTGAGAGAGAGAGAGAGAGAGAGAGAGAGAGAGAGAGAGAGGAGAGAGAGAGAGAGAGAGAGAGAGAGAGATCATCATGTCTTGGGATTATAAACATGTATACTAACAACTATTTACATTATTATACTGACTGATTACTAACACATAATTTATTGTATTTTAAGAAACCAGCACTAAGAATCATTTTTGGGATTTAAGAACTCAGTATTAACAATCCTTTCTGGAATTTAAGAAACCAGCTTTAACAATCCCTATTGGGATTTAGGAAACATGCATTAACAATCCCTATAGGATTTAACATAGCATTAACAATACCTATGGGATTTAACATAGTATTAACGATCCCTACTGGGATTTAGGAAACCTGCATTAATAATCTATATGGCATTTAACATAGCAGTAACAATCCCTACTGGGTTTTAGCCATGGCAAACTACAGAACGTAAACTTGCCAAGAGATCACAGCAGCAAAATATGCTGGTGTTGACTGCGACATCCTGTAAAGGATATGCAACTAACTTTAACTGGGATTTAACGTAGTATTAATAATCCCCACTGGGATTTAACCTAGTATTAATAATCCCTCCTGAGATTAATTTTCATCGACATGCCAAAAGATAAGAATGCTCTTAAACGTCTGGTGCTCTGACATCTCGTTCAGACACATATGGCAAACTACTGAGCGTAAAATTGTCAAGAAAATCAACCTGGGGTTGATCACAACTTCCTGTAAAGGACATGCAACTGAGATTTAATTCAGTATTAATTTTCCAGACTGAGATTTAATTCAGTATTAATAGTCTAGACTGGGATTTAATTCAGCGTTAATAGTCCAGACTGGGATTTAATTCAGCAGTAATAGCCCCGACTGGGATTTAAATCAGTAGTAATAGTCCCTACTGGGATTTAAGAACCTAGCATTAGCAATCCCTGCTGCGAGTTATGAGTCAATGGCAGAGTAGTTTGTGTCCTTGCTTAGCATGACAATAGTTATATCCCTGGCAGAGGCAGAAAATATTTCCCCAACCAGTACGGCTTTCAGGTATACCCAGTTGAATAAAAATGGGTACCAATCAATTTTAAGATTTGTGGGAAGGAAATGTGGATAAGAAAGGGAACCTCATGTGTCGTGGTCTAGAATATGTGAAGGCCTAAAGCTTCTCACCCAACGACAGTATGTGCTATGGGATTACCTTTATATTTTATCCTTTTACTGGGATTTCATAAATCAACATTAACAAAACCATAACCTGTTGAGATGCGAGACACTGGTGTTAACATAAAAAGCCAGTGGTGTCTGATCAATTGATCATCACCAGCATAGAAATGCCCACTGTATGCAGTAACCTTGCTTTTTTGTGTTTTGGTGGATTTATTTTAATGTACGCTATTCTGAAAAAAAATATTTCAAACCATACCATTCAGGTGAAGCCGACCTTGACCGTGTTTTCCGTCTGCCCAACACAACCTACATCGGTGGCAGTGAAACTGTTTTACCCCTGAGAGAGATCATTAGACGACTTCAGGTAACTTAATACATTATCATATCATTAACTCCTGTCTGTGCAGCCAGTTGTTATACCAGCCCACATAATCTGAGCTATTATTCTATCCAGCTGGTGATTACTTTAAGCATAACTGTCATGTTTCTTTAACTCTGTCTGTCCTAGAAGATATTTAACTCTAACTTGGGGACCGCTGTAGTATAGTGGTTTGCTCATTTGGCCTACCAGCACAATTGTTCAAGTTCAGCCCTCAGATGTAGAAGAGTTTTAATTGTTCCAACCAGTATCACCCCAGGGCTAACCTTGCCTTATAGAATGGGTACCTGTGATAGGCCCAGCGGAAATAAAAGTATTAGGCATTAACACACGCCTCCAGGTAAAGGTGGTCCCATGTCAGATACTATCTTTGAGGTTAACCTGACAGGCATGCTCCACCACAGATATTCCAGATAATTATTATCAAGCATCTTTCTAAGCTAGACAGTTGTAAAGTTAAAGCACCAATTGCTTGGGACATTATAATTAGAATTGCCATTGCAAAAACAGCTTTTACAGGAACACAGAAAATAATGCCTCAAAAAGTATAAATATAGAGTGAGAAAAAAGGAGAATCATGCTTGCATATGGCTAGTAACAATTTAGAACTAAAAAATATGGACCTGGGTCAAAAATTGATGAGAAATAGCAAGTGATATTTGAGATATAGTGCTTTTGTAGAATGCAAAGAATAAGCTGTCTGAAAGAAAGAGGAATGGTAATATTTTGATGGAAATAAACAAACAGAAAATTGCTGGAAGCAGTACAAAAAGGAAAGCTAAGGTTTGTCATAACCTATATGAGGGCCATTTCAGAGAGTAAAGGGTTAAAAAAAAATGCTATTCTGGCTTTCAGAATCTCAAACTATGAGAACTATCCAGGCTATCAAAATCTTAAACTATGAGAAATATATAGCTATCCAAGCAAACAGAATCTTCTACTGAGAAATATATAGCTATCCTTAGCTAAGAGAATCTCAGACTATGAGAAAGATATAGTTATCCAGGCTGTTGGAAGCCCAACAGTGACTGCCTAACTCTTGCCTAACATGGACAGATCACTCCTCAACTCATGTTGGTCGTAACAGACTGAATAAAGACATCCCTCTGCTTCATCGCTATGCACCTGTGGCCTATGAAAACAAACTGTCTAACATGTTCTGCAGGTTTGTCCTCTGTACAACAAACTAATAAAGATAAACTGGCCCGCTGAAGAAAAAAACATTTAATCTACATTATTTTTATGATGCTAACATTTTTCAACAGAATGTTTACTGCCAGACGATTGGTGTTGAGTTCATGTTCATCAACAATATACAACAGACAGACTGGATTCGGCAGAGATTTGAGACACCAGGAATCATGCAGTTCAGTGCAGAGGAGAGGAGAATGTTAATGGCCAGACTGATCAGATCCACAAGGTACAACTGCGGTGTGTTTGATCTGTGTGAAGACTTGTATTCAGTGATATGAACTCTACCGTGCAGCAAACATGACAGAAGGCTTCTGATCATCAGATGAGGTCTCTCATAGATGAATATTTATCGTCTTTACCTCCTTGACACTCTCAAGGGGGCGGTCCACGTGGGTCATGACTCCCAGGTGTCTTGATCTTGTCGAATGCTTGCACCACGCCTTCCAAATTCAAGATGTTTCAATTGCTTGTTACATTCATCCCACAAATACGGTATGCCTGTCCACAAGCCATCCTGTCCCTGGGGAATTCCCCCATTGTACACTCGGTATGACATGAATACAATGTTTGATCTGTGTGAAAACTTGATCACTTGTTAGGTATACTATACTAAATACATATCTTCATCCTCATCATTAATTCACTATCTTCATCAACACCACCATCATCATTGCTTTTATTTCTTTAACGTTTTATGTAAGAGGCAATATCTCATATGTTGATGAGGAACTCCTTATTTGACCTAATCACTTTCAGCTTTTTTTATTCCACAAATCCCAGGCAGTTGTTACTTGTGTCCATTCTGTTCACGTTTTTTATTACTTTGAATGTTATTTATAAGATTTGTTATTTTAACTATTTTCGTACAAGACATGACTACTTTAGATCCTTCTGATGCTTGTATCATTATTTTCAAATGACAATTGTCTGGGACAGAAAAGAGTTCAATTTCTTGTAGATTATACTTTACTTACTTACTGGTACCTTGCTGTCTTGACAGACAATATTTGGGACAAGACAATCTGCATTATCTGCCAGATCTTAGGGCCTGCTCTGTCCTGCCATGACATTTAACTTTTAGGTTGCATTTCCTCATTTTCTGATAAGACTTGTACTCTCTCAGTTGTGCTTCTCTGCTCGAAAGCTGTTGGCACAATGTGGGGTGTTGGGTTTGGTGAGCACTGCCCAACATTCGGTGCTAAAAGAAAGCAAGTAGTCCCCACTATTATACGGTAGCTCAGTCATATCTGACTAAGGTAAAATGTAAGGATCCATTTATTTCCATGTGCTAACAGTGTAATCTGACTAAAGTATCTTGGTTGGATATGTAAGCAATGAATCCTGGACTGGCTAGTGGCTCAGACATCTAGACTTCTCAGAAAAAGATGAATAACAGTGTGGGCCTCTATGCACACTGCGCATGTACATGTTAAACATCCCTTGGCAGTTGGAAGTTGAAGAGAGCAGGCTGAATAGGCTGTTACCGTGGTTAGGTTTCCAAGTAAGGAAAGCTACCCACAGATAATGTAAAGCATGTGTGAATCTGCTATACACCCTTGCTGGTGCTACAGGGTGTGTGCACTTTACTGAGATACTCTTTATGGGGTCTATGAGAGGAGGCTGTGGCACTTATGGAGAGATCCTTGTGCAATGAACGATGGCCAAAACCAAATCATAAAAACAAGCTGGTACTTATGCTGTAACATTTTGTCATGATATTTTGCTTTTGTTTTGTGATCGCCGTTTCACATGTGCATCCTGTTATAGTACGGCCAAAGTAGTCTCACAATTGTATCATCATCGTCAAGTGCCATGTCGATAAACATGGGTGATCATGTTTCATCCTCTTACACAATCACCTGAGTTGTGGATCAACTTGTCTCGACCATGTCATGTGGCCAGGTCATCCAGATATTTACTTCTCTGCCTTCCTCTTGTTCTTTTCCCTTCAATCTTGCCAGTTGTCACCAATCTCTTTAGTTTATTTCTTTTCATAATGTGCCCACAATTTTTGACTGCTGTTAAAAAATCAAAACATGATTATCTTGGCATCTGTAAAGAAGGTAGTTTGGCATTGCTTTCTTTCTTAGCAGTGACCATACTGGCCGATGACCATAGCCATTGTCTCCAAAAACAGTTCCTCTGCCTACCGTCATGAAATTGGAGACCATAATCTACAACTATCTGTCGGCTGCTCTTAAACTTCATCCATCATCTGCACACACGGCTTCACGTTACCCTGATTGGGGGGGGGGGGGGATAAATGGGTACGCCACCTTGCCCAAGGGTGTCCCGTAGGCTAGTGGAGGGTAGGAGGCAGCTTACTTCCCCTTTGATAGGAGATATCCCAATCCCGCCCCTCACATTCACATTAGACCTATGGTAAACAAATGTAAACTTACATAAATGAAAATGTACAGGTGACAATGTGTTTAATGTACAGGTATGTAAACTGAATTACAGTATAAAAGGAAAATTTGGCAAACTAATGGGTGATAAAACTAAAGGAAGAAACAATATTACTGAGTGAAATAAACTGAATTGGCAGATCAATTAAGAACACAATTTGACCAAGAAGCTCAACAAGTGAAGAAACACATAAAGATACAGGCAAACATTTAAACCAATGTCCTTGTCAACGAACAAGAAAAACACAACAATTAAAAGTAAATAAAATAAAAGAATATATATCTCAACATCATACTCTACTTGATTTCCTGAAGGTTTGAAGAATTCTTGGCCCGCAAGTGGTCTTCAGAGAAACGCTTTGGACTTGAAGGATGTGAAGTGCTGATCCCAGCCATGAAGACCATCATTGACTCCTCCAGCGCTCTTGGTGTCGACAGTTTCATCATTGGCATGCCACATCGAGGCCGCCTGAATGTACTGGCCAACGTCTGTCGTAAACCTCTGGAGAAGATCATCTGCCAGTTTGATTCCAAGCTGGAAGCTGCTGATGAAGGTTCAGGCGACGTCAAGTACCACCTGGGCATGTCCCATGAGCGTTTGAACAGAGTGACTAATAAGAACATTAAGATTGCGGTTGTGGCCAACCCGTCGCATCTGGAGGCTGTGAACCCTGTAGTGCAAGGCAAAGCTAGGGCGGAGATGTTCTACAGAGGTGACACAGATGGGAAAAAGGTAACAGTAAACTTTTCTTTTACCGGGTGTTTGTATAGTCAGACTGTACTTTGTATGTAGAACAAATTTGAAAAATGAAGAACATGATGTTGTAAAAAATTTGCTTTACTGTCCATCGTGAAGTAATATGCAGCGAATGGCTGTCGTCTGCTGGAGTAATTCTTTGCACTTCAAACAATGAATACTTCATTGTTACTTTCCAGCTTCCTCAAAACAGCCTTAGACCATAGCAGTGAATATTTTAACTAATTTAATTTTTAAGCACATGTTTTGATATCATCATCATCATCAAGTGCCCTGCCAGCTGGCGAAGGCATTCATAGCTCTCCACAGATCGGTCTTTGGTTTTCTGGATCAACTCTGCTGCTGATATTCCTCCGTGCCACCGTCTCAATCCATCCAGCATCATTTCTCTTGGTCTGCCTCTGCCTCTCTTCCCCTCGATCTTGCCAGTTGTCACGACGTTCTCCATTGCCTCTCTTCTCATTACATGACCAAAGAAAGCAGTTTGTCTCTTTCTTATTGTTGTATATAGTGTTCTAGTTTCATTAGCCTGTTTCAGGCAGTCGTTTTTAGTTACTCTGGCAGTCCAAGGAATTCGCAACATTTGTCTCAGGAACCACATCTCTATTGCTTCTAATTTCTTCTTAATTTGTTCATTTACATTCCAAGATTCACTGCCATACAGCAAACCTGGTTCTACATAGCATTTCAGCACTCTCTTACACTCAGTGATAGTGACCTATTGCACAAGATACTCTTCATTTTCTGAAATGCGGCCTTTGCTTGCCCTATTCTGCTCTTAATCTCTGTTGTACATCTTCCATCTGATGTTATAAATGTCCCTAGGTTAGTTAGTTAGTCGCGGTTCCAACTTCACAGCAATGGGTCGTCCCCATTATGCTCCGTTCCTGTGCCAGTGAATATCACATAAAATGCTCCCCACTGCCCAATGTGAAAAGTGGAAAAGACAGGAGTCTCGACAAACAACAGCCCTCACAGATACACTGTGCATAATGCCGCCACCAGAATGTCAACACAATAGACCCCCACGAAACATCCAGTTTATTTCTGATGGAATCGGCAGTCATTTTCCCATCTTGATGTTTCCTAGATGTTCCACCCACACAGTCCACGAAAATACAGTTCATCGTCGATGGCAGTGGCAGTCAACCAGAAGCCCAGCAGCCACGCATTTCTGCATAAGGCAAAAACCGGTCAACTCTGGGACATAGCCAGCTGCCATCACTCCGAACATGCAGTCACGTTCCAAAAAACCTCGGGTAGATTCAAAAGCATTTCGCACGAAACTCACAGCTCACAGTGTCGCACCACGCACTCACTCAGTAGCAGGGCAACGGAACCATAGCCTCCTTAGTCGCCTCTTACGACATGCATGGTAGGCTACAGTGTTGCTATTCTTTGCTTCCCTTATGGGCCCCGTAGGTATCTAAAATTATCCACTTGGTTAAGAATTTTTCCTTCTATTTCTATGTCACATTTTGGTGTCACCATTTTCTTTGATATCACCATTGTTACTGTTTTCTTGATATTCAAGGAGAGTCCTTTCCTTGCACTCTCTTTTACTACAGTGTCCAACAATTGTTGTAGGTCTGTTGATTTATCTGCCACCAATACTGTGTTGTCTGCATAGCGTATATTATTTATATTATAACCTCCAACTAGTATTCCTGGCATCTCTTTGATCTCTCTCATTATTACTTCGCTATATAGGGAGAAGAGATCTGGTGACAAGACACACCCCTGTCGTACTCCCAGCTTTATGTTTTCGTAACTACCCTCTTTATTTCCAATTTTAATTGCTGCTACTTGGTTCCAGTAAATATTCTTTATTATTCTTAAATCGTTCCCATCAATGTTATCTTCCAACATTTTAATCAGTTCATCATGTTTTACTTTATCAAATGCCTTAGTATAATCTAAGAAGCACAAATATATGTCTTTCTGTTCTCTATTGACCTTTCTGTTAGTGTCCATAATGTATAAATTGCATTGTTTGTGCCCTTTCCTTCCACAAATCCATACTGTTCTTCACTAATTTCCATTTTTATTTTCTTTCTGGTTCTTCTCATGATTCTGAGCAGAAGTTTAGTGA
This sequence comes from Cepaea hortensis, assembly GCA_963921405.1. Lineage (NCBI taxonomy): Eukaryota > Metazoa > Mollusca > Gastropoda > Stylommatophora > Helicidae > Cepaea > Cepaea hortensis. The sequence continues at coordinate 19,764,206 of OY992880.1, read as the reverse complement.
TATGGTTTATGAGGTTAATTGTACGAAAATCTTCACATTCAATTGCTCCTGGTCTTTTTGGTATAGCTATAAATACAGATAACATCATATACTTCATTTTTCAGATTTGTTCTACATACAAAGTGTAGTTAAACTTTACAAACACCCAGTATATATTTATGTTCAAAGATTAATCATTCTCGAGGAAAGTTGCTACTGTTGTTTTCCTCCTACTCCTCATTCCATTTTTCTTTTCCTCCTATTCATTCTTCTCCTCTCCTTAGTTTTGTTTTATTTCACCTATAATAAATAAACATCTGTTCACTAGCAGTCAGATGTGGACTGGCCTTCACAATGGAGAGGTTAAACAGTATTAAGAACATACAGCACAACATTGGCAAACAAATGAGCAAACATTGTTCAGAACATGCATCTTGTCTGTGACAACACTGGTGTGAGTCTTGGATCATTTCTCAATACTTGAGAAGATATGTGGGAATCTTTGAACATAAACATGACAGGAACATTCTTAGAATGCTGTGGACCAAGAAGAAGGAAAAATACTGACGTTCTATAAGATCTGAACATAGAAGAAAACTAGCTCATAAACAGAATCAGTCTTGGAAACAGACACTTTGGCCGTATAAAATGTCTGTGACATGGAAAGAATATTGATGGAAGGCATGGTTGCTAGAAGATGAAGCAGGAATCAACAAGTACATAAATGGACACAGGACATTGAAGACACAATGGGTATGTACAAGCATGATACAAGTAATGTGGATAAGAATTGAGAATCATTTCTGTCAGGTTGTGATGAGTGGGACATTCTGCAAAGGACCTGCTATATGATGATGAGATAAACATCTGTTGCCCTACTGGGGATTACAAACCATGTGTCCTGATTGCGTGCCGGACATCCTGACTGTTCTATCGTATTCTTCATCTGCCCTATATCAACTAGTGGGGCATGGGCCTTCAACCAGCTCAGGCCAGGCTGTTGTGTCTTTTGCTGTCTCCTGCAGCTCTGTCTGTGTTCTCCCCATATAATTCATTGTCAGCAAAGTTATGCAATGTTGAAATATACTGATTGATAGTTGCTAAACGGTGATGTGTAATAAATAATGCAAACATCGGTAACTTGCAATCAATAATGCGAACATCATCAAATGTTCAACGGTCCAGGGATTTCACCAATCTAACAGTGTCCAGAAACATAATATAAATGGTAATCAAGGACTCGAAGCCGGTATAGACAATAGTTGAGGCAATATTTATTTGCCTAAGTCCAACTTGTTACAGATTTACAATCCAAATCTTCAATTCCGATTTATTATTACCGTGCCTGTTATGGCCAGGCAGGACGGTAAAGAAACATGATTAAATATGAATCGTAAACGGTTGAACACATTAAATATTTATAACCATCATGTCCCGGTACTTCTGTCCTTCACACTTTTGCCTGTTTTGACTTGCTGAGTCCCATTCTAATATTGTCGCATTTGTCCGTGGCTTTCAGGCCGATATATATCCTGCATGAAAGTCTTGTCCTTCTTTCCAATATTTGTTAGCGATCAGAGTAAGTGTCCAGCCAGTACATAAGCTCTCTTCTTGCTGAGAATTGAATCGTGCTGCCTCCTCGTTCAAGCTCTAAGATCTGACTGTTGTTGTTGTCAATCTTTCTGACATTTTCTCCTTTTTACGTCAGCCTCCTAGTTTTTGTAAGATTTGGTTCGCTATTTTCTCACCAACTCTATTTTGCGTCATATCACCTGCGCTGCTACTTGGCAATAGTGGTCTTGTAGAATATCATGAAGACTGGCGTACTGAAGATTTGAAGACACAGAAACACATGTGGTGACAAGTACACTGTTCTGGATGATCTCACATAGTCTTTCACTCAAAGACTGGGGACAGACACTGACACGCTGTACAGCAGGTAGTAAAATAGGACAAGACATGCCTCACTGCTGCACAGTTTAATTTCACATAAACCTAATTAATACATAGTCCTTATGATGTAAGGCTGAAATAATTAAGCCAGGATGACCACCCTGTAACCTCTTCCCTGCTCTTCTATGTGGAAGATGTGGGAGTTGATCTTCCTCCAACCAAACTGATGTCACTCACACTCCTAAACTCTTTTCTAGGCCTCTGTGCCTATTGTCTCATACTCTTGCTGTTCAACACACTTGACCACCAAGCATTCTGCCTGGAGAAACGTGTCGCAAAAGGAAAGTTGGAGGGGAGAGAAGCAGGGGAGACCAAATGAAAAGATGCTTGACAGTTTGAAATCATGGGGTGGAGGAATGTCGGTATCCGAAACGATTGGCAGTATAAGAGACATAAGACTGGACAGCCATGATCACCAATGCCACACAGCATGGACGACTAGAAGAAGATTCTATATTGAACTTATGGCCGCTGTCTTGGTTAGATGCTGCGCTGACTGCTCTGTGCTTGTCTTCTATATAAATAATTTGTTTTTCAGGTCATGCCAATGTTGCTTCATGGAGACGCTGCATTTTCTGGCCAGGGAATTGTGTATGAGACACTGCATTTATCTGATCTGCCAGCTTTTACCACACGCGGTACCATCCATGTGGTTGTCAATAATCAGGTGTGTTTTCTGTGGCCATTACTTTAGTCATGTGGATTTCTTTCCATGCCGGTGTCTCACTTTTAGCTTTCATACTAAATTATTAGCATGATTTCAAGCCCTGTGATCTGGTGGCCTCCCCCTCCCCCCCCCCCCCACACACACACACACATGTGCACACACACACATTCTCTCTCTCTCTCTCTCTCTCTCTCTCTCTCTCTCTCTCTCTCTCTCTCTCTCACACACACACACGCACGCACGCACGCACGCACGCACGCACGCACACACACACACACACACACACACACACACACACACAGAGAGAGAGAGAGAGAGAGAGAGAGAGAGAGAGAGAGAGAGAGAGCGCTTCAATGGAAAAAAATCACTCTAGCCTCAGACTTCTGTGTGAACACATCAATATTACTTATCATTAAATGTGTGTTGTTCCTGTATTGTTATTTGAATTTTTATGTGCAGGATTTTATTGGAGTCTCAAGAATTCATTATGATTGTTTTCATGGCATTATTTACACTGATGGGTTGATGCTACACAGGAAATGCTCATGACCGGGGTTTACAGCCAGAGTGCAGGGTAGAGCTGTAGAAGAAAATAGCGAAGCTTATGAGATCACAACATCCAGCATGAGGATAGAACCCAAGACAGTAACTGCTGCGCTCCTATGGTTCACAGGAACTTACTATGCCAAAGTCACTGTATTGTCCGCTTCAATGTCCCGGTGATACAGAAAGTCAACAGCTGGTGGCTGTGGTATGCATGATGCCATTTGTTAGTTCAGATTATCTATGGACACTTGTGGACATATTGTCCTGGCAGTGAGAGAGTGAATTGGCTTCTTAGGTGCCTTTATTAGGCAATTTTCAAATGGACAAATCTTCAGTTGTGCAAGCGATAAGAGAATATCTTCTATGTAATGATAGAGCGTGCAGTGAGATAAGAAACAAGGCTTAAGGAACATGAAATCTGGGAAGGTTAACCCGGTCAACAAATGCCCGCAGAAGTTGGATGTGTCAGCCTAACGGCGCAAGAACGGAGCTCTGCTGTGAACAGGCACATTGCATTCATGTCCGAAAAAATTCTCCGGATGAACGCAGAAGAAGAGGAAGGAACATGAAATACAAATTGGAACTAGTGCTACATGTTGATTGTGTGGACATGTTAGATGTGTATTGAACCAGAGCATGACAGAGGTAGTTGGCATTCATACATGTCACTGTCTGCTGGGGAAATTGGAGCACTTAATGAGCACATCCTGAGTGCCATAACATTGCTTCTGTTAACCAATAACAATAAGTCATCATATCAGAATATAATTTTAAGTAATAACTGGCTGACATGTTTATACAATCATCATTCCTTATGTTGCTAATGATCTTGACTGATGGGAGGACTGTATAAGGGGCCAGTGTTTTCCAACTGAAATCATTTGGCCATATTAAATGCCACAGTGGTTTGAGTAAAGGTTAAAGGTGAAGGGATAAAGGCAAGAGTGTCAACTTCATGGCACTGAGTTGGCTGGGTCTGTTACCACAGAGCAGCAGTCCACTTGCTGAGAGCATCACACAACGCACAAACTCCATAGCTCCAGTGATGACCCCTAAGGGTATCTGCAAATATTGTCCTTTTAGTCAGAATAGCGAATTCCAAAAACAAACCTACAACCTTCAGAGTGCCCGACTTGACAACTTCACTATGGAGACTATCCTGGTGGTTTAGAGGGAACAGTGGTGGAAGACATATCTCCTGGTAGAAGAGACAGGGGTCAACCAGCATGAAGATGGACACAGGACATTGCAGACACCTGGGGCGAGCTTGAACATGCCTGAGACGGAAACTGGCAAAAGATTGATCATCTTTTGGGCTGGCTGTGATCAGAGTTACACTTTGCAATGGACTTGCTAGGTGAATTTTCAAATTGGGAGGCTAGTCTTAAAAAGTCTTACAGGAGGCTAGTTCTTTTTTGTTGTTGTCATTGTTGTAATGTTTGCTTTCTGTTGACAATACCATAGTTTTGAATACAAATAAAAATAAACTTAAAGTGAAAACTTAAAAATAGAGAAAAATCCTGCTCTAGAAAAGGTAAAACCTTTCTTCCTTGAAACATTAATTTATTTTTATATGTATCTTACTGCCAGATTGGCTTCACAACTGACCCGAGATCCTCAAGATCTTCACCCTATTGCACAGATGTAGCACGAGTTGTGAACGCTCCCATCTTCCACGTCAATTCTGATGATCCCGAGGCTGTGATCTATGTGTGTAAAGTTGCAGCAGAGTGGCGGGCCACTTTTGGCAAGGATGTGGTTATTGACCTGGTAATGTAAACTTGACTTGGATCTTATTGTAATATACATTGATATGTGTGTGCATTGCTAGTCTGGTGCTGGTCAGATATGATTGAGCTACTATATGGCAGTAGACGGTACTACCTGCTTTCTGTTAGCACCGAATGTTGGACAGTGCTCACCAAACCCGACACCATACATTGTGCCAACAGCTTTGAGTGGAGGAGTGCAATTGGGAGGGTACAAGCCTTATCTTGGTGTGAGGAAATGCAACCTAACGACTAAATGTCATGGCAGAACAGATTAGACCCTAAGCCTTGGTCAGCAACTGGTCAAGGATCAAAGCTCTGAAATGCAGACAGAGTATTGCTTTGCTGTTCTGCAAGCTTCTGCAGCTTGTCTTGTTCCAGATGTATTGGTATTACCTTTCCTCTGGAGTAAACTAGGCAGGCCAAGAGAGGGATCATGCTGCATGGGCAACACATACATACACAAACAACATATACTCTACAATTCAGCCCATGCTTTGTGGTATGGCGAGGATATTATGCCCTTTTTTAAGCACAATGTCACAGACTTCGATATCAAGATGGCAAGGTGCCAGTAATGTGTACATCAGTCATTTAACTAAACATTCCAACAAATTAAGCTGAGAAAACAAAACAAAGATTGCTGACCATACCATGATTGCATGAACAAGATAGGCATAATAAGAAGACCAAGATCATACTCAACAAAAGTACCTTGGAGTCAGATTATACCTTCACCAAATGGATGGAAGACCAAGATCATACTCAACAAAAGTACCTTGGAGTCAGATTATACCTTCACCAAATGGATGGAAGACCAAGATCATACTCAACAAAAGTACCTTGGAGTCAGATGATACCTTCACTAAATGGATGGAAGACCAAGATCATACTCAACAAAAGTACCTTGGAGTCAGATTATACCTTCACCAAATGGATGGAAGACCAAGATCACACTCAACAAAAGTACCTTGGAGTCAGATTATACCTTCACCAAATGGATGGAAGACCAAGATCACACTCAACAAAAGTACCTTGGAGTCAGATTATACCTTCACCAAATGGATGTCTCAGCTGGCTCTGTGGTGAAGGGCTTACAAATGCAATTTATAATCCTGCATACAGCATTCGAAACACAGCTGCAGGCGATTTGGAAGCAGACCGCCTTGTGCTGGTCAGTGGTATGAGTGCCAGTCGTTCAGAAAGCTATGGCAAACTACTCAACGTAAACTCACCAAGAAATCACAAATAGTAAAAAAAATGCTGGGTTTGACTGCAGCGTCCAGTAAAGGATATGCAACTTTAACTTTTAAAAAATGGGTGTCTCAGAGACTACCACCTGTAGCTGTGGAGCACTTGTGCAAACAAAATGGCATCATCAGGCTGCCCAGATTTTGCAAAGAATGGAAATCCTGCCACAGTGGAACCTTACAAAACAAATTGTGGTGAACCAGTGAAGATGTCAGTTGCACTGTCCTCTTCATGATCTATGCCAAAATAAATACATAGCAAACATTGATTACTGAAGAAGAAGAAGAGGGTAAAGGTAATTCCAAGCAGGCACTGCTTTTGAGGTGTGTAGTGTTAGGTCTTCATATATTCTAGGCCACAACATATGAGGTGAGATGGCTGGTTCCCCTCCTCATCACCTTTCTTTCCAAAGCTTTATCCAAACAATTATGAAAATTGGAAGAAGAAGAAGAAGCTGGTAATTTAACTTATTCTATGCAAGCAACTCAACATACGTCATTTAGTCCCATAACACAACACCTGTTACCGTAACTGCTTCTGTCCTTGCCACTTGTTAAGTTAAGCCAGTCTTTCCTTGTTATTTCTTTAAGGTCGAATGTCACATACTATGTTACTTTAACCTAATATATCCCATGTCTTTTTATTTAGCCTAGTATTACTTTTACATACCTAGGGGCATTTATAACAACAGATAGATGATGCACAACAGAGATTAAGAGCAGAATAGGGCAAGCAAAGGCTGCATTTCAGAAAATGAAGAGTATCCTATGCAATAAGTCATTATCATTGAATGTAAGAAAGAGAGTGTTAAAGTGATATATAGAGCCTGTATTGCTGTATGGCAGTGAATCTTGAAATGTAAATGAACAAATTAGGAAGAACTTGGAAGCAACAGAGATGTGGTTCCTAAGACGAATGTTGTGAATTCCTTGGACTGCTAAAGTGTCTAAAGACGACTGTCTGAAAGAGGCTAATGAAACTAAAACATTATATACAATAAAAAAGAAAGAGACAAACAGCTTTCTTTGGTCATGTGATGAGAAGAGAGGCATTGGAGAGCATCGTGCCAACTGGAAAGATCAAGGGGAAAAGAGGGAGAGGCAGACCAAGAAAAATGATGCTGGATGGATTGAGACAGTGGCATGGAAGAATATCATCAGCAGAGTTGATCCAGAACACCAAAGACCAAGATCTGTGGAAAGTCATGAATGCTTACGCCAGCTGGTATGGCACTTGATGATGATGATAATGATTACTTTTAAGTAACAGTTGTTTGTGACAGAAGAAGTTAAACATAGTTTGATATTATAAAATATTTGACATGTCCACAAATTCGTAGTTATAAAATATTTAAAAAGTTTAAGAGAATTCACCCATTTACAGCACACAGACTTGTATTATCTATCTAAAAAGCAAATTGTCACATCCTCATTCAGTGACTTTCTTAAACAAGCCATTTGAAGTGTGTCCCGATTTTGTTAGTTCACAAAGTACTTGCTCCTGTAATAAGTTTGTGATATACTAAGTTATACACTATACTAAGATTAAGCCAGTCTTCCTGGCCTAGGGGTTAACGTCTTTTTCTATAATCCCGTATATTCTCGTGAGTAACGTAACCTGCACTAGAATCGGTAGCGGTTCTCACTGCGTTGGTAACTTACGGGGTATGTGAGCCGGTCGCTCAGAAAGCATTGGCAAACTACTGAGCGTAATCTTGTACATCAACAGCAGCTGAAAAATGCTGTTGTTGACTGCAACGTCCTGTAAGGGATATGCAAAAAAAAAAAATACTAAGTTAACTGAAGAATTATTTACACTTACACAAATGATTTAATGATTTACACCTAAAGGAGGAATAAGACACCAAAGAGAAATCTACTACTAAACATTATTATATGCCTTTTCTGACTGGGTGTTCTGGTGCATTTGGCCTGAAATGTGTATCACTTCAACTGATTGGTAATAATAAACTTAGTTAACCTTTATTGCACAGCATTGTTTAATCTCATGAACATTAATATCCCAAGGTTTGCTATCGTCGGTTTGGTCACAATGAGATTGATGAGCCCATGTTTACTCAACCACTCATGTACAAGAAAATTGCCAAACAGCCCACGGTGTTGGCCAAGTATGCAGAGACACTCATCAACAATGGGGTAGTCACTCAGCAAGAATATGAGGTATGCTCTTCTTTGATTGAAGTTACAAAAAGACCAGGACAGAATCTGTATTGATTTGTTTTTCTTCTCCTTCATTTTTTCCCCCCAAGGGAAATGTGTCACACCTAGTTATGTACCTCAAAGGTCAGTGCGTCCGACTTGCGGCGTGCATTTGTGTAGTAAGCTTTACTTGTTCTCGTCAGATTGACCAGGGTATTGAGCTGCCATCTTGCTGTCTTCACAGATGATAGTTTGTTACATTGTGCTCAAAGAAAGGCATAATAAGTACAACCCCTGGCGGTAGAGAATGCGACTGAATAGACCAATACGTGGTAAATGTTCACCGCAATTGATACATGTAATCACATGGTAATTTTCACTGTCACAAACCTTCTGACATCTTGCACGCTTAGTGTCTGACCTATATGCACTCATTTTCCCCTTTGTCTTTAATCCATTCCTGTTGTTTTCCTCCACGCAAAGCGATCAGCTGCGACTTGCTCCCAAGGTGCAGTATCAATGCCTGTATCATTCATGTCTCTCTCTCTCTCTCTCTCTCTCTCTCTCTCTCTCTCTCTCTCTCTCTCTCTCTCTCTCTCTCTCTCTCTCTCTCTCTCTCTCTCTCTCTTTTTTTTTTCTTTTCTTTGGTGGGTATAGATGGAGAGAGCGGGGTGGGTCTACCCTATAGAGTTGTCTTTCCTATCAAAGACTTTTGAGTTCTTATTTTGGCATAAAACAACAACATTAGTAAAACCGGCATGTTCTTGCGTTTCACAAACAAGAAGACAAAGAAAAAAACTTGCTGTAGTCATGTTTTGCATTAAGCAGCTTTATTTAATTTCTGAATACATTCGTCAAAATTGATTGTAGCTGTGAAATAGAATGTACACCTATTCAGCACCATTCATAAATTCCTTGTAAGGCACACCTACAGATGTTAATGCCAGATCAGTACTGCTGTATGGATTAGAATCCTGGAATATGACTAAAACAGTCACCAGTAAACTGGATATATTAATTAACTGTTGCCAGCACAGAATAGGACAAAAGTGATATGTTAGTTGCATATCCATTACAGGATTGAGCAGTCAACTCCAGCATTTTTGGTCTGTTTGTGATTCTTGGGCAAGTTTACGTTCAGTAGTTTGCCATTGCTTTCCAAATGACAGGCACTCATACCATTGTATAGAAACTAACACAAGGCAGTTTGCTTTCAGACCACCCACAGCTTTTGTTTCCAACTCTGTATGTGGGATTACGAATTGCATTCATAACTCCTTCGCCACAAAGCCAGCTAAAAATGGTATGACATAATCGGTACCGCAGAACTCATGGAGAAAACTTAACAAGTTGCAGTGAATTAAGAGGTGAAGAAAGGATGCCAGGGCTGGGTGGGTGACACATTGAGGAAAATGTTCATAGTATAACTAGACAGTTCTTTCTCTGGAGATCGCCAGGCAAAAGAAATAGAGAGGGAAACCAAACAGCACGAAGAGAAGAGAATTAGAGAGTAATGTGGGGAGGGGATAGGGGGAACTGGGTGAGCATAGTGGCTAGATGCTCACCTGCTGGTTCAGCGATCATGGGTTAGAATCAAAATCAAGGCAGATTAAAAACATTTACCTGACCTCCCAGGTCTACCTAGCCTAAATTTTGGTTCCAGAGAATGGTAATTTTTGAAGTAAAGTGGACCTGCTAGATGCCACATCAGCCACCAAGTGCCAGTTGGTCTATACAAATGTGAGTCTAGCACCATATGCCCAGTCCTCTTTAAGGCATGCACAAGGATCCTTTTTTCACACTAGAGGGAGCTGCAGGAGATGATAGAAGATATAAGAGAGGGCTTGTATTCTGTTGGGGGGATAAAATGCATCAGTGACTATGTTGGTGAACTTATACACTAACCACTGTGGCTTCACATAGGCATGATGTATTTAATTATCTATGGCATTACTGATGTGTTTTTTGTGTGTGAGGATAATCTTTGACCTGAACTGTTTTCTGTGGTTTGTGTACAGGAGGAAATGTCAAAATATGATAAAGTGTGTGAGGAAGCATACTCCCTGGCCAAGAAAGAAACCGCTGTGAGCAACATTGACTGGTTGGACTCGCCATGGAGTGGATTCTTTGAAGGACGTGACCCAATGAAACTGCCGGTTACAGGGGTATCAGAGGAGACGTTACGTCATATAGGCACTGTGTTCAGCACACCGCCGGAAAATTTTGTTATACATGGAGGTATGCTGAAGCTTATTGTGTTTCTTTTTTCTTCTACTTACACCTCCACTCATCGGCCTGAAAATATCCAAAGAAAGTAGCAGTCAACTTGAGCCCATTGTCATCTCCATAGAGTTTGTCCTCAGATGTAGCAGATGTCTTCTTTTTCTTCTGCCTTGTATTTCTGATAAGGGGCCCTGTGACAAGACCGCCAGGGCTTGGTCTGGTTTGCCACGATAGATACTATCCCCTGCCTTTGCTCCAACCACCTCAATAGCACTCTACATCTACCAGGCCCCACACAAGCCGGGACAGCTTAACCTTCCCTCCCTCACCTAGGGTTCCAAACCCCAAGGGGGCTCGGACCAGACACCAGTCATAACACTGCACAAAGGCATAGCTAAGAGAACAAAAATTTAATTCTGAACTACGTCAACCACAACACAGAGAAGGATGACTGAAAGCCAGACTAGAAGAACTATGTACAAGATCAAAGACGCAGATGAGTATTCATCATGGAGGCGGACGATAGCTCGTGCGGTTGTCCAGTCGTGGTAGCGACTCACCCAGGCTCCTCCAGAGGACCGGAACTCCAAGGTGTGCTGCCTCTCCAAAGTTCCCTCTTCACACAGAACCTAGCAAGGGCTGATCAAGCGCAGTACCACTGCCTGACTGACACTGCACTAATGAACAAGGATCCTTCCTTGCTGTCGTACTATTTCCCTCGTCACACTCCTGATGAAGTCTGGGCCGACCCTAGAACATTAGCGGTCTCCCACTTGCAGAAAAAGTACATGTAGCACCGTCTCAAAATACACAAGAGCCAGGTCACTCTTCTATCTCATAGGTGACCCACACACTGATATGTCACCTACACAATGAGCGGTTGCTCCACACGAACCCACAATGTCACTGGTAAAGTCTATCAGGTGACTAAACACTTCACCTTATTTCCATGTCCTTGGACAAATAGATCTTCACACAGTATCATGTAACTACCCTGATCAATGGGTAGTAATCACAACCTAGCATACACTGTCAACAGTTCATCACGATGGCATGAGGTAGCTCCCTACCTTCACAAACATTGTCAACAGTTCATCACATTAGCATGAGGTAGCTCCCTACCTTCACAAACATTTCACTCTGGTGTTTCCACCAATGTTGTAATCAATGTCCTAGTTCACTGGACCACATGTTGGCTTCATAAAGGTAACCAATGTAGAAACACTATTTAAGCATCAACTGATACATGGTGTCCCATAACCCAGCCGGGCCAGAAGCATATAACACAGGTCATGGTGACCGGTAACAATGATCACTCTGCTCAACTTGAAAGGTCACTACCTTGCAATCACCAAGGTTTACACAGAGGTTGAATGTCACCAGTGCTTCACTGGCCAGAATCACCAGACGTTTCATTGTTGGATCCTCTCAGGATCGGATGACACTCGTCGGACTCTTGACGGAGGTCCTAACCTAGACCTACCGACTTATTCAGCACTCAGCTCCTTCCAACATTGATCTTGCAGAATCAGACGACCACTCCCAGTATGGCCTCAATCAACTTCTGGATAGGCACTGGAATGAGTGGGCCCATAGAGCTCATGGTGCAGCTCTTGAATCTTCTACTGTATAGTAATAACAGATCCTGAAACACGGAGAGGTTGGTGTGAGTACTCAACTACAACAAAGACTACCAGCATCTCCACCCTGTCACCTGCCTCTCAGACATTCCTCATGTCTACCAACATGAGTATGAAATCATCACATCATAGATCTACTTAGTCACTATAATATATAGGCATAATGATGGTAGAAAAAGCAATAGCACACCTGTTCAGTCAAGTAACACTTCTGGGCTACATATAACCCCTAGCACCAGAGTCGACTGTATGACTCTGTCAAGCATCCTTCGCCTGGTGCCAGTCCAATCCGGTTTCATCTTCCATCATCAATCAACATATACACTGACTTTCCTTTCAGTGTAGGGATTACTGTATCGAGAAGGTGTCCAGCCGGACATCTCCTTCCTGACAGACTCATCAATTCATCAATCCCTTAACCCATGGACTGATGAATTACACACATTAATAACTATATGTCCATAATGAATTATTCTCCTGATAATTCATTACTATAGCATTAACTAAGGAGAACTCATGACTTGTTACACTTAAATAACAAAATCATATCACAGCCATAGTGTCAGGTCTGGGATCCCTGCCCCAGATCCTGAGTTGCCCTTGTATTCACTGACTATCTTTCAGGTCAGTCATACCTGTGCCGGTCGAGCACAGCTGTGGTGGCCATCCACCATTACACTTTCCCACAGCTACTGTGGGTCTCGTGTACCTTGTCCCGTGACGACTTAAGTCACGTCATCCAATGTAGCAAACCTCTAGACTCCACTACCAAACTCTGACTCCGCCTTTTTTAGGGGGGGATTATTCCTCTCATATACTACTACTTCACGGCAGTACTCCACGTACTCCATGAACCGAGTCAGGGTTCCAGAAGAGTAGAATATTAGAGACAGAAACGGTTAGGTTCAAACCTCGATCTATCTAGACACCTCGGCCTCGAATTACGGAGTGCCGCATCACCCTCGATCGGGTATGTTCACTCATCGGATATGCACGATTGCATTGGGTCGGACCTATTACCGATCGGGTTGGGGGTACCGGCCTACCTCCCGCTGCCTAGACAAACGTAAGTTGGAACACGCACGGTCATCCTAGCGACCGGACATGACAACAAGCAGTAACAATAGTATCATGAATACTTCTTATCAACTGTTATCCTACCGATGCAACACCATTCGGCTTACGCGGAATAACACTGCTATCTGCACACAGCAAATATACCACTGCTGATCTCATCTTGATTCCTCGAAACATCACCATCACTGGTAGCACAATTAAGTTACCATTCTAATGTCCCGAAGCACATTACACATCTTTAATAATAAGCTCTACCTTATCATTTACAGCGTCTAGCATGTTGATGTAATGACTGACAAACTGTCGCCTTGCCTGCGTAATTCATAAACCAAACCCGTAACTGCTACACACTGTAAAGCACATCGTTTGGCCTATTTTGTTTACACACCACTCGCTGTGGAATACGGCTTGTTCCGTCAGGTAACACATTACATTGCTGATCGATAAAGCCTACTTAAATATGCAAACCGCCAACTGTAACGGATAACTCTACGCGACAATTCAATTTTGCGACGGCAATTAATTCATTCCGGGAACTCAGCACGGCATCACGACAACAATTAAATAATAGAATAAGTATTCAACTAACCTGTGATTGAAGAATCACAACCTTGACTGCAGATGTCCGCACTGGCCGCGAATATTGACATCAAAATTACATCAGCCTGTTGGCTGCGATCTGCCTACGCTGAGGTTTGGTGAGCGACTGCTCACGACAAAGTCAGTGCGCCTTCCACTCGCCTACCCGGGCCGCGTGACTTTCATGATTCATGAAGAAAACCAGAGTCACGACAAGTTCCACCAACCCGTGCTGCATGTAGCACTCGTGAACTTAGAGATCTCTACCACGTACGCACTTGAGGGAACATTCTAGATTTTTCTATAAATAACTAGAATAGCTCCGCCCCGCACTACTTTTCTAGGGAAATCCCCTATTAATTGATATTAATTTCAAGGGAGACCAACGCCCCGCACTCCCTTCAAAGGGATATTATGCAGAGATCTGCCGATCTTTATCCGTTTCGTCACATAGGCCCCCACTTAAGATGGTCGACCCGGTCGAACTCACTAGACAAAGATCGATCTGAACTCTGAACCTGTATTCTATCAAGATTGGATTCCCAGGAAAAGACGTTCCATAACATTCACTTTCCCTGCGGAGATCCACCAGAATGGTATGGATGCTGGATCACCAACCACTGCCTCAAACATACGTTATCTCCAGCGATTAGGCCCGAAACGTAACGGCCTGGTGATTGGCTTACAGGATCTGTCTACACTGGACTGTTCCGCATCCACCTGTTGCAGGCCATCGGTTACTTTACTGAAGGTTCGTTCGTCCCTTCCGACAATAGGATTTTTCCTATCCCGACTAGGCATCACCTTCGTGGACTGTTCGCGGATGTCGACCGAAATGAATGGTCGCTTACTCCAGGTTCGTCTGGAGTACCCTTGCTCCTGCCTTCTCTCCCGCGAGTAAGGACAGTGAGCCTGTCGGCGTATCGAGTCACCCGACGATCCCGTCGTGCCAGATGTGACTTCGCCTGTCCGACCTCGATTCCCAGTGTGCTTAACACCATGGGCCTCTTCCCGACGGAGCCCGTTCGCCCTATCTACGGTTGAACGCTCAGGAGACCCCAGACCCTCCCCACAGGATGTACTGCGTAGGACTGAGTCTTCCTCGCCCTCGTCTGGACCCAGAACCGAATCTAGCGCGGTGGTAGTCGCACTATCTGGTGGAGAAACTACCTCGGACCTCTCCAAATTCTGAAGGAGAGTACAATGGAACTTTCGCAATTCCCCGCGGACCTTCACCTCATACGTGGATCGGGACATTATCCGCTCCACAGGAAAAGGGCCCTGCCATCCGAGTTCGAATTCCGCCCCCTCGATTGGGAGAAGCGCGAGAACCCTATCTCCAATCTGCAGAGATAAACCGTTTCTGGTCTTGTGCTTTGGTGCTGCCAGACAACACGTTGGGCACGACCGGATATATCTCCGCACGTCGCCTGTCATTCCAGGCCAGTGGTAGTGGCTGGAAAGACACTGGACTGTTGTCCCCACATCCTTATGTCCGGTTAAGGATAAGGTATGCACTCTATGTATCAAGCGGGATCTGTAGTCAGTAGGGACTACCATCTGACCGTACTGGCTATCCCCTTGCCCGGCTCTACGAGAAAGCAACCGGTTTTCTACATAGAACTGACCCGGAGTTGGCGGGACAGAACTTTGGGACACCTCCAGTAAGTAAGGACGCAAAGTCTGGTCCCTACTTTGAGCACTGCTCACTAACCTCGCAAGAGAATGGTCTATTTCCTTACCACACTGCCTTTTTCCATCCTTAGCCCTGGCCTGCCTAGCGCTCACTAGACAATGTTCCCTGGGGTCCCCCAGGAATACATGCGGACGACCGAGGATCAAAGGGTAAATAGGATCAGGCAGCACAGCCGCCTGGATGCTACCTGTAACGTACCTGCACCGAATGTCAATCCGAGCAATCGGCAAGTCCATAGCTACGGAGCTCCTCATGGCCAGCTGAAATTCTCTTGTCTCGCCGGTGAGCTGCCCTGGGCTCACAAGGTGGGATGAGATTACAGCTTCAAACTGCAATCCTGTATCGTATAGACATTCCACCTGCTTCCCATTCACCTCTATCGTTTCGATCACAGGTGATTTCTCAGACTTTGGTTTCTCCCGACCCTTAGGTGTGGTCTCGCTAGGTCTACCTCTAGTAGAGGCGAGACACGCCAAGTGCAAGTCCTTTGACTTCCTCAGACAATCTACAGTATTATGGGAAGGAGACTTACAGTGTTTACACCACCTCTTACTCCACTTCCGTTTTGGGGAGGCGGGAGGGCTTGGCTTATCGGGTTTCTTACCAGAGTCTTTTACCACAGGATCTGCTACATTGGATGATTCTTTGGGACCTTTGGTCTTGGGCTTCTGATCAAGCCCTTTCTGCCTTTTCTGTGAATCAGTCTGACTGGAATCCCCAGTCTCACCATAGACTTCCACATACCTTTCAGCTAACTTATTTACTATGTCTAGCCTTTCCGCCCCATTTTCCCCTAAGAAATTCCTTAAAGGCTTGGACATCTGCATTTTCATTTGATCCACCACCATCAACTCTCTCAGACTCTCATAATCCTCTTTGAAATTGGCCAACGCCATCCACTTCAACAGGTATGAGTTCAACCTCACACTATAGGCCGAGAACATCTCACCTGGTTCTCTCTTGGAAGTTCTGAACCTCCGCCTGTAAGCATGGGCTGTCATTTCGAATCTTTTCAAAAGAGCCGATTTCAGGGTTGGATAATCATTTTCCATCCCTGGGGGAAGACGCGCATACACTTCGTACGCGGTGCCACGGAGTCCTTGTGAAAGCTTAAGATTCCAACGCTCAGGCTCTAAACCCATAGCTTTACACATTGCCTCGAACTTCTCTAAGAATTGATCTATCTTCTCTTGGTCCGGTTCAAATGGTGGAAACGGCCATTTCATAGCATGGTAAGCTGGTCTGCTGGCTACTGATGAGCTAGGTAAAGCTACTCCACCTACTGCTCCCTCAGAATCACCGCCAGATTTAGCCTCTACCTCAAGTTGCTTCATACGGAACTCATGTTCCATTTCCAACTTCCTAGCATCCAATTTCTTAGACTCTAGGTCAGCTGCCAGTTTTTGTGCTTGTTGGTCTGCCACCAACTTTTGCTCTTCCAGTGCTACCTTTCGAGCTTCCAGCTCAATTTCTGACTTTCTTCGCTCACTCTCTTCTGCTCTGAAGTTTCTCTCTACTTCCAGTACATAGGCTTTAAACTCCTCACCTTCCAATCCCATCTCAGTTGCAGATGCCCGCACCTTAACTAAATCTAAAGTACGAGTAGCCATGCTTAGTGTAACTTAGTATCAGTATAGATATGCAATACCCAATCACAATGCTAACTGTACTCCAACCAACACTGTAACTATGTATCTATACTAACTTAACTAAATGTCTGTCCACGTCGAAGAGAAAGGTATCAGTAGCCCTACTCGCAAGTAGACAATAGGTATAGGACAGATGACACTATAACCTATTCCTACGAGATGTCAGAACAAAGAGAAGATCCCGGACGGGCCCCCACTCTATCTTGTGACAAGACCGCCAGGGCTTGGTCTGGTTTGCCACGATAGATACTATCCCCTGCCTTTGCTCCAACCACCTCAATAGCACTCTACATCTACCAGGCCCCACACAAGCCGGGACAGCTTAACCTTCCCTCCCTCACCTAGGGTTCCAAACCCCAAGGGGGCTCGGACCAGACACCAGTCATAACACTGCACAAAGGCATAGCTAAGAGAACAAAAATTTAATTCTGAACTACGTCAACCACAACACAGAGAAGGATGACTGAAAGCCAGACTAGAAGAACTATGTACAAGATCAAAGACGCAGATGAGTATTCATCATGGAGGCGGACGATAGCTCGTGCGGTTGTCCAGTCGTGGTAGCGACTCACCCAGGCTCCTCCAGAGGACCGGAACTCCAAGGTGTGCTGCCTCTCCAAAGTTCCCTCTTCACACAGAACCTAGCAAGGGCTGATCAAGCGCAGTACCACTGCCTGACTGACACTGCACTAATGAACAAGGATCCTTCCTTGCTGTCGTACTATTTCCCTCGTCACACTCCTGATGAAGTCTGGGCCGACCCTAGAACATTAGCGGTCTCCCACTTGCAGAAAAAGTACATGTAGCACCGTCTCAAAATACACAAGAGCCAGGTCACTCTTCTATCTCATAGGTGACCCACACACTGATATGTCACCTACACAATGAGCGGTTGCTCCACACGAACCCACAATGTCACTGGTAAAGTCTATCAGGTGACTAAACACTTCACCTTATTTCCATGTCCTTGGACAAATAGATCTTCACACAGTATCATGTAACTACCCTGATCAATGGGTAGTAATCACAACCTAGCATACACTGTCAACAGTTCATCACGATGGCATGAGGTAGCTCCCTACCTTCACAAACATTGTCAACAGTTCATCACATTAGCATGAGGTAGCTCCCTACCTTCACAAACATTTCACTCTGGTGTTTCCACCAATGTTGTAATCAATGTCCTAGTTCACTGGACCACATGTTGGCTTCATAAAGGTAACCAATGTAGAAACACTATTTAAGCATCAACTGATACATGGTGTCCCATAACCCAGCCGGGCCAGAAGCATATAACACAGGTCATGGTGACCGGTAACAATGATCACTCTGCTCAACTTGAAAGGTCACTACCTTGCAATCACCAAGGTTTACACAGAGGTTGAATGTCACCAGTGCTTCACTGGCCAGAATCACCAGACGTTTCATTGTTGGATCCTCTCAGGATCGGATGACACTCGTCGGACTCTTGACGGAGGTCCTAACCTAGACCTACCGACTTATTCAGCACTCAGCTCCTTCCAACATTGATCTTGCAGAATCAGACGACCACTCCCAGTATGGCCTCAATCAACTTCTGGATAGGCACTGGAATGAGTGGGCCCATAGAGCTCATGGTGCAGCTCTTGAATCTTCTACTGTATAGTAATAACAGATCCTGAAACACGGAGAGGTTGGTGTGAGTACTCAACTACAACAAAGACTACCAGCATCTCCACCCTGTCACCTGCCTCTCAGACATTCCTCATGTCTACCAACATGAGTATGAAATCATCACATCATAGATCTACTTAGTCACTATAATATATAGGCATAATGATGGTAGAAAAAGCAATAGCACACCTGTTCAGTCAAGTAACACTTCTGGGCTACATATAACCCCTAGCACCAGAGTCGACTGTATGACTCTGTCAAGCATCCTTCGCCTGGTGCCAGTCCAATCCGGTTTCATCTTCCATCATCAATCAACATATACACTGACTTTCCTTTCAGTGTAGGGATTACTGTATCGAGAAGGTGTCCAGCCGGACATCTCCTTCCTGACAGACTCATCAATTCATCAATCCCTTAACCCATGGACTGATGAATTACACACATTAATAACTATATGTCCATAATGAATTATTCTCCTGATAATTCATTACTATAGCATTAACTAAGGAGAACTCATGACTTGTTACACTTAAATAACAAAATCATATCACAGCCATAGTGTCAGGTCTGGGATCCCTGCCCCAGATCCTGAGTTGCCCTTGTATTCACTGACTATCTTTCAGGTCAGTCATACCTGTGCCGGTCGAGCACAGCTGTGGTGGCCATCCACCATTACACTTTCCCACAGCTACTGTGGGTCTCGTGTACCTTGTCCCGTGACGACTTAAGTCACGTCATCCAATGTAGCAAACCTCTAGACTCCACTACCAAACTCTGACTCCGCCTTTTTTAGGGGGGGATTATTCCTCTCATATACTACTACTTCACGGCAGTACTCCACGTACTCCATGAACCGAGTCAGGGTTCCAGAAGAGTAGAATATTAGAGACAGAAACGGTTAGGTTCAAACCTCGATCTATCTAGACACCTCGGCCTCGAATTACGGAGTGCCGCATCACCCTCGATCGGGTATGTTCACTCATCGGATATGCACGATTGCATTGGGTCGGACCTATTACCGATCGGGTTGGGGGTACCGGCCTACCTCCCGCTGCCTAGACAAACGTAAGTTGGAACACGCACGGTCATCCTAGCGACCGGACATGACAACAAGCAGTAACAATAGTATCATGAATACTTCTTATCAACTGTTATCCTACCGATGCAACACCATTCGGCTTACGCGGAATAACACTGCTATCTGCACACAGCAAATATACCACTGCTGATCTCATCTTGATTCCTCGAAACATCACCATCACTGGTAGCACAATTAAGTTACCATTCTAATGTCCCGAAGCACATTACACATCTTTAATAATAAGCTCTACCTTATCATTTACAGCGTCTAGCATGTTGATGTAATGACTGACAAACTGTCGCCTTGCCTGCGTAATTCATAAACCAAACCCGTAACTGCTACACACTGTAAAGCACATCGTTTGGCCTATTTTGTTTACACACCACTCGCTGTGGAATACGGCTTGTTCCGTCAGGTAACACATTACATTGCTGATCGATAAAGCCTACTTAAATATGCAAACCGCCAACTGTAACGGATAACTCTACGCGACAATTCAATTTTGCGACGGCAATTAATTCATTCCGGGAACTCAGCACGGCATCACGACAACAATTAAATAATAGAATAAGTATTCAACTAACCTGTGATTGAAGAATCACAACCTTGACTGCAGATGTCCGCACTGGCCGCGAATATTGACATCAAAATTACATCAGCCTGTTGGCTGCGATCTGCCTACGCTGAGGTTTGGTGAGCGACTGCTCACGACAAAGTCAGTGCGCCTTCCACTCGCCTACCCGGGCCGCGTGACTTTCATGATTCATGAAGAAAACCAGAGTCACGACAAGTTCCACCAACCCGTGCTGCATGTAGCACTCGTGAACTTAGAGATCTCTACCACGTACGCACTTGAGGGAACATTCTAGATTTTTCTATAAATAACTAGAATAGCTCCGCCCCGCACTACTTTTCTAGGGAAATCCCCTATTAATTGATATTAATTTCAAGGGAGACCAACGCCCCGCACTCCCTTCAAAGGGATATTATGCAGAGATCTGCCGATCTTTATCCGTTTCGTCACACCAACCAACGCTGGTGGGTAGCTTTATCAGATATCTGGAATTTGGTCGCAGCAGTGGGCAGTTGCAGCTTATCTGTCATAGGCAAAATACAATGATAACATCGCCTGCAGCAATAGTGATAGCAAGAAGAAATAATTTTCATATCTATGAGTGGACACAAATTATCTCAGCAAATAGTAATAGTGACAACTGCTTTAATGATTGTCTTGTTTCTCTACTTTTGATTGTGGTAATGTGTTATTACTTACATGTCATGCAGCCTGTCATAGCTTGTTACTGTGGAATGATGTGATTTATACTTAGTGCAAATTGCTATTTCTTATGGTTGAGGTTGCTCATCTTCATCAGTTGCTTTTTAAATAGCTGCTTCTGAAAATATATACTTCACCAACATTCATTCACCTCTACCACTATTTACAATCATTCACCATCTACTGCCTCCATCATCACCATTTACAACCATTCACCATCTAATGCCTTCATCATAACCATTTACAACTATTCACCATATAATACCTTCTTCACCACAATTTACAACCATTCACCATCTAATACCTCCGTCATCACCATTTACAAACTATTCACCATCTAATACCTATTTCACCACAATTTACAACCATTTACCATCTAATACTGCCATCATCACAATTTACAACCATTCACCATCTAATACCTCCTCATCACCATTTACAACCATTCACCATCTAATACCTTTGTCATCACCATTTACAGCTATTCACCATCTAATACCTCCGTCATCACCATTTACAACCATTCACCATCTACTACCTCCATCACCACCATTTACAACCATTCACCATTTACTAACTCCACCACCATTTACAACCATGACCATCTACTGTCTCCACCACCATTTACAGCCACTCACCATCTACTACCTCCATCACCATCATTTATAATAATTCACCATCCATTACTACATCCACCACCATTTACAATCACCTGTCATTTACCACCTACTTCCTTATCCATCATCTACTATCTCCACCATTAACATTTATCATCCACCACAATTTACAACCATTCACCATCCATTATCTACTGGCTTTACCACCACCATTTACAACAGAGAAATACAAGAGGCTTTCCTTCAAGAAGCAGATGAAAATCATAAATAAATTGATTGCATAAATTAGATGTAGACAATAAATACTTTTTTGAGTGTGTTAGAAATAGAGATATACTGTAGAACTTTTTGGCAACTTGCAAACTTGAACATAGTGGTGTAATCAGAACAATAGTACAGATCTTATCCAAGACTCTGGAAGTATGATATTAAAATCAAGTTCCGGCATAAATAAAAAAACAAAGAAATCTAGTATCTGAAATAATAATAAAATGAAGTTCAAAGGGCATAAATAAAAAAACAAGAAATCTAGTATCTGAAATAATAATAAAACTACCTATCTCAACTATAACCCAGAAAGGTTTCACAGAATATAACTTAATTTTTTAAATGTTATATTGACTGCGGCGTTCTGACTGTCTTTTTGTTCTTCTGGCCAGGCTTGAAACGTGTCCTGAAGGCAAGGGCCGAAATGGTTGAGAACCGCCTGGCAGACTGGGCCCTGGGTGAGGCATTGGCTTTTGGCTCTCTGCTGAAGGAAGGAATCCATGTCAGGCTGAGTGGGCAGGATGTAGAGAGAGGTACTTTCAGGTATGTATAGAGACAAGTACCATCAGGTGTGTAAGAGAAATTGAGGTACTTTAAGGTATAAATAGAGAAGGGAGTACTGTCAGGTAGTGGAGAGGCAGTGAATGGTATTTCAGGTATACAGAGATGGTGATGGGAATGATACTGTCAGGTATACAGCTATCTGTAAGGGAATGGTAATTTCAGCTATACAGAGATGGTGAAGGGAATGGTACTTTCAGCTATACAGAGATGGTGAAGGGGAGGGTACTTTCAGCTATACAGAGATGGTGAAGGGAAGGGTACTTTCAGCTATACAGAGATGGTGAAGGGAATGGTACTTTCAGCTATACAGAGATGGTGAAGGGAATGGTACTTTCAGCTATACAGAGATGGTGAAGGGAATGGTACTTTCAGCTATACAGAGATGGTGATGGGAAGGGTACTTTCAGCTATACAGAGATGGTGAAGGGAAGGGTACTCAGTATACAGAGATGAGGAAGGGGAGGGTACTTTCAGCTATACAGAGATGGTGAAGGGAATGGTACTTTCAGCTATACAGAGATGGTGAAGGGAAGGGTACTTTCAGTATACAGAGATGAGGAAGGGAAGGGTACTTTCAGTATACAGAGATGGTGAAGGGAAGGGTACTTTCAGCTATACAGAGATGGTGAAGGGAAGGGTACTTTCAGTATACAGAGATGAGGAAGGGAAGGGTACTTTCAGTATACAGAGATGAGGAAGAGAATGGTACTTTCAGCTATACAGAGAAGGGGAAGGGAAGGGTACTTTCAGTATACAGAGATGAGGAAGAGAATGGTACTTTCAGCTATACAGAGATGGGGAAGGGAATGGTACTTTCAGCTGTACAGAGACGGGGAAGGGAATGGTACTTTCAGCTATACAGAGATGGGGAAGGGAATGGTACTTTCAGCTATACAGAGATGGGGAAGGGAATGGTACTTTCAGCTATACAGAGATGTAGAAGGGAATGGTACTTTCAGCTATACAGAGATGGGGAAGGGAATGGTACTTTCATCTATACAGAGATGGTGAAGGGAATGGTACTTTCAGCTATGCAGAGATGGTGAAGGGAATGGTACTTTCAGCTATACAGAGATGGTGAAGGGAATGGTACTTTCAGTTATGCAGAGATGGTGAAGGGAATGGTACTTTCAGCTATACAGAGATGGTGAAGGGAATGGTACTTTCAGCTATACAGAGATGGTGAAGGGAATGGTACTTTCAGCTATACAGAGATGGTGAAGGGAATGGTACTTTCAGCTATACAGAGATGGTGAAGGGAATGGTACTTTCAGCTATACACATGCCCAAATAATGTCAGTAACCAGTTCTCTTTGTGAGTTAACTTCTTTAATGATATCTTTCTATACTTATGCACCCACAGTGTTCTCACAACTCTTCTATAAAACCAGATCTCTACATCTTCCACACAATTCCTCACTTGTCTAATATTTGTTCATGATTCACTTCCGTACATCAAGAACATTGGGATTGCTCTTCACAGCACCCATTTCATGACAGGTGTGTAGATAGGGAGCAGGTGTGTGGGTGTCACAATGAGGAAGTTGCGCTGTCAGTGGCATGAGTGCTGTCAGGCATAGGTTCAGTGTCAGCCCTTGATGTTTGCTACCAGAGGGAGACTGACCACCTACTCTTGCCTTCACAAATGTGCTGTTGGCAAACTATTGAATGTAAAATTACTTATAAAATCATCCTGGGGTTTATCGCAACATCCTGCAAAGGACATGCAATTTTGTTTGATTTGTTTCTATTTTCCATAGCAAGTCTGACATTTTCTTTTAAACTGATCTGTTGTCAGCCATCGCCATCATGTTCTACACCATCAGACAATTGACAAGAAGACAATTGTGCCACTGAACACCCTTTACCCAGACCAGGCTAACTACACTGTCTGCAACAGCTCCTTGTCAGAATACGGTGTCCTCGGTATGTATATGTTTGTAATCCTTTATATTTGTTTTCTTTCCTTATTGCTTTCATATCAAGTTGAGTCACTGTTCCACACATTTGGTGTGTAAAGCATTCTTATCGAGCCAAAATAGGCCTTGCCAGTCATCTTAGAACTCAGGGCTCCAAACTATCAAGCCCACTGGATGAAATGAAAGGTCATCATCATTCTTGATGGACAAACACACTTTATTTTGCACTAATCTAAAGTGTTAGGGAGCCACAGTGGCATGGAGGCTAGATGTGTGCCTGCTGGCCCTGCATCAGGGCGGATTCACATGTTTTGTTTAAAACCGACCTGGGCTTTCAGATCAGATTAACCTAAAATGGGTACCAGAACATTTCTTGAATAGTACAAGTAGCTAGCCTGACACTGACCGTATCACACACTGATTGCCGGTTGGTCTATAAAAATGTGGATCTAGAACCTTATGCCTATAGGCTTGTAAAAGAATCCTTTACTGTTACTTAAGTGTGAGATCCTGTCTTATCTTCATAATGGCTTCAGAAAAGAGGGTTACTGCTGTCGAGCTAATACCAAGTACACACAAAATATAACTATGAAGCTCTACAAATGGAAAAACAGATATAGGCGAGCATTTTGACCAAAATCTGTATCAACCCAGCAACAGCAAACTCTGAACTAAGGGATCTTAAGAAGATAATCTGATGTTGGTTGAATAACCTTGTTCAGATCCCAGTTAAATATTCTGTTCTGTTTGTCTGTGTTGTGTGTTCTTGTTCATTGACAAATGCTTTGGTGGAAACATGTGCTTGTACCTATGTTTGTGTTTCTTTTCCTCCAGCTTCCAAATAATATTTTGTTTATTTAGAGTCTGTTCATGATGGTTGTACATTTATAAATAGTACATGTTGCCTTAAATGGATTTCTTTCAAAACAGACTAAACCAAGTTTGTATATGCAGTGCGAATCTGTCAAAGAGCTGGATTTTTAAAATTAGTTCACATACATTTTCTGTTGTTTAAAATAGGTTTCGAACTGGGCTACTCTATAACAAACCCCAACGCACTGGTCATCTGGGAAGCTCAGTTTGGAGACTTTGTTAACACAGCACAGTGCATCATTGACCAGTTTATTTCCAGTGGTCAAGCCAAATGGGTTAGGCAGTCAGGCATTGTGCTTCTGCTTCCTCATGGCTTTGAAGGGATGGTAAGCTTGATTTGTTCTTGTGTTAGATACAGACTTTTCTAGAACACTAAAATATTGTTGGGCTTCCAGTAGTGTCTAGAAAGGGTATGAGCAATCTAGCACTTAAACTTCCAGTGCACTGATGGTGGTGTAGGGGATTCGACCCCTACACCGGTCACTTGAACTTAAATGTTGACTTCTTATTTAGAAAGCAATGGCAAACTACTGAATGTACATTTCCTAGGAAACCACTAAAATATTATACTTAACATGATCTATGGAGAGTGTACATTAGCACCATCAAGCACCTATACAGAGTGTAAACCTCACTGCATGCTGGCAGCCATCTGTCAAAAATTGTCATACAGTGCAATATATAGAGGGTAGGTAACAAATTATTGGAAGCTGTGGTAGCGCAGTGGCTAGAAGCTGGCCTACCGACTCAATTATCCTGGGTTAGAAGTGGATTTTAAAGAATTGACCCAATCTAAAATAAAAATAAAAGTCCAGTAGCAGGAACCTGCTGTGGGTGTGTGAAGTGTTGGGATCATCACATTATGTAGACCATAGTGCTTGGAGAAATAGGTGGTCAGTCTCTCCCTCCCATGTCAAACATTGAGAACTGTCACTGAACCCTCGTACAGTTGTACTCATGTCATTGTCAGCTATAAATGGGTACCAAGAAATATCCTGGGAAGTGGAGGCGGTCGGAATGATATTGACGACATCATTCCTGCAGTGCTGACTGGGCTATAACAATGTTGGTCCAGCACCATTTGCCCTGTATGTCTTAATGATTCCTTTTAAGCAACTGATAGTACAAACTTAATTATAATTGTTAACGTGAACATTACTGAACTTTACGTGAACATCACATTATCACTGAATATAAGAGAGAGAGAGAGTGCTGAAATGCTATATAGAACCAGTTTTGCTGTATGGCAGTGAATCTTGAGTGTAAATAAACAAATTAAGAAGATATTAGAAGCAACAGAGATGTGGTTCCTGAGACGATTGTTGCGAATTCCTTGGACTGCCAGAGTAACTAACGACGACTGCCTGAAACAGGCTAACGAAACTAGAACATTATAT
Source organism: Cepaea hortensis (assembly GCA_963921405.1). Taxonomy (NCBI): domain Eukaryota; kingdom Metazoa; phylum Mollusca; class Gastropoda; order Stylommatophora; family Helicidae; genus Cepaea; species Cepaea hortensis. The sequence continues at coordinate 19,737,371 of OY992880.1, read as the reverse complement.
ACAACAATAAGAAAGAGACAAACAGCTTTCTTCGGCCATGTGATGAAAAGAGAGGCATTGGAGAACATCGTGACAACTGGAAAGATCAGGGGGAAGAGAGGCAGAGGCAGACCAAGAGAAATGATGCTGGATGGATTGAGATGGTGGCATGGAGAAATATCATCAGCAGAGTTGATCCAGAAAACCATAGACCAAGATCTGTGGAGAGCCATGAAAGTCTACGCCAGCTGGCAGGGCACTTGATGATGATGATGACGTGAACACAGATATGTTTTACCACATAAAATTGGCTGGGAAAACAGCAAGTCATGAAGAGTTTCTTCAGCTTAGCCAAAGTTACTCCAACGGGACTCCCAGTTTAAAATTGTCTTATTTATTTGCATTGTAAATATTAGATGCCTCGAGGGAGATACTGGTCTCCGTGGCGAAGGTGTTATGAACGCGATTCGGAAAAAAGGTATAGGTGCCGGTCATTCAGAAAGCAATGGCAAACTACTGACGTAAAACTTGCCCAGGAATCACGAAGAGCCAAAATGCTGGGGTTGACTGCTATGTCCTGTGAAGGACATGCAACTAAATTAAGAAATGAAGGGAGACTCCTGGTGCAAGAGAGACAACTTAAACATTCCACAACACTTAATGGTAGACATGGAGATAGCCTGAGCCTTTGCCTTGAGATCACCAATGGAGGGAGATGACTAGACAAGATAGAATAATAATATTCATCAATAGAAAAGAAGTCAGCAACAGAACAAGATGTCTGTATACTGCCCCACCTATGTTTCTGCCCATGTATTGTTGAAAATGACTTAAAGGTAGTTACATGGCAGATACTGTCATTGCCGTATGAACTGTTGGGCCTTCACATATGCTAGGCTTTGACTTCAGTTGGGGGGCCTGTTCCCTTCCGAGACATTTCCCAGAAAATCGTCTGATGCCCATATTTAGGCTGGGTTAACCCCAGAACTGTACAGCTCGGGAAACAAGATGCTGCTACTGCTGGGAATTGAATCTAGACCACTGCCTTGGCAGACAATTTATGGGATTTTACGTACCCTGGATTTATAATGAGGTCATGTTTAATGACTTGTCTCATATTTTCAGGGCCCGGAACACTCAAGCTGTAGATTGGAACGATTTCTTCAGTCTAGCAATGATGATGCAGATTACTTCCCTGTAAGTTCACATAGTTAAATTTCCTGTTTAATTCTTGTTCCAAACTAAGAAAATTATCTAGAGCTGTCTGCCTTGTTTATTGTTGTGGTTTAAGGCCAAAGCTGCATATTCTTGATGCGATAGTGAATTTTGTAATGTTGTTTTATTTTTCTCTTTCATTTATATTCATTGTAGTTGAGCTGTTATATATTCATTGTTTGTAGTTGAGCAGTTAGGATGCTGATATAAGAATTGATTGTACACTGTAGAGTGAATGTGTGTACACTAGTAATTTCTTGCAAACTGTAGGCCGAACATATGTACTCTGTGATAATTGCATGTAGAATGAATTTGCACACTGTAGAGTGAATGTTTGGACATTGTAGGGTGAAGGTTTCTACACTGTAGTGATTGCCTGTATACTGTAGGGTGAATGTTTATACATTGTAGTGATTGCCTGTATACTGTAGGGTGAATGTTTCTACACTAGTGATTGCCTAAAAATAGTGTGAATGTTTGTACATTGTAGTGATTGCCTGAAAATAGGGTGAATGTTTGTACACTGTAGTGATGGCCTGAAAATAGAGTGAATGTTTGTACACTGTTGCACTCCTTCACCATATGTTCAGAATATGATTCTCTCCCTCTCTCTCTCTCTTTCCCCCCCCCCCCCCTTCTTTCATATTTCCTCCCTATAAATCCCCCCCCCCCCTGCCCCTACACAGTATGCATAAAAATGGAAGCTAAATTAAATAATACATATTAGAACAAGTCTAGATGTCTTCATAAAATGTGATTTGTGGGTCTACTTATGTTATAAACCGAATTTCAGAAGGGCGAGAAGTACAGAACAGTATGGATGGGAAAAACAATATCAAGTAATCGGTTCTTGTATTAACACGATCTTGAAATAATCTTAATTCCTCCCCTGGAAATCCTCAAATTCTCCCCCTGGGAGGGAATTCCCCACCGGTTGAGAACCACTGGTCTATGGTGAATGTGAGTAAATAGAGTATTTACCAGTATTCTCTGTGACCGCTGCCTGGGCAAACTGGCCTTTAATCGTCTGTCAAGAATGTTTCTGTTTACAAAATTAAATCTATGAACAGAAACATGAAACTGGCTCAGTGTAATAATTGAGAGTTCAATATGACTTTTGTAGATAATTATACATGGTGGATAATTGCCATACATCTTCTTTTTTGCAGCCCGAGGGTCCCAGTTTTGAAATCCAGCAACTGCATGAGACGAACTGGTTTGTGGGAAACTTTACCACACCTGCCAATTTTTTCCATGCAATGAGGAGACAGATTGCCCTTCCATTTAGAAAGCCTGTAAGTATATGTGTATTAATGTCAATGGTTTAGTACACTTTATTTTGAACAGCCCATTTACCTAACAGTTGGTATGTGTGTTTGTGTTCAGTTTAGACTGTCCGTCCTAACAGTTGGTGCGTTATCCATCAATAGAGGAAAACATGAGCCACCTATTCCTCAGTGCATTCAGGCCTGTACAATGTGATGGCCAAGTACAGCACAGGCTCATGGCTGGTTCTTGCTTCAGAACAAGTTTTGGGAGTCACAGCAGCTTAGTGACTGGACCCTGGTCTGCCGGACTGCTGGTCATGGAGTCAGTCTGCATCAGGGCAGATTTGCTGGTCATGGATTCAATCTGCATCAGGGCAGATTTGCTGGTCATGGATTCAATCTGCATCAGGGCAGATTTGCTGGTCATGGATTCAATCTGCATCAGGGCAGATTCATATTTTTTCTTAAAAGACTTGGACTCTGAGGTCGACCCAGCCTAAAATGGGTACCAAGAAATATCTTGGGAAGTAAAGACGGCCGGCGTGATACTGATCAAATAACTCACCCCAGTGCTGATTGGTTGACACAAATATGGGTCTAGTACGGTATGCCCAGTGCACTTTACGGTATGTAAAAGGGTCCTTTACTGACTGGTTATCCACCCAACAGTTTGAGGGTGGTTTATTTCAGACTGTCCAACTATCCACCTAGTAGTTTTAAATAGTTCATTTTTAAGACCATACATCCATCTAACAACCTTGACACCGCAAGGTACAGGAGGAACAAGATGAGATCCATCTAATAATTTGTGGATTATTTTAGACTGTCTGTCCATGTAATAGTTTGTGTGGTTTATTTTAGACTCTTCATTCATCAGACAGTTTGTGTGGTTTATTTTAGACTATCCATGTAATAGTTTGTGTGGTTTATTTTAGACTGTTCATTCATCAGACAGTTTGTGTGGTTTATTTTAGACTATCCATGTAATAGTTTGTGTGGTTTATTTTAGACTGTCTGTCCATGTAATAGTTTGTGTGGTTTATTTTAGACTATCCATGTAATAGTTTGTGTGGTTTATTTTAGACTGTCTGTCCATGTAATAGTTTGTGTGGTTTATTTTAGACTATCCATGTAATAGTTTGTGTGGTTTATTTTAGACTGTTCATTCATCAGACAGTTTGTGTGGTTTATTTTAGACTATCCATGTAATAGTTTGTGTGGTTTATTTTAGACTGTCTGTCCATGTAATAGTTTGTGTGGTTTATTTTAGACTATCCATGTAATAGTTTGTGTGGTTTATTTTAGACTGTTCATTCATCAGACAGTTTGTGTGGTTTATTTTAGACTATCCATGTAATAGTTTGTGTGGTTTATTTTAGACTGTTCATTCATCAGACAGTTTGTGTGGTTTATTTTAGACTATCCATGTAATAGTTTGTGTGGCCTATTTTAGACTGTTCATTCATCTAACACAGTGGTTCTCAACCTTTTTTGGCCCGTGCACCTCTTCACCATATTTTAAGCATGCCATTCTCCCCCCCCCCCCCACACACACACACAGTATATGTAAAAATTGAAGCTAAATTTAATAACACATACTAGAACAAGTCTAGACGTCTACATAAAACGTGATTTGCGGGTCTATTTATGTTATAAAATGAATTTCAGAAGGGCGAGAAGTACAGAACTGTAAAATATGGAGGGGAAAAACAATATCAATTGGTTCTTGTATTAACCAGATCTTGAAATAATCTTAATTAGTCAGTTGGACTAAATTGTTGACTTATCGTCCTTGACTTGGGACTGTAAATTACAAGTACCTCAGAAGTCAGCGTGGATTCACCTGATGGCGAGGGACACTGGTAATTTGGAAAGCTTATCCACACGCAAAATTTAGTCCAGTTCACTAGAAGTGAACATGAACAGGAGCACAATGCCAGACTGCCTAACCCATCTGTTCAGGCAGCCTTCTCTTGTGTTGTTCCTAAGAATGATTGTGTAATATATATGTTCTGTTTGTTTGCTTCAGCTGATCGTGTGCACACCAAAGTCGCTTCTTCGACTTCCGGAGGCCCGCTCAAGTTTCAACGACATGTTTGAAGGTACCCAGTTCCAGCGGTTAATCCCTGAAGCTGGCGAGGCAGCCCAGAATCCAGCTGGTGTCAAGAAAGTCATTTTCTGCACTGGCAAAATCTACTACGAGTTTGTCAAGGAGAGAGAAGCCAAGCAGCTCACTGGCGATATTGCTATTTCACGAGTAGAACAGGTACTGTTTGTGTGAGTCATTTACTTAACCGTGAATGTATTGAAGTCCTTGAAAATTATGTTGCGTGAGAATTTAATGAGTATATCTACAAAAACGAATAATGGAATTGATCAGCATTACAAGAACATAATCACAAGTAACAGAATGAATGTTGCAGCTAGAAAGCCTTCATCAACTCATAAAAAGACACTGATACAACTAAATTAAAACAAGTCATGCAACTTGAGTTTGTCCAAAGTTATCCAAATCTTAGGGCACAAAAATCTAAACTGAGCGCCATAGATTAGCTGATTAGAAATGTCATAGTAGGGAAAGTTTAAAACAAGGGGAAATAGAGATGGAAGGGGTGGGGGGGAATATCGTCTTTACACGGAAGACACAAGTGGGTTGGGCACAGACCAAAGAAAGGGGAGAGTGCACAGTTAGTGAAGTGGGAGTGACTGACAAGAAAGAGGTGTGAATGATATTTAAAAAAAAAAAATTATTTTAAAAATTAAATTTAAATGACACTGCTATTATTGAGGTTGCATGGTAAAAATTATATGCAAGATTTAACGCCTGTGACCTGGATATCAGACACACCACAATGATCTGTACTGTTGAAATATGTAAAAACCCGTCTATGAACACTACTATTCACATCCGAAAAATGTTTCCTAAATCTTTCAGCCAAGCGTTAGCCTATTTTGCCGATGTATTTTATGCCACACCATTTTGCAGATGGAATAAATGAAATTTCGGCTTGGGCAGAACTCCTCACAGGTAGACTGTGAACTATGAAAATGATAAAAATAAAGACAGAAAACAAAAAGTCTCAATTCTGAGAATGGGTGATAATGGCCACTTAATTTCTTTTAGAGTAGAAAACATGTGACATTACCTGTTCCCCTAAGATTGAAAACTTGTGAAATTATTTCCCTTTAAAAAAACTTTTGAATTTTGATTCCCGGGTGTTGTAATTGGTACAATATTTGTGTGTCTCTCTGTGATGAAATTTGTCATTTTATTTGGAGTGTTAAAACTTGTAGCGGATTGGTCAGGAAGTTGGACTGACAAATGGCATAGCACAGTCGGACAAGTGTTTGTCGCTCGGATTTACCATTTGCTACAGGAAAAGACCAATTCCTCTGTGTACTCAGGCCAGAAAAATATGGTGGTCTCAACACTTTACATACAGCAGCAGGTTCTTACTGTGGGGCTTTTCTTTTCTATTTGTTTTTATAAACATGTAAAATTGATTGTTTCTTGAGTTGAAACTATCAAATTGTTTCTCTCTGAGCACTGTATTACCTTGTTTATTGTTTGCTCACATTTTTATGATAAGACAAATTCAGAGCCTGTGAATAAGCCAAAAATTGTAATTGTAGTAAGTCATTATCTCTGTGTATTGTGCATTGGGTGTGAAAATATATAAACATGAAAAAGATCAGATGTATGTGAGAGAGCGAGAATTAGTTAGGTAGTTAGCAAGTTATAGTTAATTAGGTAAGCAGTAAGTAGGCAGTCTTAGGTGGTTTGTCAATCGGTTAGTTGGTTAAGTGGGTTGGATAAAGTTGGCTAGTTAGTTTAAGTTGGTTGGTTGGTTAATTAAGTTCGTTGATAGGTTAGTTAGTTTGTTACGAACAAACTATTTTCAAAGGATCACAAATTCAACACTGAGAGCAGAATTTGTCTGTTTGTTTGTTAGTTAGTTATGAAATTGTAGCATTAATCACTGGGTTAATTTATTTCTCACACCAGCTGACTCCCTTCCCTTTTGACCTCATCAAGAAGGAGCTGGAGAAGTACCCCAAGGCCAGAATCTGTTGGGCCCAGGAGGAGCACAAGAACATGGGAGCCTACACATACGTGGAACCTCGCATGCGCACTGTGTTCCGTAAACTTGGCATTCGGAAGAGATTAGAGTGAGTTTCATGGTCTACAGATGATAGCTTTAGTATTAGAGTGGTTAGTTTGTGGAACATTGTCATAAAGCAGGGTGGAGTCATAGAGTGTTTGGTGGAACATTGTCATACAGCCAGGTGGAGTCATAGTGTTTGGTGGAACATTGTCATTCAGGTGGGTGGAGTCATAGTGTTAGGTGGAACATTGTCATACAGCTAGGTGGAGTCATAGAGCGTTTGTTGGAACATTGTCATAAAAATTTTTAGAAAATTTGATGGAATATTGTCATACAGCTGGGTGGAGAACATTTGATGGAATATTGTCATACAGCTGGGTGGAGAACATTTGATGGAATATTGTCATACAGCTGGGTGGAGAACATTTGATGGAATATTTTCATACAGCTGGGTGGAGTCATAGAGTGTTTGATAGAACATTGTCATGAAAATTTGATGGAATATTGTCATACAGCTGGGTGGAGAACATTTGATGGAATATTGTCATACAGCTGGGTGGAGAACATTTGATGGAATATTGTCATACAGCTGGGTGGAGAACATTTGATGGAATATTGTCATACAGCTGGGTGGAGAACATTTGATGGAATATTGTCATACAGCTGGGTGGAGAACATTTGATGGAATATTGTCATACAGCAGGGTGGAGTCATAGAGTAAGTTTGGTGTTTCCTTAGTTCATTCTTGTTTTGACTTTGTTCTTGTTGTTTATAACGATCTTGTTTTGTTTTTTAAAATTTAACTTCAGTTGTTTGTCTAGTTCTTCTCATTTTGACTTAGTTCTGTGTTGTTTGTTCAATAAACAACTTGTTGTTTCATACAACAGTCTTTCATTAGCCTCTTCAAGGCAGTCGTTGTTAGTTACTCTTGGACTACCTATGGAAGATTCAAATGAGAGCAGAATATTCTACACAAGTATAAGAAGAATCCATCCATCCATCATGTGCCATGCCGGTAAGCGTGGGCGGTCATGTTCTGCCATCTAACTCGATCACCAGAGTCGTGGATCAGCTCCGTGTTTCTGTCTCGACCATGCCACAAGGCCAAGCCATCCAGGTACTTGCTTCTAGGTCTTCCCCTTGGTCTGTTCCCCTCGATCTTGCCAGTTGTCACCAAGGTCTCCAAATTATTTCTTCTCATAACATGCCCAAAAAATTGTGACTGTCTACGTCTAATGTCTCTAATCAGTTTACGATCTTCATTTGTTTCTTGAAGGACTTGTTCATTGGTCTTTCTGGCTGTCCATGGTATTCTTTGCATTTTCCTCAGAAACCACATTTCTACAGCCATCAGATGTTTTTCAGCCTGACTGCTCATTGTCCAAGCTTCACATCCATATAAAAGTACAATAAGAAGAATACAAACAGATATTAAATATTGGCATGTATGCTTTTTCTTTGTCAGGTAAAATTGTCTCTGTTCTTGACAGGTATGCAGGACGATACCCATCGGCCGCATCAGCCACAGGCAACAAGCAGATGCACCTGATGGAGCTAGCCCAGCTGTACGAAGCTGCAATGGATGTAGCCCCTGTGCCCAGTGAAGACTTTTAACTGCATGATAGCAACATTGTAACTGGTTTTGGGCATTTATTAACGCAGGCATTCTGTCTGCCCGAGTTGTTAATCTTAAGGTGTATTATAGTGCAGCTATAGAATTATATAAGATATTACAAATAAAACATGTGAATGCAATTAGACGATTGGTATGGTACTTCTTCGTACTCAAATAACCACATTTCTTATAAAATTTGAACAGATGGCAGCCAGTTTCATGTGTTTGCTAAAGTTTTCCCCCCACAGTGGGGTTGGGTGAGACTATTGTCTCTCTGCACGCTCTTATTCAAGAATCTTGGCGAATACATGCCAGTTTGTCGTTCTCTCCACACGTCTGGCTGTTTTGTACGGTATTGAAATTTAACACGCTGGCTTTCTTTTGATTTTGTTGTTGTTGTGTTGGCTAGCTTTGATCTCAAGCATAGTCCATACACGTGCTATTACTTATAGTGCACTGGACTGATGTTTGCGTGTGGATTAGCTTTCCTCATTACCAGTATCCCTCGGCATCAGGGGACCCCACTCTGACTGCAGAGGTGCTTGTAATTTATGTCCCCAAGTCAAGAATGAGAAGTCAACGTTTTAATGCAACTGACCAGTGTAGGGGTTGAATCCTAACCTCGGCATCAGCACACCGGATGTTTAAGAACGAGTTCCCTTACCCAGTTGGCCACGCTGACCTCCGTTCTTGTGATTCATTCTGTCTCTGCCTGTCATGGGGTGTAGAGGTTATGGAACCTTGTTTTTATGTTGGCACAATTTCATGTAAACAGTTAAGATTTTCTAAAATGAAGCTTGTGAGATGGCCCCAGAGCTCGTAGTAATCTGGTTATGCCATCACTCAACCATGGAAATGCTCTGTTAAATTTTTTCCCATAGTTAGCAAATACATGCATTTTCTATATAATTGAAGAAAAGAAGTCCATTTTACGTCATGAGGCTTATTTAGCGTATGTTCTTCTTCTTCGTTCATCCAGAGTTTTTTTTCAGACGTGATTGCGTTGTGCCTGTTTACAGCAGAGCTGCGTTCTTGCGCCGTTAGGCCGACACATCTGACTTCTGAGGGCATTTGTTGACCGGGTTAACCTTCCCGGTAGCGTATGTTACAAACTGCATAGTTCTAGGCGGATCATCACTCAGTCGGTGATGTGGTCACTATAAAAATGACTACTTTTACTTCCCAAGAAATGCTCCGCTACCCATTTTAGGCTGAGTTGACCTGGAAGCCCAATTCATTGGGGGAAAAAAAATCCCTGCCAGAAATGGGATTTGAACATTTGACTACCAGGCCAGCAGGCAGGTGTGCTAACTGCTGCATCCCTAATTAGTAAGATGAATTTATCATAATTCATTAAGAGTCAGTAATCGCAAAAATCCAGTGATAGAGCAAAACTAATAATGAGTTCTGAGCACAGGAACTTCTGGTGAATGTTTGTCTCTTTATTCTTAAAGGGTTACAGGCCAACATGGGACCTGACTCCCAAGGTGACTAAAAGTGTCCTTGACTTGTTACCACCCACAAATAATGAAAGAATATTGTCAGATAATGTTTACTGTGATATTTCTTCACGTGGCTTTCCTGTATTGTAGTTGCTTTCTACTTTGTAATGCTAAGCTTTTCATAATTGGTTATTATGAAATGTTAAAAGTTGTCTACTCTCTCGTTATGTTTTGTTGAATGTATTTCTGTAACAATTATTCATCAGGTGTTAATAAGCTGTTGGCTTCTTTTGCATTTGTGTGTATTGCTTTGTAGGAGTGATACAGTTTTAAAACAATACATTTACATTTGATTAACGAAGAGACAAACAATACATTGCACAATTTATTGCCTGGCAAATGTTGTTGTACCTCATCGGGTGCACACTGCAGAAATAATTCAACAGATATTAAAGCATGTAGTGAATCGTGTCAGCTGATGTTCATGTGTTTCACTGTCACTATGGTAGTTTTAAAGAGACACGCATGTTTTTTTTCAGACTCTGTATAGTAGACACTTCTGAACATCGAGTAACTGTTGGTTATGTGTGCTGGACAGCACACTGCCACATGCCCAAACTCGAGCTAAGGAAAATATGGATTCCTTTTGGGTTGGTAGGTTTAGTCCAGTTGCCAGAATGTTCCACCGTTTGTTTCCTTATGCATTTAGGGATGTGTTCTGGTTTTCCATTTTAAACTGTTGTTCCATTATGCCTGTGTAAATGGTCTGGAATTCACATTGAAATTGACGTATACAGTTAGATGAACTCCTAAACCAACACTTTCAGTAAAAGAAACAGCCACCTTACTCTTTGTCTGCCTTTTCAGTTACCAAATGAGTTGCAGAATGTGGTATTTTTGTTTAGTTTTCATTTAAGTATTTGCTTTTTAAATGTTATTGAAACATAACGGTAAGGGCTGTCATTTGTCACCGGCAGATTTTTATGAAACTAAGACCAAGTATTAAAATATACATTCAGTGCAACAATTACTAAGACAGGTTGTTGAATGGGATAGAGTGACTTAAAGTAGATGTAATGGTTTCTTTCTGTGTAGAATAAACAAAATGTGAACATTTTAGTAAACAAGTGTGATGATATGATATCAAGTGTTGTTAGAAACTGTATTCCTTTGGTGCTGATGAACATTTTATTACGTTAATTTATTGCTAACACCTGTTTATTGTTATCTGTATGTTATATTATTTCTTGTAGAATATGCCATACCGGTATTGAGATTGATACTAAATATTTCAAGTATGGTATTTTAAGCAGATACATTTTCTATATTTTTAGATGAAATATATTAAATTGGCTGTCAATAAATTAAATTGTTTTATTAATTTGTATATATACATGTTTATAATAATTTTGTAGTGAAAAGTGTAAATTAGTTATCTAAATAGAAGCTTGTGCCGTTATTTCTAACTTCTTCAAAATATAATTTAGTTTGTCAAAGAATGTTTGTGTACCTTGAGGCAGGTAATAAATACAAGGTGTAGGATGGTGAACTGGCAGCATTGATTGGGTATGTTATGGTTAGGTAAACACGAGGTGTAGGATGATAAACTGGCATTGATTGGGTATGTCATTGTAAGGTAAACACGAGGTGTAGGATGGTAAACTGGCATTGATTGGGAATGTCATTGTAAGGTAAACACGAGGTGTAGGATGGTAAACTGGCATTGATTGGGTATGTTATTGTAAGGTAAACACGAGGTAGACTGGCATTGATTGGGTATGTTATTGTAAGGTAAACACGAGGTGTAGGATAGTATTGTAAGGTAAACATGAGAGTAAACTGGCATTGATTGTGTATGTTATTGTAAGGTAAACATGAGGTGTAGGATGGTAAACTGGCATTGATTGGGTATGTTATTGTAAGGTAAAAATGAGGTGTAGGATTGTAAACTGGCATTGATTGTGTATGTTATTGTAAGGTAAACACGAGGTGTAGGATGGTAAACTGGCGTTGATTGTATGTGTTATTGTAAGGTAAACACGAGGTGTAGGATGGTAAACTGGCATTGATTGTGTATGTTATTGTAAGGTAAACACGAGGTGTAGGATGGTAAACTGGCATTGATTGTGTATGTTATTGTAAGGTAAACATGAGGTGTAGGATGGTAAACTGGGATTGATTGTTTATTTATTGTAAGGTAAACATGAGGTGTAGGATGGTAAACTGGCATTGATTGTGTATGTTATTGTAAGGTAAACATAAGAGTAAACTGGCATTGATTGTGTATGTTATTGTAAGGTAAACATGAGAGTAAACTGGCATTGATTGTGTATGTTATTGTAAGGTAAACATGAGAGTAAACTGGCATTGATTGGATTGGGTATGTTATCTAAAGCAGGGGTGGGCAAACTACGGCCCGTGGGCCGCATGCGGCCCGCCAAGTGATTTTATGCGGCCCGCGAGGGCATTTAGAAATAAAAATTTTTTTATTCGTTTTTAAGCTATTTTCTTGAATTTTACAGAATTTCATGTACCGTTATGATGAGTGTCAATTACAAACGTAAGATTGAAGATGAATGCCGTGTTTTTAATGATGAATGGACAACTAAGTACTGTTTTATAAAAGTTGGTAGCAAATCAATTTGCTTGTTTTGTCGTAAGTCAGTGCCTGTCTTCAAGGAGTACAATTTAAAAAGACATCAAACAAAACATTCCGATTTCGGATACACTTTAACGACCGAAGAGAAGGAAAGGAAATGCCTTGAGTTGGTGAAAAATTTGGAGAAACAGCAAACTAAACAGTCTTCAATTCAAGATGCTGCAACTGAAGCTAGTCTTGTGCTGTCACACAGAAGTGTAAAATAGAACAAGCCATTTTCTGACGGCGAGTTCATCAAGGAATGTTTGCTAGATGCAGCAAACATTATGTGTCCAGAACAAACAATCAGTTTAGACAACATTACTTTATCAAGGAGAACTGTGGCAGGCGTGTTGACAAGATCAGTGACAATTTGATGCATAAACTTCAAGATGCAAATAAACAATTTTTGTGGTACTCTTTTGCATTGGATGAGAGTACCGATGTACATACGATATTTATACGTGAAATAAACACTTCTTTCAAACTCACTGAAGAGTTACTGAGTGTTGAGTCACTCAAAGACACAACCACAGGCCATGATATATTCGATGCTGTTACTAACTGTATTGAAAGAACTGGGTTGGTTTGGAACAAGATGGCAAGTGTTAAAACTGACGGAGCTCGTGCTTTGACTGGAAAAAATGTAGGTCTGGTAAAGTTAAGTGATAAGATTAAAGCAGAATATCCAGACCACACATTATTGCCACTTCACTGTGTGATTCATCAGGAAAGTCTGTGTAAAACTGTTTTGAATATCAAGAATGTTATTGATCCAGTTGTCAGTATCATCAACCTCATCAGATCAAGAGGACTTAATCAAGACAGTTCAAGTCATTACTTGACTATTTGGAAACTGAACATTCCGATGTCTTGAACCACACCAATGTTCGATGGCTGAGTCTCGGCAAGGTGTTGAAGCGAGTGTGGGAACACAGAGAAGAAATAGTGATGTTCCTAAAGATGAAGGGCATTGAATGTGACTTTAATGTGAATGTGACATTGTCAGCAAAGAGTGGCAGTTAGACTTTATGTTTGCCATTGAAATTATGGAAAAGTTAAATGAATTGAATGTGAAACTTAAGGGCAATGGTGTGTCACAAGAATCATTTACCAACTTGAAAAACATTGCAGCTAAACTGTTATCATTATTTGGATCAACATACATTTGCGAACAAGCATTCTCTTGCTTGAAGATCAACAGATCTAAGAGTAGGTCTTTATTGTCGGACTGCAACTTGCATGCTGTCATGCGAATTTCAACAAGTAAACTTGCTCCACATTTCAAGAATATTGTCAAAAATTACAAGCAGTTCCATACATCTCATTAGAAATCAACAACTGTAGTTACAATGTAGTCGCTGTGTGTCTAAATTAAAGCCATTGATAGATAATAAAGAATATTTGTTATAATAACAAGTTGTAAAATCGTGTTAACAAATTAGTAAAAGTTTTTGTCCATATTGTCAAATATAATGTTTAAGTGTATAAGTAAAATAAAATTGCAATAATTAGTTACTTATACTGCTTAATAACCTATAAATAATTAATAATTACTCATTGTGATAGGTTGCTGTAAACAAAATGGATATATATATATGTATATATATATATATGTATGTATGTATATGTATGTATGTATATATATGTATGTATATTTGTATGTATGTATATATATGTATGTATATATATGTATATATATATATATGTATGTATATATATATGTATATATATATATATATGTATATATATATATATATATATATATATATATATATATATATATATATATATATATATATATATATATATATATATATGCGGCCCGCTAATAGCTTTACATTTGTCAATGCGGCCCTCCGCACGAAAAGTTTGCCCACCCCTGATCTAAAGGAATCATGAGGTGTGGCAGAGTCTAACACATATTTGGGTAGCAATATAGACAAATATAGGTAAACAGATCAGGATATTTAAATAAGAATACAGAAGGCATGAAGCGCTTTACAGCAATAGGAAATTCAGTCAAAATCAATCAGGTGCCATCTCCACATTGAAGGTTGGCTGCAATGGATCTCCAACACTGTCTGTCTCTCGCCTTGACTGTACATTCTGTCAGGCTGGTGTTTGTCCATCTCTTGATGTTATCTTCCATACGCTTACCTTTTCTTGGTCCAAGATGTTTTCTAGTTCTATTTTTTTGTTCTTGACTCCCTCCGCATTCCAGTGCATTATTTTTAGTCTTTGTTTGGTATGGCAAGACGCTCTATTCTCAGGTCCCCTGGCTCCTCAGGACATCTGAGAAGGGCCTCCAGTAGTTGTGGTTGGACCATTTCGAGGCATAAGGCCCGGCACTGCACCTGCCTGGGGGTCAAAAGCAGGGCGAGCACCATAACAGTTAGCAGTAGTCAACATATTTCATGGCATAATTGCGTGGCATCCTGATTTCTGTGGTGCGCCTCCTGGCTGGTTGTCTCCGTCTTCAGCACCTTTCCTTTGCTAGAGCAGACTGTGGTCTTAATCGAGTTTAGAAGTGCAGGCATGCACACACACCTGTCTGCGCATGCATGTACGTGCATACACATCTAGAGCATACTGGTTATTTTTCTGAGCCAGAAACTCGCCGCCGCCCCTTCTCCTGTTAGTTTAAACAGTTCCGCCACGTGAAGGCCAGGAGTTGGACTTTTGCTGCAGAGGTTATGAATGCACAAGCCATTGGGGTATTTATGCAAGACTGGGCGCGCACCCTAACTCTGCACCCCGCCTACATGACAGCCACATTTAAAACCACCCATGGCATGAAAGGGGTCCTCTACTTTACTTTTGTACCCATGGGATTGCCCCCGGGAGCAGTCCGCTCAATTATGTCAACAAACACCAGATCGCAGTCATTTAAGTGCCCAAGATATGTTTTCAAAATACATATTTTAACATGACTAAATTCTAAGAATGGAACAGTAATTAACAAGAATGGAACAGTAATTAACAAAACAAAACAATCATCAGAAGACAAAATAATTGGAAATTTCAATGAAAAAGTAGGACAAGAGAGAATGGAAGATGTAGTTAGTTATTATTAATAAGAAATAAAAGTTGAGATGAATTGATAGAATGGAAAAAAATAAATATTGTAACTGGTGACACCTGGTCACAACATTCTTTTATGTGGGAAAAATAAAAGTAAGATTGAGAAGAGAAACAGAAAAGATGTTACGAACATTACAGTGTCAATCATCACACTTGTAACGTTCCTCTCCTTATGTGTTCTCTTGTGTACATTCAGGTTGTCAGCTTGAGAAAAATATGCATCATAAATGTCACACTTGTAACGTTCCTCTCCTTATGTGTTCTCTTGTGTACATTCAGGTTGTCAGCTTGAGAAAAATATGCATCATAAATGTCACACTTGTAACGTTCCTCTCCTTATGTGTTCTCTTGTGTACATTCAGGTTGTCAGCTTGAGAAAAATATGCATCATAAATGTCACACTTGTAACGTTCCTCTCCTTATGTGTTCTCTTGTGTACATTCAGGTTGTCAGCTTGAGAAAAATATGCATCATAAATGTCACACTTGTAACGTTCCTCTCCTTATGTGTTCTCTTGTGTACATTCGGGTTGACAGCTTGAGCAAAATATGCATTACAAATGTCACACTTGTAAGGTTTCTCTCCTGTATGTGTTCTCATGTGACACTTTACATTGCCAGTTGTAGTAAAAGAAGCACCATAATTCACACACTTGAAGGTGTCTCTCTTGTATGGCGAGACATTGCACACGCTGGCTTGTGTTTCTAAACTTTCTGGTCTTGTGTCTGTACGACTAGGGCCTGGAACACTTTCACTGTCACTTTCTGGTTCAATTCTTATTTTCAGATCCTCCCCCAGTGCCAAATACTTGGTTAGGGCTCGTAATAAGTGCGTGGCAGTTGGTGACGTTGAAAGAAAGTGGACAGCACCTGGGTCCTAAAGCTCAAACATGCATTTTATTGTAGAACAGCATTCATGTAAAAGTCCCGGCGTACAGCTGACTTTTGCGACGTTATCGCGTTATCATATCTAGCTATTCATACATTGTTCACAAAGTTAATATGTAAGAGCATTACCATCATTATGGATGTGACACACACTCGTTATGTCATCTTCGTTCATTGTCACAATCTAATTTCACTCTACTTACGACCTGTGAATGTCCAACATCTTGGCCTTGGGCTGTACCTCAGCCATGTGACCGCTTCTATGATCGATCAGTCAAGTGTTGAGCTGGTTTGTTGTCGGCAAGTGACTTCAACTTTCCATTGCTTTGTGTAAAATGCAACTCGTTTCCACATGATTAAACTCGGCTGGTTAACATACCATAGTTGACATTCTGTCTGCACAATATCAATTCAGTGTTGGAAAACTTCTATCAATTGCGTTTGGCTTCAAGGTTTGTGCTGTAAGCCCAGGTGTTTACGCTACGAAGCTTCTCGGCTGACTGAAATGTCAGCTGCTTTTGGTCATGAGGTGTACCTCGTCACGTGACCAGTTTGGCTATTTGCGTGCCGGGTTAATTATTTATCTTTGCTCACTATTCCATCTATTGATCTGTCTTTGTTGGTGACCAATTCTTATTTCCACCTTCTGAACTCTGTGAGTTCTCTTCATCATAGTATTCTATCCCCGTTAACTCTTTTCAGGGTTATTTTCAGACCATGGCACCCGGATAATCTTGCTCCAGCACCAGGCACTCATAAGTTTGACCTTCAGAATTCATGTGCGGCCAACCATCTCTCACTTCTAACCTTTCTGGTCTTGTGTCTGTGTGACTAGGGCCTGGAACACTTTCACTGCCACTTTCTGGTTCCTGTTGAATGTCTTTCAGATCCAGGTCCCCAAACGGTCACTGCAGGAACCCAGGCACCCAGAATTTAGATTACTATAAGACAATCAAACAAGGATTATACTTGATTTCAGGCATCTACATCTCTCTGGCTGTCTTCTCTTCATGTGTGATAAAATGGTTACTAATAAACTACAACCGTTCATTAATTGATGTCTGTGCAGTATTTGACTATAAATGGTATGACAGAATCACTGACGTGGAGCTCTTGGAGAAAACTAAACTAGTACCACTGAATCAGGAGATGAGGAAAAGATGCTGGCGCTAGATAGGACATACATTAGGACAACCTGAGAATAGTATCATTTGCCACAGGGTCAATAGAATAGAGGAAGGCCTAAAAACATACAGACAAGAGAATTAGAGACAGAAGTTGATAATATAGGGAGAACATGAATGAAGCTGCATGAAATAGCAAAATATAGGATGGCTTGCAGTGATTTGTTTGAGGGCTGTTGCCCCAGTTGGATATACAGGGCATAGAGAAGAAGAAACGAAGATGTCGGATGACAACATGGCACTGTCTGTTATGTAAGTTAAACATGAGATGCAGGATTGTAAATTGACATTGGTTGTGTAATTTACTGTAGTAAACAAGATGTAGGATTGTAAACTGACATTGGTTGTGTAATTTGATGTAGTTAAACAAGATGGAGGATTGTAAATTGACATTGTATGTGTGTATTTATTTTACAGTTGTAAACATTTAAATATTTACATTTCAGAAGCAATAATGAATGAATGTTTCATTGTTGCGATGTTTTTTCCCTTTCTTTAGTCAAATGTTTGCTTATGTAACACCCCACGCTTTCGTCACCAGTATATTCCTCTAAAACTTTCTTTCGTAGATTTAGAGGAGTGAATAATGGCCAAAACTGCATTTGTCTTGCCTATTAATGTAAGACCAATGTTACATATTACTTTAGAGTTACTACTTTAGCAGGAAGCAGACCAAATATATTTCAGTTTAGAAAACATTAATCCGTGAGTGTTCTTGTTGCTTAAAATTATTGAGTGAGTGGTAACACGATTTAAGTAGTATTTTCTGTGTGTAATGTTCTCTTTCACTGATGCACATTTGTTGATATACAATACATTTTAAAACCATTAAATGTCTTCGTGTGATTTGTAGAAAAACTGCAAATAGGATTTGGTAGAAAGGTGTAATCTAAGGTTTTAATGATGAAATGTTTATAATTTGTTACTGATTCACAGCAATGTTTTTCTGTTGGAAATTTGAACAAAGGAGACACAAACAGATGCGGTGTGCTGGCTTCAGGCACTGAGGACAGTTAAGGCTGTTCAGATGCTGTAGAGGGATATCCTGTACCACACCTCGGACATCAGTGACGCTGTAAAGGGATATCCTGCACCACATCTCGGGTGCCAGTGATGCTGTAAAGGGATATCCTGCACCACACTTCGGACATCAGTGACACTGTAAAGGGATATCCTGCACCACACTTCAGTGATGCTGTAAAGGGATATCCTGCACCACACCTCAGCGTCAATGATGCTGTAAAGAGATAACCTTGTACCACATCTTGGGGTCAGCGACACTGTAAAAGGATATATTGTAACACACTTTGGGCATCAGTGACACTGTAAAGGGATATCCTGTACCACACCTCGAGCATCAGCGAGTTCTGTGCTAATTTATGGAACCTCTTGCAAGACTTCTGCCATACGTCCTAGTCATGTGGCATTACTGGCAGGAAATCTTGGAGTTGGTGGCCCTAGAGATGCAGTGATCAGAAACTATTCTGACACTCATCAGCCTCAAATCATGAGTAGATGATGTCCATCGCAGGTATGCTCTACTAAATAAACAAAATGGTTCTGATGTCCATAAGATATGACTCCTACTAGCTGACTTGTTAAAATGCCCATCAAACTGAAATCTTACTAAATAACTCAGTTCAAACATCCAATACGTTTTGTGTGCCAAACAAAATAACCGGTGCTGAGAGAGAGAAACATGATTTGTGTGTATGTTTCTAAAAATTTTAGGAAAGATACTGAATGCCCCTGACCTGCCACATCACATGCCCAGGCATATAGGTGGAAAAGCACCTCAAATAGAAAATTGCTTGGCTAACAGATTTGTTTTGTAGAAAGTCTTGTCTCGACTTCTCAATAATTGGGTGTAATCAAGTGTCCAAAATCTGTGGACTGTCCTTCTGGTCTCAGAAAGGTGCAGTCTGTTGTGTGCAGGAGGCTGAATATACGGAAGTGAGTTAAGCGGCTATGCGTAGGACATGTCGATTCCTTGGGTGAGCCCAGTATCAGAGCATCATGTGTCTGCGGGGCTCTTATTGAAGCCTCCTTAAACAGTGGGGAATACCCATGATCTGCCTCTGCCTTCCCTGAGGACTTAACAACATGCATGCTACTGTTTTTGATAGGGCAGACAATGTGTCACCAGTAGATGGAGGGGCGAAGATGCTATTACATTTCAGATCGTGAAACATCAGGAAAACTAACCCGGTCAACAAATGTCTGAAGAAGTCTGTGTCATGCCCATGGTATCCTTTGTCCACAGCTGTATTGGTCAACCCTTGCTCTACTTGCTGATCTTTCTAAAACACAGATGTCTGCCAACAAAGAACTGGAAGAATAATGTCAAACACTGTAAGCATAAGCACTCACATATGTGATATATGATTGTCCCTTCTGGGTACCAGGTTAGTCTCTTGGCAACGACCTAGCACCTGTGGAGGGGAAACACGACCAACCTAGACTTAATCCCTGCTACGCCTTACATGTTGTGCTGAACTATGACCAGGTTATATCCTGACACGCCTGCCCACCGATGTGCAGTTCTTCTTCTTCTTCTTCTGTGTTCATCCGGAGTTTTTTTTTTCTGGACGTGATTGCGTTGTGCCTGTTTACAGAAGAGTTGCGTTCTTGCGCCATTAAGCCGACACATCTGACTTCTGCGGGCATTTGTTGACTGGGTTAACCTTCCCGGAGATGTGCAGTTCCAGTCTGCCAATATAGTTACTTATACCAAACATAAAGTTAAGACAAGACATTTCTGTATGTTCTCAAAGTTACTGCATCAAGACAGCAGCAGTTCTCAAAAGGAGTTTATTGACCTTAATAATACAGATGACATAAATATACTGTACAATTTGCAATATGTTAGAAATGCAACATGAGCAACACATAAATAAAATGAATCTTCACAACTGATTTCATATCACAGAAGAGCTATATTAGAGTATGGTTTAGAAACTTAAATATTCAAGCTCTATCAGATGTGACGCCTTAGAAATGATATTTAGCTTGTGTTATCTGTACATCAAGTCTATTTAAGGGCTCCCAATCTGTTGTACTTGGTGTTTGTAAAGCTTCACTACACTTTGTGTGTAGAAAAAAACTTGAAAAATTCTTTCCTCCATTGATAACACCATTCTGTTTGGAGTGCAAAAAATTACTCCAGCAGACAGCCATTCGCTGCATATTACTTCACGAGATTTTACAAACACCCTCTATATTCATTAGAAGGGCTCCAGCAGTTTATACACACAATATTGTCTGGGAATAAGGCTGCCTATTTCAATCAAATCACACCGGTGCACATTTTGGGAGCTGAACACCCTCTTTCTACCAAACACAATTGCTATTTTAAAATATTAACACTCTGTATCCGAATGAGTCAAATCAATCACTATCTGGGACCGCATAAATTAAAATAACAACTATCTGAAACTACAGAAGTTGAAGTGACAAGTATGTGGGAATGTAGGAATTAAAGTGACAACTATGTGGGACTGTAGAAATTAAAGTGACAACTATGTGGGACCGTAGGAATTAAAGTGACAACTGTGGGACCGTAGGAATTAAAGTGACAACTATGTGGGACTGTAGGAATTAAAGTGACAACTATGTGGGACTGTAGGAATTAAAGTGACAACTATGTGGGACTGTAGGAATTAAAGTGACAACTATGTGGGAATGTAGGAATTAAAGTGACAACTATGTGGGACTGTAGGAATTAAAGTGACAACTATGTGGGACTGTAGGAATTAAAGTGACAACTATGTGGGACTGTAGGAATTAAAGTGACAACTATGTGGGAATGTAGGAATTAAAGTGACAACTATGTGGGAATGTAGGAATTAAAGTGACATCTATGTGGGACTGTAGGAATTAAAGTGACAACTATGTGGGACTGTAGGAATTAAAGTGACAACTATGTGGGAATGTAGGAATTAAAGTGACAACTATGTGGGACTGTAGGAATTAAAGTGACAACTATGTGGGACTGTAGGAATTAAAGTGACAACTATGTGGGACTGTAGGAATTAAAGTGACAACTATGTGGGACTGTAGAAATTAAAGTGACATCTATGTGGGACTGTAGGAATTAAAGTGACAACTATGTGGGACTGTAGGAATTAAAGTGACAACTATGTGGGACTGTAGGAATTAAAGTGACAACTATGTGGGACTGTAGGAATTAAAGTGACAACTATGTGGGACTGTAGGAATTAAAGTGACTACTATGTGGGACAGTAGGAATTAAAGTGACAACTATGTGGGACTAGGAATTAAAGTGACAACTATGTGGGACTGTAGGAATTAAAGTGACAACTATGTGGGACTGTAGGAATTAAAGTGACAACTATGTGGGACTGTAGGAATTAAAGTGACAACTATTGGGACTAGGAATTAAAGTGACAACTATGTGGGACTGAAGGAATTAAAGTGACAACTATGTGGGACTGTAGGAATTAAAGTGACAACTATGTGGGACTGTAGGAATTAAAGTGACAACTATTGGGACTGTAGGAATTAAAGTGACAACTATGTGGGACTGTAGGAATTAAAGTGACAACTATGTGGGACTGTAGGAATTAAAGTGACAACTATGTGGGACTGTAGGAATTAAAGTGACAACCACAACAAAACAATTTAGAGTTGCTAAGACAGACTGCTTGGGATTGAAGGAAGAGGTTAAAGATAATGTAAAAGCGTTTGGTCATATAACATATAACTTTTAACATTTGGTGAGTTGACTGGCATAGAATGAGTTAAAGAATAATTCCGTTTACTTCATATGGTCTAGTCAAAAGAATAATTCCATCTATAACAGTCCAATCAATAATTTAAAGAATAACAGTCCAATCAATAAATTAAAGAATAATAGTCCAGCCAATGAGTTAAAGGATAATTCCATCTACATCTATTTATAATAGTCCAGCCAATGAGTTAAAGGATAATTCCATCTACATCTATATATAACACCCCAGTCCACGAGTTAAAGAATAATAGTCCAGTCAATGAGTTAAAACATAATTCCATCTACATTTATACAGAGTATAACAGCCTGATCAATGAAATAAGTTAACACTGTGGTACAATAACAAAGGAGAAAATTATTGCAGAAAAGTCACACACCGAGCGTTTGAGACGTAAGATGGTGCATGATGGTGGAAATGACCACGTGTTCACATGCACCCACTGTGAACGGACATTTACAGCGCAAATTGGCCTTATCAGTCACACTCGCTACCGCCATAGTTAAAAGTTATTATGCCTTCTTAAAGCACAAACTATCGTCTGTCAAGACGGCAAGGTGCCAATGTAAAAAAAAAAAAATGTAAAAAAAAAAACAATAACAAACAAATAACATTGTCACCAGAACTAAACTCATCATCACTGCAGAGAATAACAATTGACAAGAGTAACTTGATCAAAGTTCAACACCTGGGTACACATGTGTCTGATGGGAGCAGATGCTGTAAGGCTTGAATTATCTTTATTATAATGTATGAGAGGAAATAAAGGGCAGAATGTTAGATGGGCCTGTGTGCCCAATTCTTAACCCTTTGAAAATAAATTTTGTTTGTTCGTTTGTATATTTCTTTGTCTGGTTCTGGTAGTTCATGCGTGGAACCCTGACACAGAAATTATACATATCACTTTGACCTTCCTCTGGGGCAGGAGGGAGCACCAAGGAAGGTAGTTGGTCACTACACCTCATAAACATGTGACCTAGTATATATCCTCTTCTTCTTTGCATTCATCCGGAGTGTTTTTTCAGATGTGATTGCGGTGTGTCTCGTTATGCACCCTTAGGTCGAAACCCTTAGGCCCACACATCTGACTTTTAGCGTGCAATTTTGACCTGGTTAGCATTCCTGGGAACCTAGTATATATGAGATCTTCAGCATTTCAAACTGTTACAGCAAACTCTGCTGTGGAATTATCGTCATATTCTGTACACTGATAACAACATGGGAAAGTAAAACCATATTGAATAATTGCTATGATAAACAAGCATTCTACAAATACAAACAGCACTGCAATAAAAACAAATATACAAACAAAGAAATAAGTGCTGTAAATATAATATCATCATCGTGTGCCATGCCAATAAGCATGGGCGGTCATGTTTCGCCATCTCACACAATCACCAGAGTCATGGATCAGCTCCGTGCTCTTGTCTTTCTTGACCATGCCATCCAGATATTTACTTCTCTGCCTTCCCATTGTTTCCCCCCCCCCCCCCCCCCTCAATATTATATCAAATCAGTTGTTGTAACTATGAAGTCAGTTTTTAAAACGGAACATTTAAGAACTAGAAATTATCTCAAACAAATTACAATGTATGCAAACAGCTTAATAAGAGCGAGTTGAGTTAAGAACCGACATCACTGCACTCAGGACATTCCCATATGTGCTCATTCCCCTCGTTCAACAGCCAGTGAAGAGTCATACTACTAATCGTTCCCACAGCTATCTGATTAAAAGTTCTCCTGGTCTCCCCTCTCAGTTTTTGAGATTCTTCCAGAACCCCTGCCGATCCCTTGCAATCTCATTCTTTCCACATATGGGTTCTCAATCTGTTCCTCCACCTTCTCCACTTGGTCCCACAAGCGCACGACCACCTCCCTCTTGTCCATAGGCAAGATACCACCAATAGGTGCATTCCCTGCTAGCCTATCAGCCTGTTCATTCCCCCGTACACTCACATGGCTAGGGCAAAATAACAAGAGTGAGTAAAGACAGAAATGAAACTGGGAGGATGTTCAAACTTAGCCAGGCTCAAAAACAGCATGAGATCAGAGAGTATGTAAGTTAATCATGGTCCCTTATACAGGGTGTATTTTACAGTTTTTGAAAATATTGCAGTTCCAAGTTTTGTATTTACCTTTTATGTTGCATGAACTCCACAGAGGGTGAATACAAAACTTGGACCGGCAATATTTTCAACAACCTCAGTCATTAAAAATACACCCTATATATGCCTTCTGGCAGATTGGACATATGGTGCTAGACACATTTGTACAGACCAATCATCACTGTCGGAGATGAGGTCAGTACCATGCCAGCCTCCTTGACTCCCCAAGACATTTCTGGTACTAATTTTAGACTGAGTCGATCTGGGACCCAGGTATTTAAAAAACAATCTACCTCGATGCACATTCGAACCCATAACCATAGGGCTGGCAGACGAGAGTCTAGTCACCACACTACTGCAGCTCCCACAAATCAGATTGTGCCAGAAGTAACTGGAAGGGCAATGAATGGATACTAACACATGAGAAGACTCGACAAAAACAGGAGTATGAAGGATTAGCTGACAAGAGTGTGACAGGCTCTACTGTGTGTAGCCATGAGATCACAATTTATGTGAACTGCAATTTGTGGAGGTTAGCATGGCCAATAGACAAGAGTGGTCACTTTTAAACTTCCGGTGTGCTGATGACGAGGTAACGGTTTTAACCCTTACACTGATCAGTTGGACTAAAATGTTAATGTCTCGTTCTTGACTTGGGGACATAAATTATAGGTATCTCAGAAGTTGGAGTGGGTTTGCCTGATGGCGAGGGACACTGGTAACAGGGAAAACTAATTCACATGCAAACATCAGTCCAGTGAACTCCCCAGTGGTGGCAACTACTAGAAGTGGTAGCACATGTATGGACTACGCTTGAGTTCAAAGCCAATGAACAAACACAACAATAACATGAACAAACACAACAATAACATGAACAAACACAACAATAACATGAACAAACACAACAATAACATGAACAAACACAACAATAACATGAACAAACACAACAATAACATGAACAAACACAACAATAACATGAACAAACACAACAATAACATGAACAAACACAACAATAACAACAACTGTCAATGAATACAAAATGCTGTATGAATTTTAAAATAGAATATTATAGTATATAAAATAGAATATTATAAAACTGAGCTGGCTGGCTGGGCCATCTTCACTGGACCTGAAATTATGCATTAATTCTTCAATCTCTTCTTTGCTTTTTTTTTTTAAAAATAGTCACACCAGGAGAATCTCGGCTCAATGCATGAACTCCAGAATATCAGTGAGCTTCCCAATGAGTTTATACCAAAATCATACAGGCTATAAATATTCTGCTGTGGGTAGGTTGTCAAAGTTTGAAAATGTAGTGTGGGGAGTAGGCTATTCTGTCATCCTCATCATCATGTGCCATGCCAATAAGCTTGGGTAGTCACGCTTTAACATCTCACACAATCACCAGAGTCTTGCATCAGGTTTTCCCCCCGACTATGCCATCTGGTGAAGCCCTCCATATATGTCTCTCTTAGCCTTCGTCTTGCTCTTTCCCCACCAATGTTGCCAGTTGTACCAAGTTTTCAAGTCGATTTCTCCTCATAAGCTTATTCTTTAGTTTCCAATCATTGCAGGAGTTTTCATGCGAGCAACCTGCACACTGAATCTCCTATTTTGTCATCATTCGAGGTGACTAAAAAAAAAACCAATCCATTATATCTAGAGATGAGGAAGTTTAACATCGTCATGTTCCTGGGTAGCAACATTGTTCAAGACAGGACTCAAACCTGGTAGTTCTCAGTGCAGAGGCAGAAGCTCTGTCACTAAGCCTTCTAATAATGTTTAAAAAAACACACAACCAAACAAGCAAATTACAGGAAATAAATAAGAATACCAGTCACATAAGAAGAATTAAACTTTTGGTTCCACTTCTTATGAGTTAGCTTAGATGCAATATAAAACACAGTCTTCTCTTTAATGTTTTCATTTTGTAAAACAAAAGAATAACTATAAACTTTGGTTTTCTTTTCTTTCGTTATTCTCTATATTGGCTAAATTCTTCTCATGACAAGTGGGTGTCATTCTAAGGCATGTCTTGCTATGATTGATGCTTTGTCCCGAGAGGCCTCTGCTACCACTCTGTAACCTCCAGCTGAAGTGGCTTCCTTTCTCGAGTCTGTCAACACAGCACATGGTGTGCCCTAGGCATTTGTGTATACACTAGGAGAGAACTGACACAGCTTCTATGAAGACCCACCTCACAAAGCATGTCTAGTCTTTCGATGTTCTTCGAGGTTAAGTTCGTGGCAAGCCTCAAAATCGCACTGCGAGCACCTCAAAGAACCATTGAGATGCTTCTTCAGGTGATGACTGAGACGAAATATGCCATTTGTTTTGTATCTACAACAGATGTTGCAATGGTGCTCTCCTTTTTCATCATCAGAGTGGAATTTGCCTGCATGCTTAACAAGGAACAATGTAATTTCGCTATGTCGTTTCCACATCACTTTCTTCTTGCCAGCATCATTAAGAGATTTATCGCAAGAGTCAAACATATCAGATTCACTTTCAGAACTGTAATGGCAATCTTCACAGCCATTTACTTGGGACAAACTGTTAATATCATCAGGGTCTTTAACTGCCGGAGGATCTAGAACTGGATAGAAAGTACCATCTGTGTTCTGTGCTGCGGTATCAATATTTTGTACTGCGGTATCATTGTTCTGTGGTGGGGTATCATTATTTTGTGCTATAGTATCATTGTTTTGTGCTGTGGTATCATTGTTTTGTGTTGCAGTATCATTGTTTTGTGCTGCGGTATCATTGTTTTGTGCTGCGGTATCATTATTTTGTGCTGCTGTATCATTGTTTTGTGATGCGGTATCGCTGGTTTGTGCTGCAATATCATTGGTTTGTGCTGCTGTATCATTGTTTTGTGCTGCTGTATCATTTTGTGCTGCTGTATCATTATTTTGTGCTGCTGTATCATTGCTTTGTACTGCAGTATCTAGTTCTATTTCTGCAGGGGGGATATCTACAAACATATCCTGGCTGTGTACCTGGTCTAAAATTGGGGACAACTGTGGAGGTGATGGTGATGTTGGTGATTGTGAATGTGGTCTTACAGCTGTTGTATACAAATCACAATCTAATTCTATGTCATGATCGAGATCCTCAAAAGGAAACCTTTCTAAATCTGCATAATCTAATCTGGGCTTTGCGCTAATTCTAACACTTCTTCTTATTCTTCGATTTTCGGATTCCCCACTTTCAACAACTTCACCTTCCAAAAGTCTACCCCGGATTGCAAGATCTCCTACAACTTCTAAAGGAACCCAACGTTTGTGGATATTTTCCACTATCTCTTTTTCCTTATTCCTTGTTAACACAATATTCAGCTCTTCACTGTCATGCCATTGTCTTTTCCTACGCTTTGGTTTATAATCATCTTCACTGTTGTCTGACATTTCCGTGCCTGAACTGTCATCATATGGACTTGGATTGCCAACAACGTTGATAATAGTTTTGGAATCTAAAGTCTCTAATTCAACTGTTGTCTTTCGGAGAGCATCTTTAAGGAGATTTAAATCTCCATTGAAAGAAAGTTTCATAATACCGTTGTTCTGAGAATCTTTAGTTGTATTACCCTCAAGGTGATACTTATGCTTGTATGATGAAGCCTTCTTTTCACTCTTGTACATTTCACTTGAACAAGGTGAATGTTTTACATCTGATTTCTCTTCATCAACTATCCTCTTTTTACCTCCAATATCTTTATCAGAAGCTGTAGTAAAATTGTTCCCTCTGGTCTGCGGCACAGTCGATGGTGAGCTGGAAAATGAGGCAGACACCACAGGAACTGTTGCCTGAGGAAAGCTTGTCACTGAAATGCTCGAAGTGTTTGTTGTAGCAGTTGAAGCCGGCAGGCAAGTTGGTTTTGGGTGTATCTTCACAAACTGAGATTCTGGATAAACAGGAGGTATGTATGAGGAAACAGCTGAGGCAGGAGCTATTTTCTTAGGAACGGCAACACTCTTCGCCATTACTGGTGCAGTCAAAGCAGAGGATACAGCTGGTACAGCTATGGCTTTTGATGACAAAACAATCCCATTTGGGACACTAACATATTTGCCAAGTTCTGATGGGTTCTGAATGATCAAATCCAACTGTTCTTTTGTCAGAGGGCCAACAAATACCATACCCTGTGCAGAATTTAAATCATTACACTGTTGGTTGAAATCCTTTTTCTTGAGAAACTTGGGTTGAGACTCGGGGTGGATGTCAGCAATGGATTTGACCTCGGATATCTTGCAAATAACATCATCATTTGATTGAGATGTATCACTGTCACCTACTGGTGACCTACACTGGCCATTAATTACTGTTTGATCTGGCGGTGATGTTGTTGATATACCAACAGGTTTTGGTGGAGGTTGTAATGTTTTGTCACCTGACTCTTTCTCTTCTTCAGGTGACAATGGGAACCGTAATCTTCTGAAAAGCAATTTACGATCAGACTTTGTCCCTAATAAACGCAGCTTATTGCCTGCATGTTGTGATTTACTTGATTTATCCATGTTCTCCACACTGTTTGATTTCTTGCTTTGCAGAAGTTGTTTGACAGTCTTTGGCTGCCTTTCAGTTCTTGCATGATCAGTCATCACCCCAGATGGAACAGGCTGTGGGAATGAAAACATTAAAGAAGTTTTCATTCCCAGAGACTGTTTCTTTTCTTCTCTACCCGAAGGAAACATTTTTCTTTCTATGGTATCTGGAGTTTCCATCTTAAGTGTACGTACATGTTTGTTGGTCTTTACATTAGATGGTGATTTGAGATCTTTTGAAATGTGAATGGCTTTTGAAGTCATACAGGACAGTTCTTTATTATTCAGTGAATATTCCTTCACAATAACTGGAGCCACATTTGGTTTATTAGACGTAGTTTCTCCTGTCAGGTTATTTGCTGAACCTATAAACAACTTAGAATTTTGGGTATTTTTCTGTGTATCTGCTATACTTCTTTCACAGTGAACTTCCTTACTATTGTTTGTTGACTTGTTTGTATTTTTAGGCTGTAGCTGTGAGAATAAATTAACATCAGTAGAACCCAAATTTGACTTGCTCTTCACATGTTGTACTGTCTGCAACTTAGATTTTGCACTCACTTCAGCAGCGGATGTAGTTTTCTGAGAAGCTAATGGATCATTACTGGCTGAAAGCACCTTTGTGCCATCTTGAGACTGATGTTGTGAGATTGTG
This sequence comes from Cepaea hortensis, assembly GCA_963921405.1. NCBI lineage: Eukaryota > Metazoa > Mollusca > Gastropoda > Stylommatophora > Helicidae > Cepaea > Cepaea hortensis. The sequence goes on along the minus strand of OY992880.1, from coordinate 19,707,901 downwards.
CTACCAGCCAAGATTAAAGGGGGCGGAGACCTCAATGTCTTCGTGCCGTTACATATTTCCTGAGCACCAATGGTATTTGCTGTCCCTGGATGAGACTGGAGTTGTGGGATCATGCTTAAATTTGTTCCAGCCACATCTGGTTGGGGATGTACACTATTTGTTGAAAGACTATTGCAGGGCAGCGTTGTGCTAACAATACAAGCATTTGCAGCTTGCTGTGTGTCTGCTGTAGGTGTCACTGCTGAAGTAAACAGTCCAAGTGACTGCCCGAAAGAAGGCAGGCTCATAGTGGCTGGTGTATTTGCAAGCGAGACACCAGTTGGGTATTGAGCTGGCATGTCCATTATAACAATCTGGTTGCCTATAAGTACAGGCACTTTGTAAGACATTTGTTGGGATGAGGACACAGTGGATGCAACAACAGAACTCACAGTTTGGTTCATATTACCTGTAAAAATTGCTCCACTTTGAGTTCCTGAATTGAAAACCTGAGCTATGTTCTGCTGAATGCCGAGAGCAGTGTTCTGATTCGAAGCGATGTTGAGGTTAGAAAAGTTTGCTAGAGGCTGCGACACATTGATGGTCTGAAAGCCTGGAACTAAACTGGGTGCCTGTAAGGTATTTGTACTTGGCAGTGGATTGATCAATGGTGCTGAACCTCCCAAGAACACTGTGTCCTGCTGGGTATTTGTCACAATATTGTTGCTGAGAATAAAAGAACTGAAAGGAAGTGTATTGACATTTGCACCTGTTAAAGAACTCCCATTACAAGGTAGATTATTTACTGTGAATGTGTTGGGGATAACAATATTTGCTGCTGACACAGTGTTAGTGGTATTTGTGACTTCCAGTGACCTCAGAAAATTCACAATATCCATTTTGTTCGAACAATTTCCTTTCACATTATTGGCTGTCTTAGGCAAAATATTTGTCAGTTTTGACTGAGCAGTTCCTGTGTGTAAACCTGGTATCATGTAGTTAATTAAAGATGAGCTCTTAAAGCTCACATTCTGAAACATACTGTCTTTATTTACCGGCAAAGTTTTATGTGAGTTGTGCAAAGCCCCTCGTAATCCTCCCCTCTGTCCTCCTCTTCCTCCCCTTGACCCATGTGCTCTTCCACCTCTGCCTCTATACTGAGAGACAATCCGCTTATTCTGAAGGTTCAGGAATGCAGACTCTTTAACAACTGCATTAGCAGCAGGGCCATCTGAATCTCCAGTTTCAGGCAGATCAGGAATTTCTGACTTCACTTCTGTTTTAACGTGACCAGTGTTGACTATTGCCCTGTCTGTGACCTTGACAGAAGGACCACCTTGTGATGGAGTAGATCTAGATCTCTGGACATCTTGTTCTGTGTCCTCTACTTCAGTTTTCACTTTGGCCAGATCAAATGATGAACTACTGCAAGGGGGATGGCTAGCTAACAATTCCTGGGATGAAAATCCTGTGTTACAGCTAAAACACTGGAATGACCGATCCACTGAAAGACAGAAATAAAAAGTAGATGTTGTAACAGAATTTTCCCATTGAAACTATTGGTGACAAGTAAATATGCACCTCTAAAATATGACATTTATTCACAAATACAGTTAATATGGCCTTGTTTTTCATCTATAGAGTGTAGTTTTATGACTGTGCAGTGTTTGAAAATATTACCAGCTTTGTATTTACCCTCTGTAAAGTTCATGCAACATAATAGGTAAATACAAAACTTGGACCAACAATATTTTCAAACACTGCAGTCATTTAAAATACACCCAGTATAACTATAGTGATCTGTTACTGTTGACATTATTATTTAACTTAACTCAAATTGCTTGCCTGCCAGCCCAGTGTTTGTGGAGTTGTATCCTGTATGAGGCAGGGATTTATTTCAATATCCTTGACTCCAAGGTCAACCCAGCCAAAACAAAATACCAGGAATTGTTCTGAAAAGTACAGGCTGTTAGTATGATACTGACTACATGACCCTGCAAGTGACCACTAGACTAAACATGTGGGGTCAGTATAATTGTGACCACATAACCCTGCAAGTGACCACTAGACTAAACATGTGGGGTCAGTATAATTGTGACCACATGAACCTGCAAGTGACCACTAGACTAAACATGTGGGATCAGTATGATATTGACCACATGACCCTGCAAGTGACCACTAGACTAAACATGTGGGATCAGTATGATATTGACCACATGACCCTGCAAGTGACCACTAGACTAAACATGTGGGATCAGTGGGATCAGTATGATATTGACCACACGACCCTGCAAGTGACCACTAGACTAAACATGTGGGATCAGTGGGATCAGTATGATATTGACCACACGACCCTGCAAGTGACCACTAGACTAAACATGTGGGGTCAGTATGATAGTGACCACATGACCCTGCAAGTGACCACTAGACTAAACATGTGGGATCAGTATGATATTGACCACATGACCCTGCAAGTGACCACTAGACTAAACATGTGGGGTCAGTATGATATTGACCACATGACCCTGCAAGTGACCACTAGACTAAACATGTGGGGTCAGTATAATTGTGACCACATAACCCTGCAAGTGACCACTAGACTAAACATGTGGGGTCAGTATAATTGTGACCACATAACCCTGCAAGTGACCACTAGACTAAACATGTGGGATCAGTGGGATCATTATGATATTGACCACACGACCCTGCAAGTTACCACTAGACTTAACATGTGGGGTCAGAATATTGACCACATGACCCGGCAAGTGACCACTAGACTAAACATGTGGGATCAGTATGATATTGACCACATTACCCTGCAAGTGACCACTAGACTAAACATGTGGGGTCAGTATAATTGTGACCACATAACCCTGCAAGTGACCACTAGACTAAACATGTGGGGTCAGTATAATTGTGACCACATGAACCTGCAAGTGACCACTAGACTAAACATGTGGGATCAGTATGATATTGACCACATGACCCTGCAAGTGACCACTAGACTAAACATGTGGGATCAGTATGATATTGACCACATGACCCTGCAAGTGACCACTAGACTAAACATGTGGGATCAGTGGGATCAGTATGATATTGACCACACGACCCTGCAAGTGACCACTAGACTAAACATGTGGGATCAGTGGGATCAGTATGATATTGACCACACGACCCTGCAAGTGACCACTAGACTAAACATGTGGGGTCAGTATGATAGTGACCACATGACCCTGCAAGTGACCACTAGACTAAACATGTGGGATCAGTATGATATTGACCACATGACCCTGCAAGTGACCACTAGACTAAACATGTGGGGTCAGTATGATATTGACCACATGACCCTGCAAGTGACCACTAGACTAAACATGTGGGGTCAGTATAATTGTGACCACATAACCCTGCAAGTGACCACTAGACTAAACATGTGGGGTCAGTATAATTGTGACCACATAACCCTGCAAGTGACCACTAGACTAAACATGTGGGATCAGTGGGATCATTATGATATTGACCACACGACCCTGCAAGTTACCACTAGACTTAACATGTGGGGTCAGAATATTGACCACATGACCCGGCAAGTGACCACTAGACTAAACATGTGGGATCAGTATGATATTGACCACATTACCCTGCAAGTGACCACTAGACTAAACATGTGGGGTCAGTATGATATTGACCACATGACCTGCAAGTGACCACTAGACTAAACATGTGGGGTCAGAATGATATTGACCACATGACCCTGCAAGTGACCACTAGACTAAACATGTGGGATCAGTATGATATTGACCACATGACCCTGCAAGTGACCACTAGACTAAACATGTGGGGTCAGTATGATAGTGACCACATGACCTGCAAGTGACCACTAGACTAAACATGTGGGGTCAGTATGATATTGACCACATGACCCTGCAAGTGACCACTAGACTAAACATGTGGGATCAGTATGATATTGACCACATGACCTGCAAGTGACCACTAGACTAAACATGTGGGGTCAGAATGATATTGACCACATGACCCTGCAAGTGACCACTAGACTAAACATGTGGGATCAGTATGATATTGACCACATGACCCTGCAAGTGACCACTAGACTAAACATGTGGGGTCAGTATGATAGTGACCACATGACCTGCAAGTGACCACTAGACTAAACATGTGGGGTCAGTATGATATTGACCACATGACCCTGCAAGTGACCACTAGACTAAACATGTGGGGTCAGTATGATAGTGACCACATGACCTGCAAGTGACCACTAGACTAAACATGTGGGGTCAGAATGATATTGACCACATGACCCTGCAAGTGACCACTAGACTAAACATGTGGGATCAGTGGGATCAGTGTGATATTGACCACATGACCCTGCAAGTGACCACTAGACTAAACATGTGGGATCAGTATGATAGTGACCACATGACCTGCAAGTGACCACTAGACTAAACATGTGGGGTCAGAATGATATTGACCACATGACCCTGCAAGTGACCACTAGACTAAACATGTGGGATCAGTATGATATTGACCACATGACCCTGCAAGTGACCACTAGACTAAACATATCAGGCTAGCATCATATACCCAACTGACCTCATGGGGTGAAAAGTAGCAGTTGACTATATTTTGTTTACTTAAATGATATGACCAATGTTGCCACTTGTGATGCAGCTCTTTTTTTGTTTTCAAAAATTGGTAAAAATGTAAAGATAATATTGTTTTTCATGTTATTGTTTTCTAAACTATATGTATGCCAACCACGTCATACTTATCACCAGGTTAAAAGCAAACAAACTGGTACAGGTACTTGTAACAAATACTGGTGTCAAGTCATTCGCAATTGAAATGATGAACCACAAATATTGCCTTCTCAAACATCACAGAGATTCTTTGATTTTTCTATTCCGAGATGTATATGCTATATAAATGCATATTTTGTATTGCAAGAGTAACTAACCAGTGCCTGGAAAAGGCTAATGAAAGTAGAATATTATATACAATGTGTAACCAAGTGATATATGACCTGTACAATCCATTATGTAACATTGATCAATGTGTAGACAAGTGACATATGACTTGTATGATCCTTTATATACAATTTATCAATGTGTAGACAAATGATATATGACCTGTAGGATCTATTATGTAACAATGATCAATGTGTAAACAAACGGTACATGGTCTTAATCTTCACCCCCTGACCCTCCCCAACCCGAAGTAACATTCATTGTACAAACAATATATGTGATAGAGAGTGTATGGCATTGGTCTTGTTTCCCGTACACATGTATCTACTGTGTATATGGTATTATTTAAACAAGGGAATCGTCGCCGGAGCTACAGAGCACGTGCTCTGAACTTGACACACCCTTCAGAGGCTAGCGAAGAGAGAGTGAGGAGGAGAAGATGAAGAAATGGTGTGAGAAGAAGGCATAGAAATAGGAGGGCAGGCACCAGGAGAACAAGACGAAAAGTGGAGAGACTAGGTCTCAACCATGTAAGAGTGGGATATTGGAACTGTCGTAGTGCCAGGCAGAGAGGTCCTGTATTGGAGAGGCTAATATATGATTTTGATGTCCTCATGCTCCAGGAGCTAAATACAGACAAATACCACTGTCCTGGGTACGCGAGTTATATAAACCCTACTGGGCATATGAGACGTGGGCAAGGTCTGCTGATGAAGGAAGGAGTGAAGCATGTGGTACTTGACTTGAGCCAGTGGAATCACAGTGCAAGAGAGGTCCAGGGTATACAAATGGAGATTGGGGACTTAAGTTGGAACATCATAAATGTATATGCCACAGTGGACTGTTTTGTCAGAAAGGAACACTGGGACTGGCTTAAGGAATTGGAGGAATTACCAGGTGATAGGCTACTCATATGTGGAGACTTCAATGCGAGGAACAGAGGTTGGGACAGCAGTGGAGAAAACCGACAGGGAATTGCCCTTGCGGATGCCATGGTGGACTCCGATGTGGTCTGCATAAATGATGGTAGGCCGACTAGAATGGCAATGAGGCCTAGCGATGCAGACACAGCTTTTGACTTGGCACTTGTCTCCCAGTCATCAGTCCTTGATGTAAAGTGGACTGTTTTGAATGACCATGGGAGTGATCATATGCCATACTCAGTCCTGATCTCTAAACCCAGGAAAGTTAAAGCTGGGAGAGCGCGCAAGACCTTCCGGTATGAGTGGACCGACAGCCTTCTTGGACGCTTCAGACAGGGGGCATGCAACAGGGCTGTTAAAAATCCTTTTTTGCAGCCCCCATGGTGGACCCCAGAAGTAGACTAGACTTGGAAAGCAAAGAGAGCTGCAGTGAAGCAGCTAAGGAAAGTGCAACAGACACCCAGAAGCTCACGAGAGGAAGTGGATACGGCGGAAAATGTCAAGAAAGACAAGGTGGAGGTTTTCAAGCGCTGTGCTGCAGAGGCCAAAAAGGCAAAATTGGAATGTTTCATGAATGAGATTGGAGGTGATAAAACACTGCGAAAGTTCTGGAAACTGCACAGACAAATACAAAGAAAAGATCAGCCTATGACAGTGGGAACAATTTATAGAGATGATGGTGTGCGCGTGACAGACACAGAGAAAGGGGAGGCATTTCTCCAGAGATTTTTAGAGCAGACCAATCATGATTATGTGGACACCAGGGATGCAGTTAGAGAGGAGTTATCTGGCACCATAAAGAATGTGCCTTATGAAGACATCATACGGGTTGAGGATGTTAAACATATTTTGAAAAAGGCAAAAGACATGGCACCAGGGCCTGATGGGGTTAGGTAAGGCCACATGAAGGCTTTGAGCGATGTAGACCTGAAGGAGATGGCCGGCTGCTTTAACCAGAGCATTAGGATAGCATCAGTACCGCAGGATTGGGTGCACGGCTATCTCATCCCTCTCCCAAAACCATTCAAGGATCATTCAAAGCTTAGCAGCTTTAGGGTCATCACCCTTCAAAATACATTTGGGAAGGTTTTAGAGAAGATAGTCGCTGTCAAGCTGCAAGAGTTTTTGGAAAGGGGGAAGCTTCTTCCAAGAGGCCTGGGGAGCTACAGGCCAGGTAAAGATACCTGGTCAAATGCAGCCACTTTTGCCTTTGATGTTTATGAGGGGTTCCAGAGTAGACAAGAAACGATGGCGGCAGCGCTTGATCTCGAGGATGCGTACAATAGAGTTCGCTATGATATTTTGATGACCGCACTGATGGAGAAGGGGGTTAATTCCTGGTTGTGAACTGGATAGTGGCCGTCCTACATTCTCGTCAGATTGCTCTCCGTCTGGGTGCATGGACCTCAGAGCCACATATTTTAACCCCGGGACTGCCACAGGGATCCGCAATCTCACCAGTGCTCTTCAACGTGTATACGAGCAAAACTGCAAACCTAGAAGCACCAGGGGTTGGAAGGATACTAACATTTGCAGATGATATTCTTGCATATAGGCAGGGGAGAGATAGGGAGAAAACAGCCCAGGAGCTACAGGCGACAGTAGACAAAGTGATTGACTGGTGCACTGAAATGGGTGCTGTCATCCACCCGGAAAAGGCAGCTGTTTTATGGTGCTCTCTGGACAACAGGATTGTGAGAGCTGATGTGCTAAGCCTCACGATAGATGTTAGAAGCGTCAACAGAGAGAACAAACTGAAGTATCTGGGAATCACATTTGACAGGAGTCTGTCCTTCAAGGACCATGTGGAGACGGTTGTGACAAGATCTCAAAATGGACTCAACGCACTTAAAACTATGGCTGCAACGGACATAGAGCAGAGAATGCTTTTCATCCTATATCAGCACTTGATCCTCTCAGCGATTGACTATGGACTAGAACTGCTCATTGTCTCAAAGAGTCAGCTGGTGAGATTGGAGCACATACAGAACGAGGCTATGCGGGTCATTCTGGGATGCACCAGAGACACCCCAGTGGTGTGTATGCGGTACATCCTTGGTTTGCCGACTGTTGCTGGTAGGCTCAAGGTGATGCAGGCGAGGCATACCTCAGAGTAGCTGCTGACACAGATCACCCATTGCATGAGGCGCTGGACGCAGTTAAGGGCCAGCGACTGATAAGAGGGAAATCATGGATGGCTCAGGCGTAGGATACGATCAGACAGGTGTGCCCCTTGGAGAACATTAGGCGAGGAGAGGAGTGGGTCAGAGTGCCAGCGAAGCAGTTAGACTTGTGCAGAGTTATAATCACATTGAGCCGGGAGTGCAGGGAGTGGCCAGCAGGGAGTGGCCAGAAGGGACCACAGAAGTGGAAATCCAGCAACTAATTCAGGATAATGCTTGCCCGGGTGATGTGATTATCTACACAGATGGTTCGGTGTTGAGAGGTAGTGGAAGTGCCTGGGGGTTCTTGGCAAAGGCTAATGGTCGACGTTTGGTGCAGGAGAACCTGGCATATGATACCACATCTAGTTTAAGAATGGAGGTGGAGGCAGTCAGTGCAGTTTTCCGCTGGATGGAGAATATGACACACACACACACATCGTGATTATAACTGACTCTGAAAGCATGCGGAGTAGGGTGAGGACAGGCAAGCTTCATGCAGAGTGACTTGCTTCGCTTCGGAATTCACGGGTGGCAAGCATCATCTGGATCTTTTCTCTGGGGCATGCTGGTGAATGAACAGGCAGACAGATAGGCTGGCTCTGCAAAACTTGGTGGAGTATTGATGCATGATAAGGCAGACGTGGTTGCGGCCTTGTGGAAGCACGTGTACACCTCGGAGGAGCAAATGGATCACCATGGTCTGGCAAGAATGCGACAGCGAGTGAAGAGGGGATCTGGCCGATGCTCGGCGCTTAGAGGAAAGGCGAGACGCACATATAATCAGATTGCTACTGGTACTATTGGGGTTGGAACTCTTCGCTGGCTTCTGAGGATGGGGACGGAGCAATTATGGGAATGCCCCGAACGCTGTGATGTCAGTTCCTAAATCAATCAATCAATCATCAATCATACAATCATAAGAAAGCAATAAACTATGTTACGCAATAAGAAATGGATGGTACACAGTCCCTCCCTGATCCTAGGCAGTGGATCAGACTACTAGCCTTCTCTGACATAGGCCAAAAACTCCTGTGTGGAGAGCCTTGGCAGCACTAGACACTCGCCTGCCAACCAAAGGTCATGGGTTCGATCCATAGATGAGCAAATTCAGATTTTTCCAAATTGATCTGGCTTCTCAGGTCGACCCAATCTAACGAGGGTACGATGAATGTCTTGGAGAGTAACGGTGGCTGGCGTGATGATGACCTCATCATCCAACGAGTGCTGATAGGTTTATAAAAAATATGGGTCTAGTACTGTGTGTCCGATGCACCTTAGGGCATGAAAAAAAGTCCCTTACTTACTTTTTACCTGTGTGCATATTAAAAACCTTTTGGCAAGTGGAAATAAAAAAGAATAGGCCAAAGGCTGCGCTGCCCAGGCTAATTTGAAAATTAGAAAATGTACCCACAAAAATAATATAGTATGCATGGTCCTGGTGTTCACAGAATTTGGATCATTGTCATTGCTACCAAGTTTATATATTGTGCTGAGATTCTCCAGGTGTGGTCTATGGCAGGGGATGAAGTACTTATGGAGATATTGCTGTGCTGTTAGCCTATACATACCACACCAAGCAATGTTTTGAAAGGCAGATATGATTAGAGGACATGTGTGACAATAGAAGAAAGCAATGCTCATAACAGAGGTTTGAACCCTTCTTTCCAAAATGTACCCATGCTGAGATAGGAGACACTAGAATCCTACAGTGATCAATCTCAATAAAGTGTTATTAGTAGCAATATTTTCACATACCAGAATGTACAACAAAACTATAGAATATAAAAGAATCTGATCGCAAATTTCAGCAATATCCTCTTCTTCTCTTACTTGGTGGAGTTGAGTTGAGTCAAGTTGATCTTTAGTATACTTTGTTAGAATCTATTTGAACTAAGGTAAGCTTGTGTAGTATACTTTGTTAGAATCTATCTGAACTGAAGTGTTTTTGTGTTGTATATTCACGTCAGAATCTATCTATCTGACCCTAGTGTGTGTAGAATACTGTTGTTAGAATCTATCTATCTGAACTGAGTTTGTATAGTATTCTGTTGTTAGAATCTATCTATCTGAACTAATTGATTGATTTATTGATTTAGGAATCGACATCACAGCATTCGGGGCATTCCCATAAGCGCTCCGTCCCCATCCTCAGCAGCCAGCGAAGAGTTCCAACACCAATAGTACCAGTAGCAATCTGATTATATGTCCGTCTGGCCTTTCCTCTGAGCGTTGAGCGTCGGCCAGATCCCCTCGTCACTCCTCCACTGTCTCATTCTTGCCAGACCATGGTAATCCATTTGCTCCTCCGAGGTGTACACGTGCTCCCACAAGGCTGCAACCACGTCTGTCTTGTCATGTATCAATACTCCACCAAGTTCTGCAGAGCCAGCCAATCTGTCCGCCTGTTAATTTCCCAGCACACCGGCATGCCCCGGAGAAAAGATCCAGGCAATACTTGTCACCCGTGACCTCCGAAGCGAAGCAAGGCACTCCGCACAAAGCCTGCCCGTCCTTACCCTCGTCAGCATGCTTTCTGAGTCAGTTACAATCACGATGTATGTGTGTCGTATTCTCCATCCAGCGGAGAGCCGTAGTGACCGCCTCCACCTCCATTCTTAAGCTGGATGTTGTGGTATCATATGCCAGGCTCTCCTGCACCAAACGTCGACCATTAGCTTTGGCTATGAACCCCCAGCCACTTCTCTCACTTCTTGACACCGAACCATCTGTGTAGATAATCACATCACCCGAGTGAGCATTGTCCTGAATTAGCTGCTGGATTTCCACTTCCGTGGCCCCTGCTGGCCACTCCCTGCACTCCCGGCTTAATGTGATTATAACTCTGCACAAGTCTGACTGCTCCACTGGCACTCTGACCCACTCCTCTCCACGCCTAATGTTCTCCAAGGGGCACACCTGTCTGATCGTATCCTCCGCCTGAGCCATCCATGATTTCCCTCCTATCAGTCGCTGACCCTTAACTGCATCCAGCGCCTCATGCAGTGGGTGGTCTGTGTCTGCAGCTACTCTGAGGTATGCCTTCGCCTGCATCACCTTGAGCCTACCAGCAATAGTCGGCAGACCAAGGATGTAACGCATACACACTACTGGGGTGTCTCTGGAACTGAGTTTGTATAGTATTCTGTTGTTAGGATCTAAGTGAACTGAGGCATGTTTGTGTAGAATCTATCTATCTGAACTGAGTTTGTATAGTATTCTGTTATTAGAATCTAGCTGATTGATTGACTTAGGAACCGACATCACAGATTTCGGGGCATTCCCATAAGTGCTCCGTCCCCATTCTCAGCAGCCAGCGAAGAGTTCTAACACCAATAGTTCTAGTAGCAATCTGATTATATGTCCATCTCGCCTTTCCTCTGAGCGTCGAGCGACGTCCAGATCCCCTCGTCACTCCTCGCTGCCTCATTCTTGCCAGACTATGAAGATCCATTTGCTCCTCCGAGGTGTACACATGCTCCCACAAGGCCGCAACCACGTCTGCCTTGTCATGCATCAATACTCCACCAAGTTTTGCAGAGCCAGCCAATCTGTCCGCTTGTTCATTCCCCAGCACACCGGCATGCCCCGGAGAAAAGACCCAGGTGATGCTTGCCACCCATGACCTCCGAAGCGAAGCAAGCCACTCTGCACGAAGCCTGCCTGTCCTCACCCTCCTCAGCATGCTTTCTCAGTCAGTGTGTATGTATCGTGTTCTCCATCCAGCGGAAAGCTGCACTGACTGCCTCCACCTCCATTCTTAAGCTAGATGTTGTGGTATCATACACAAGGCTATCCTGCACCAAATGTTGACCATTAGCTTTGGCTATGAACCCTCAGCCACTTCTCTCACCTCTTGACACTGAACCATCTGTGTAGATAATCACATCACCCGAGTGAGCATTGTCCTAAATTAGTTGCTGGATTTCCACTTCCGAGGCCCCTGCTGGCCACTCCCTGCACTCCCGGCTTAATGTGATTATAACTCGGCACAAGTCTGACTGCTCCACTGGCACTCTGACCCACTCCTCTCCACGCCTAATGTTCTCCAAGGGGCACACCTGTCTGATCGTATCCTCCGCCTGAGCCATCCATGATTTCCCTCCTATCAGTCGCTGACCCTTAACTGCGTCCAGCACCTCATACAATGGGTGATCTGTGTCTGCAGTTACTCTATCTATCTGAACCTAGTGTGTGTAGTATACTGTTGTTAGAATCTATCTGAAATGAGGTGTGTTTGTGTTCTATACTCATGCTAGAATCTATCTGAACTGAGTTGGGCTTGGTAGTATACTGTGGTTAGAATATAGCTGTCTGAACTGAGTTGAGTTTGTTTGGTATAATACAACAATCTTAAATTTGGAGACAGACAGTACAGTGTGAGTTGTGCTTGGTAGTATACTGTGATTAGAATATAGCTGTCTGAACTGAGTTGAGTTTGGTATAATACAACAATCTTAAATTTGGAGACAGTACAATGTTACGATGAAAGTGAAACCTCAAAAAGCAAGTTTTTAAACAATTATTGAATCTAAATTACAACAATGTTTCAACACCTGAAACTCCTACTTTCTCACAATTTTCTGTGAGAAACTGAAAATATTTTCAGGATGTTCTATAACTTTTTTAAATTCAGGCATAAAAGAACCCCTGTATATAAACATCAGATGGAGGCAGGAGAGCAAGAGTCAGACAATGATACAAGTAGCATCAAGTAATGGAGAACAGAAGTCTGTCAAATATGTACAACCCAAGTAGACAGACTGCATCAAGTGATGGAAAAACATAAGTCTGTCAAATATGTACAACCCAAGAAGCAGAAAGTGTTGGATATCCTTTGCAGTTCACTTCATTGTGGAAATACAACAAACCAAGACTGCTCAAATTCAGCATTTTCAAAACATTACAGAAAGTAAAGTTCTGTGTGTTAGCTGTGCCCATAAGGGAAGCAAGGGATAGTAATACTGCCACCTACAATGCATGCCTTAAGATAGAACAAAGGAGGGTTGGTGTGAGGCTGGCTACCAACTTTACCTGCAAAAATTAACCAATCATGAACAAGTCTCCTGGTTGAGGGTTTATGCTCCACTGGGGGGTGGACGGCAGGAGATGAAAGGGAGGAGAAGAAAGTAAAGTAAAAGACCCTTTTACTTTTACTTACACGCCCCAAGACTTATAGGGCATTTGATACTAGACCTGTGTTTTTATAGATCAATCGGCACAAAAATAACTTGAAAATGGTTCTTTTCAAATCTACAAGCACACACAACAGAAATATATATTTATATACAGCCAGTCAAATGTGAGTTAAATGGAAACGACATTGAAAGTATTACTATATTAATAATGTACAGGAGGGTTGGCGCGACACAGTCGAGGTCCTATGCTCCATTTGAGGGAAGGGGAAGAAGAGGACCGGGAGGGTTGGGCAGTTATGATCGCCCCGCCAGTATGGTACCTGCTATCACGCATGTTAATTATACAGACAAGAGTAACCAATCAGAATTGTGCATATTGATTCTCGCCTATTCATAACGACCCGTTTGTCCATGTAAAACAGTAAATCTAATGTACATATGGCGTGGTGTTCACTCTGGGATATCTAATTAACAAACAACACATCAACAATGTTGCTACAGACATTAAAATGAAGCTAATAACTTACTTTTCTATCCTACTTCTTATCCCTTCCCTGCGGTTCGGTAGACTATGACGTCACGCTTACTTCGAAAGAAGCCGTTGAACCCGTCACGTTTGATCTCCGTTTTGAAGCATTTAATATCGATATACCACAATAACTTTACTATATACAGTTAAATATCACGCATTGACATCGAAATCACATCTAAAACTAACATCCAAGAAGAACATAATGAAACCACATCGCCATACTTGGCTCCCTCCTCATTACCGCTTCTCTTTCGCTAATCTATGGATAGGCAAATGTTTTCAACCTTCTCGCTTGTCACGAACGCGATCATTGGCTGAACTTAATAATATTCGCCACGTGATCTTCATTCTGCTAAACGATTGGACGACTGCTATTGTGCTACTGCCCCCTTGATTGGTTTGATTCTACTGGTCTAAACTCGTACTGTGCTTGTGACGAGGCTAGCCGAGCACGGCTTGTGCGTGCTAGAGCCGATCTGATAGGCTCGCGAGAAACCAGGGCGCCAGCTGATGGTAAGGTTATTACTGAATGTAAATGTGTATATACGATCGGTGTAATGAATGGATACATTAATATGCAACACAGCCACTTGATTCAATTACCAGTCGAGAAGGTTAGTTTTCAAACGTCAACTGGATCGAATAAAAGAGCTGGTCACTTCATCACAAAGCGTAAGCAACTATGTATTGTGTCTGCATTCTCTTGTCCTCGAGACAACCATATAGCATATTATAATGATACGTGATTCGCAAATAAAAGCCATTACCCAATATGGGCCGGCTTCCTGGCCTAGAGGTTAGCGACTTTTCTCCGTAATCTCGTAAGTAACGTGCCGACGGTGAGAATCAGCAGTGGTTCGAATCGCGTCAGTAACTTACGGGGTATGTGAGCAGGTCGCTCAGAAAGCAATGGCAAACCACTGAGCGTAATCTAGCCAATAAATCAACAATCAGCTGAAAGATGCTGATGTTGACAGCGATGTCCTGTAAAGGATATGCAAACACACTCACCCCATATGGACAACAATCGCCTTCGGATTAATATATCCTGTGAGTGTACAACCGCAAGCAGTTGCTCTGGCTGACTCAGTCACAGGACTATCATTCTGAGCCGGTGATGGGCCCCAACTATAACCTCTCCTTGAAGTTGAACCGTGTATAGGGTAATGGTGACATCGAATCGAGATAAGGTTGCCAGTTCTTTTCTTCGCCTACATTTCTTTCCACATCACCATCTTATGCATTTCCAACGCGTTGTGCTGAGACGATACCACAACCTAGTTTGGGATCTGTCACAGTAGCCAGTGTGTATATGCTCCCTATAGAGGTCGGCTTGGCTGTAATGAAACTGCTCTGTTCTATCGCCCAATACTTGCCAATGTTTATTCAACGATGGTATGTCAGCTACCATATTAAACATCTCTTATTCTGCTGCTGCTTCTTTTTCTTCTTCTTCTTCAACTCCCACATTGAAGTTAGTTAGTTAGTTAGTTAGTCGACAGATCATCCTCGCTGCACATCGAACCATTCAGTCCATAAGTGCTCGGATCCCCTCCTCAGCAAATCCCGCAGCGTGTAGCGGCTAACGACGCCAGTTCTGTGTTGGTTTATCAATCTTCTTTGGCTTCCTGCGTAGTGTTCTTGTTTGGCCACACCTCTTATAATTTGATGCTCTAGCAGTCTGGCCATTGTTGTAGATTCACAGTCATCACTTGGTTCTCGCAAAAGTCTCACATCACGTAGAGCATTCAGAATGTCAGCCTGGTCCATGGCGCGTCCGCCCTCCACAGTAGCCTCACCTGCGAGCTTGTCAGCCCGCTCATTTCCTTGTACTCCCGCATGCCCTGGCACGAAGATGAAACTAATCTTTGCCAGCCGAGACCGCTTCAGAGGCAGCAACCATTCTCTTCGGATCGACCCCTCCTCTATCCTCTTGATCATGTTCATTGAGTCGCTAAGGAAACAAGCCCTGGTGAATGTCTGTGTCTCGAGCCATGTTATTGCTTTACTTACTGCCATGACTTCCATGGTCAGGCTACTTGTGGTTTCAGTGAAAGCACCAGAGTCCTCCTTCACAATTCTCCCTCCGGCCCGAGCTGTAAAGGCCCATGAGCTTCTCACATGTCGGACGACCGACCCATCTGTGTAGATGACCGCGTCACCGTCTAGCGAATTCTCGAAAATCAACGCTTGTACTTCAGCCTCAACAGCAGCCGGATTTTCTTGTCTGCATTTTCTATCTAGTTGGATGCAAACTGAAAAGGATGTGCAGAAGTCTGTTGGCACTTGCACCCACTCCTCGCCAGGTTCTAAGTCCTCAAGTGAACACACCTGTTGAAGAATGTCTTCGGCTTGACCCATCCACGACCGTCCTCTTTTTAACCTGCTGCCCTTCACCTTCCTAATTTCACTATGCAGTGGATGTTGTGTGTTTGCGTTAATTCTGAGGTAGGCGCGTGCCCTGCAAACTTGTATTCTCTCTTCAATGGTTGGAAAATCAAGAAGGTAGCGCATCGCCCTGCATGCTGTATCTCTTGTACATCCAAGAATAATGCGCATAGCTTCATTCTGTATCCTTTCCATCCTTTCTATCTGCTTATGGCTGAGAGTCAAGATTGCCATTGCATACTCCAAAACAGACATGACCAGCCCCTCGTACAGAAGACATAGATGGCGCTGCTCACAGTTTGCTGCCGCCATCACCCGCATCGCTGCCAAACCCCGCTTGGCCTTTGTTATCACCTGGTCTATGTGCACATTATAAGCAAGGCTTCGATCAAACCGTATCCCCAGGTAATTCATTGCCTGCGTTCTTTCCACCGTCTCTGAACACAGCATTACAGTTGGTGTTGGATTGTTGACAATATGATTATTCAACGAGAACCAAGTCACTGTTGCCTTTGTTGGGTTGACCATTGCCCCAGCTTCATCACACCAAGTACTTATGCGATTGAGTTCGGTTTGTAGTTCCCCAGCAACCTCCTCTCTATCCTTACCCTGACGATACACTAAAACATCATCGGCATATGACAATGTCCTGCCAGGTCCAGTGATCTGCTCACTGGTGATTCTCACTGTGTAGGCGTTGAACAGTACCGGAGATAATGGTGATCCCTGTGGTAGGCCAGGATATATTGTTGTTGGTTCCGAAGTCCAACTGCCACATCTAAAAACTACTTTCCGTTGGAAGAGGGCTGCAGCGATCCAACTAAGGAGGAATGGACTTACGTTTAGTTCAAGAAGCTGAAACATTAAAAAATCCAGTGGTACTCTGTTGTATGCGTCCTCAAGATCAATCGCTGCAGCAACGGTTTCAGTGCCTGAGTGGAAACCTTCATAGACATCCTGGGCAAAGACTGCTGCATTGAAGTACAGACCGTCATCCACCGGAAGAAAAGTTTGTCCATCCTTTACCACCTCTTACTTGTAGTATTGATGTTTGCTTTTCTTCATATCGGGTGTGTGTAGTAACTAGTTGCAGTTCTCCCTGGCCAAGTGGTTTGCGACGTTGTTCGTAATCCACGTATATCCACGTGGGGAAAACAGCAGCTGCGAGAATCGGCATCGGTTCGCGCCGTGCTGGTACTTACGGGGGTATGTGAACCGGTCGTTCAGAAAGCAATGGCAAACTACTGAACAGAAAACTTGCCTAGTACATCAACAGCAGCTGAAAGATGCTGGTGTTGACTGCAACGTCTTGTAAGGGATATGCAACATAAAAAGTAACTAGCTGAACAACTGCTTTAGTGTTACATTTCTTGCACTCCAAGTCAGTCACGCCATATATTTCTAGCTGAACACAGAATAACAATAACACACCATATTGAAGGATGCTGAAGTTTGACAGAATGTACAGCCAAAGCGAGAGACAGACAGTGTTGGAGATCCATTGCAGCCAACCTTCATTGTGGAGACGGCACCTGATTGATTGATGTTTAGATTGTGGCTTAAAGGAGATACAAAGGCGAAAAAATCGATTTCATTGCACCGGTTTTGATCGCATATGGTTCGGCCTCTTCCCGTAGAGCGGCCTGGCCAAAGCGTCGCACAGAGCACGAACCCCGTAGCGTCAACGGCCACCTCGAGTCCCCGAGAAAATTGCACTCTAACCCGAATGGCGGAATCCGGAAACTAAACCACAAACCTTCGGAGCGCGAGGCAAACGGCTTAACTATAACGTCACGAGACCCCAGGTGTGGCTGCAGGCAGGGACAACAAGTGAGGGACGAATCCAGCGTGTTTACAACAAGTGTGTTACTGAGCTGAAACGAGCAACATCCGTGTTGAGATTCTCCTTGTGTGAGAGTAGACCGGGGCACTTATGGGGATATCCGTGTCCAATGAAAGTTATCCTTTCACAAACCAAAACGATCCACATCTACATTTGTTGGAGAAGATGGAACATGTACTGGTTCTCCCGCAGTGCTGTGATGTCGATTCACTATTAACCACGCCATACAACCAGCTGACATGCTGCAGCCTACCGTCCAATTAAGTCTGCCACAATTCACCAGCTGCGACTAATGTAGCGAGTCGGTTGTGCGGGGCAAGCCAAGCTCCAAGTAGGCATGTATACTTTTCCACTATGTCCTACTGCAGCCAATGAGCTGGCCGCTTACAGTCGCGGTGTTTGCTTTGATTAGTGATTATTGGGACTGATGGAATTGCTGCTGAATTTATAAAGGCAGGTGGCCATGCATTACATCTAAAGCTATACGAACTAATAATAAAAATCTGGAGGACAGAAGAATTACCCCATGACTGGAAAGAGTCATTATTGATACCTATCTTTAAGAAAGGAGACAAGTTCCAATGTGGAAATTATAGAGGAATATCACTACTGTCCACAAGCTATAAGATACTATCCGCAGTATTACTAAATAGACTAAAACCATATTCAGAAGACATATTAGGTGACTACCAGGCGGGTTTTAGACAAAACAGATCAACAATAGATCAGATATTTATCTTACGACAAATAGCGAGAAACATTGGGAATATAAAAGAGATCTCCATAACATTTTTGTGGATTTTAAAAAGGCTTATGATAGTGTCCATAGGAATAGTCTATGGAATGCTATGCAGGAATTTGGAATACCAAGGAAGTTAATCAATATGACCAGACTATGCATGGAAGATACTTATAATATAGTAACATATAAAGGCAGGAAATCAGACCCCTTCCAAATAACATCTGGCTTGAAACAGGGTGATGCACTATCGCCGCTACTCTTCAATCTGGCTCTAGAGAAAGTTGTAAGGAAGGTAAAGGAGGAATGTGATATTGGAGGAACATCCAAGCTGCTTGGTTATGCAGATGATATAGATATTATAGGGCAAAGTGAACAAAAGACATTGGAAATATTGACTCACTTAAAGGAAAAAGCCCAACAGATGGGGCTGGTTATCAACCAAGATAAGACAGAATATATGGTAATTTCAAGAGACGGAATGGCTAGAAACTCTGGCCACATACAAATAGATAATATGACCATTAAAAGAACGGAAACATACAAATACCTGGGTACGATCTTCAACTGCTCCAACATCATAAGGGAAGAAATACAAACTAGAATCAACTCTGGAAATAAGATATACTATGCACTACAACATCTACTAAAATCAAAGGCGCTATCTCGTAACACCAAAATCACAATATACAAAACACTGATCAGACCAGTTGTGCTGTATGGCTCTGAAACCTGGAGTACAACGAAAGGAGACGAAGCCTTGTTACAAACCTTTGAGAACAAAATTTTAAGACGCATCTTTGGACCCATTAGGGATACACAAAGTGGAGAGTGGAAAAGAAGAAGTAACAAAGACATTTATGATCTGTTTAAGTCCCCGCTAATCACTGGTATCATGAAGGCTAATAGACTACAATAGCTGGGGCATATAGAAAGAATGGAAGATAATAGGGAAACAAAACTCGCTTACACTCAGGAAATAAATGACCGTAGACCCCGAGGTAGACCAAGAAGGCGGTGGAGAGATAATACATGTACAGACCTACAAACACTTGGAATCAACGACTGGCTAGAGAAGGTCCACCAGAGAGACGAATGGAGACGGATTGTATTTGCACAAAGTGCAAATCAGTATTTTGCAGCAGTATTATGCATCAGTATTTGCAGCAAAGAACCTCAATGGCTCGGAACGCTGAAGAAGAAGAAGATGTTTTGATTCGTTGATGTGTAAACATCGATAATAAAGTTCATTTTTCTTTCTTTTGGCAAATCTGTGAATTTATGTTTGCTTGACTTTGCTTTAGTTGCCACTTATGTAAGTTTATTAAAGAACACATACAAATACAGTACTTGCTTTCAGTCCTATAATGGTAATTATTTGTTTCGTGTCATCGAAGATGTCATGTGTTCAGCAGTGCATTCCTTATTTTGCTTCGCTAGGAAGCCCTTGGCAACCAAACAGCGAACGACAATCAAAATGATATCTTCGTCATCGGATTTTATCGGGGAAAAACATTCCGTCTTTGAAAAGCTTTTATGGCTATATATTTATGGTATTGATTGTAGACAACTAATAGAATCTGCAATATTTAGTGAATGCAGGTATTGTACGCAGGAAACGGATTAGAAGCAACGCTGCAGTAGGATATAAGTAAGGGACTTCTACATATATCTAACTGTTTGTATTTCATATTGTTATAATATAACAATATGAAATACAAACAGATATATGTAGACAGAAGTCCCACAACGTAATACAGGAATATACGGATACATGTTAATATTCTTCAACAAGTGACTCGGTACAACCATCTCGGAACAGCAAAGACATCTGATGAGAGGTGCGATGAAGAGATTAGAGCTTAAAAAGTCGCTTAAAAGTCGACAGGGTCGATTTCATCGCACCGGGTTTTATCCCATATGGCTCGGTCTCTTTCCGCAGCGCGGAAAGCGTCGCACAAAGCAC
This sequence comes from Cepaea hortensis, assembly GCA_963921405.1. NCBI lineage: Eukaryota > Metazoa > Mollusca > Gastropoda > Stylommatophora > Helicidae > Cepaea > Cepaea hortensis. Next base: position 19,687,249 of record OY992880.1, on the reverse strand, counting down.
GAACTCCGTAGCTTTTAGCGACGACCCACAAGAGTCTCCGAAACATTTACCTCGTAAACCGAAGTGTGCGGCCCGGAATCTAACCCACAACCTTCGGATCACAAGTCAAACGGCTTGACCACTTCGCCACAGAGCAAGAATCGCTACGGCAAAGTAATGCCGCTGCCTGAATGCCAACACAAAAGTCCTCCAAGAAAAGTACAGTTCATCGTCGATGGAATCGGCAGTCACCAGAAAGACTTCATTGACCCGGGTTTTATCCCACATGGCTCGGTTACGTTCCGTAGGGCGACCCGCCGAACGCGTCGCACAAAGCACGAACTCCATAGCACCAGCGACGACTCCCATGAGTCTCCTGAAAAATGCACTCGTGAACCGAAAAGACAAACCAGTCAATTCAGCGACCGCCGGCTTTTGTTCCGAACATGCACATCACTGTGCAAACAACAGCGGACAGAAGTAAAAGCATTCCACACGAATTTCAAAGCTCACAGTGTCGTGCCACGCACTCACTCAGTAGCAGGGCGACGGAACCATGTACTACCAGTCCAACATGAGGAAAATGCGAATGCAAACCGTATCCACAACCATAGACACGTCAGAAACCTTAACGGTTAAATGCCTAACCGCCATGTTGGGGACCGGAAAGTATGGATGTGAAACGTTGAAAATGAGCAGACAAGTTATATGTATCCAAAACACAAGCACTTATTTTGAAACACCCTAAAAAATTAGTATTAGCTTGGAAGGTTAAGCACAGATGAAAATGGAAACTAATAACGAAGTGGCAGACGCGCTAGAGACGTTAACAACCAACTCCGATGGCAATGTGATCAGCATGGTTGGATGTGGGTTCCCCTCCTGGACTCGTCGCTTGCCAAAGAGGAGGGAAAGACTAACTACTTATTCCTTCTTGCTCTCCGCCAACCAAATGTATCACACCGCAGACCCATAGCAAGAAACTGATACGGGATAATTAAAACAGAAATGCCGTAGTAGTGCTCAGCGTTGAGAATTTAATGTTCACCAGGTCACAGTGAAACAGGTTAAAGAAAACTGTTGAGGATTCTTACAGCGTCGTCAAATGTGCAAGGAATGACAAGATTGGTATTATATATATATAATAGAGAATGTTTGTTTGTGTGTGTGTTCTTTATGCGTTCCCGAACGGTCTATCCGATTGAGATGAAATTTTGTACAGATGCTGTTCTCACTTCCCCGGATCCAACTGAAATAGTTAGCTAGTTGAAAATCAACAATTTTTCCTCAAGCACGAAAGAAAAAGGCATTACGAGCTTTAGAAACAGACGAGCAACGGGAAGCAAGACCGGAAACCAATCGAGTACGCACTGCTCAAGCACGTTCATCTGGAAACCAATCTAGTCGCACTGCTCAATCACGTTCATCTGAAACAGGCGAGCAACGGCAAGCAAGACTGGAAACCGTTCGAGTACGGGATGCTCAAGCACGTTCAACTGGTAACTAATAAAATATCAATAAATTAGCTGCGAGGGCCCAGGGGTCGAACGCGTACTCTGTGCGTTTAGAGAAATGTATTTGAATGTATAATGACTAATATGAATCAAATGAGACGCTCTCCGCCAGAGACTAGGCGCCGCCGGGCCGGGCCGTCAGCTAGTTATATATGACGAAAATCTCGGTTAACAGCCAACAGTAACAAATTACTCAAAAATGAATCTCAATGGCAATTTTTATTGTAAGAACTATGTTAGAGGTTAAACCTTTTGACAACCATGTAAAACCCAACAGTAACATTCCGCTCAAGCATGAATCTCATTTGAAATATATATATATTTTTGTAATAGGACTATATTAAAGATGAATAATATACCCGTTGTTCTAACGCTCCACACACACACACACACACACACACACACACACACACACACACACACACACACACACACACACACACACACACACACACACACACACACACACACACACACACACACACACACACACACACACACACACACACACACACACACACACACACACACACACACACACACACACACACACACACACACACACACACACACACACACACACACACACACACACACACACACACACACACACACACACACACACACACACACACACACACACACACACACACACACACACACACACACACACACACACACACACACACACACACACACACACACACACACACACACACACACACACACACACTCACTCACTCACTCACTCACTCACTCACTCACTCTCTCTCTCTCTCTCTCTCTCTCTCTCTCTCTCTCTCTCTCTCTCTCTCTCTCTCTCTCTCTCTCTCTCTCTTAGGATTATCCCTCCATAAATAGTGTTCCCATTATATTGTTTAATGAATGCTGTTGTCCATATACCTCGTATTAATGTTCCATCGTACATTAAGGTTAATTCTGAATCCTTCCTGCCTTACGGCATTGTTTGCCAGGTATCACAGTAGCAAATGTATACCTGCCCTACGATAATTACTATCTCGGGTCGATAACCTATGTCAGGGCCTGCTTATTGTAGCCCAGCTCCTTGTAGAATCTCTCCCCCCTGCCCTCTACTGAGCCCTGGATGTGGGGACATTAATTTAAAGACAGTGACGTGGAGACAGCGATGTGGAGACAGTGATGTGGAGACAGTGACGTGGAGACAGTGACGTGGAGACAGCGATGTGGAGACAGTGATGTGGAGACAGTGACGTGGAGACAGCGATGTGGAGACAGCGATGTGGAGACAGTGATGTGGAGACAGCGATGTGGAGACAGTGACGTGGAGACAGCGATGTGGAGACAGCGATGTGGAGACAGTGATGTGGAGACAGTGACGTGGAGACAGCGATGTGGAGACAGCGATGTGGAGACAGTGATGTAGAGGCAGTCTTCAGACGGCTTCGGCGCGGCAAGATTCCTCGTTCTAACTCCCATTTCTGACTGACGGTAATCTAAGCAAGTACAGTGACGTCATACTGACATGTCGTCACCGTCGAGTGTTACGTCAGGTCTCTAAATGTCATGTAGTTGCTCGACACCTAGCTCTAACTCTTCGTCTGCTTCGTTATTCTGTTTTGTATTGATTATTTAATGACTTTTCACCTTTTATTTAAATCTCTACCGGAATGAACCTATTAATTCAAGGCTATAATGAGGTTTTTTGGTTTATATATTTTGAAACAAATAAAAAAACATGCACTCAAGAACATAATCTTCATGCCAGCTCTGTGCTACCAATACCAAGGCAACGACTGAAAAAGTCCATGAACATTACAACGGAAATGAGATTCCTGAGTAGAATACTCAACGTATCAAGAAGAGAAAAAAAAATCAGAAATGATGAAATCAGGGCTAAAGTGGGGTTAATAGCAGCGCTAGATTTAATTAGAAAACAGCAAGTGAAATAGTTTGGCTACATAACTAGGCTATACCAGCTAACAGTATACAACAACAAGCAATGATATACAGACCAAATGAAACCAAAGGAAGAGGCCGACCATGTAAACGATGGACAGAAGAAATAACAGAGTCCACGGGAATCTCGATATATGAAGCCCATTAACGGGCACTGTCCCGCTGTTTATGCTTCTCCTCAACACCTCAAGGTGTAGGAGGAACAAGATAAGATGAGATTAAATATTTTCTATGAACGAAATTTAATAACGTGTGGTTTTTATTTGTTTGTTTGTTTAAATGTTTAACGCCTAGTTTTAATAGCCCTTCGTTTCTTTTAATTCTCGTGTATGTTTTATTTCTTGCCATTTCCTCACTTGTCTTTTCTTTGGTATTTGTCATTTGGTATTTTGTATTTGTGGTATTTGCCTGTCAGTTGTCTTTGCGATTACTTACTTGGGTAATGTTTCCTTTGTATTACACAGTCAGCTGCATTTTCTCTATTTTTGCTTCTGTATTGTTTTAGTTTTTTTTTTTTAAAGAAGTCTTTGAGCATCTGCTCTTTTGTTGCTTAGTTTGGCGGTGAATTAACAAGCAAGACTGAACATAACATTACAAATGATTTTTTTTAAAACCCGCAAATTGGTAATATTGTGTTACTTCCCTTACAGTGTTACTAGCAGAAAGTAAACAAGAGTTACGTTTACTAGTGGAACAAGTAAACAGGCACAGCGCAGAATGTGGCTTAGATATCAACATCCAAAGAACAAAAAACTATGATAATTAGCAGTGAAAAGGAAAGGTCATCAATGAACATCACAGTAAACGGACAGATACTAGAACAAGTAATAAGTTTCTCCTATCTTGACATATAATGGCTCGGAAGCCTGGACATTGACCAAGCAACTAGAAAGTCGCATAGAAGCCCTGGAGATGTGGATATATACAGACGAATATGTTGTATTTCTTGAAAACAAAAAGAATCAAATGTAGACGTTCTAGAAAAACTGAGAATGAAGAGAGAGTTGATTAAAGAAATAAAGAGGAGGCAAGTGAAATATTTCGGTCATGTTAAAAGACATGATGCTCTTATAAAAACCATACTGGAAGGCAAGGTTTAGGGCAAGCGAGCAACAGGTAGACAACGATACAAGTGGGAAGATAATATCAAGAGATTGACGCACAGAATGTACAGTCAAGGCGAGAGACAGACAGTGTTGGAGATCCATTGTAGCCAACTTTCATTGTGGAGACGGTACCTGATTGATTGAGTTATTTCCCTTGGTTCATAAACCGCATTCGTGACATTTAAAACCTCAGGGAGATAATTTGAAATCAAACCTCCCAATGAAGTTTGCAAAGCTTCTTCTTCCTCAGCGTTCCGAGCCATTGAGGTTCTTTGCTGCAGATACAGTCCGTCTCCATTCGTCTCTCTGGTGGACCTTCTCTTTCCAGTCGTTGATTCCAAGTGCTTGTAGGTCTGTACATGTATTATCTCTCCACCGTCTTCTTGGTCTACCTCAAGGTCTACGGTCATTTATTTTCTCAGTGTAAGCGAGTTTTGTTTCCCTATTATCTTCCATTCTTTCTATATGCCCCAGCCATTGTAGTCTATTAGCCTTCGTGATACCAGTGATTAGCGGGGACTTGAACATATCATAAATGTCTTTGTTACTTCTTCTTTTCCACTCTCCACTTTGTGTATCTCTAATGGGTCCAAAGATGCGTCTTAAAATTTTGTTCTCAAAGATTTGTAACAAGGCTTCGTCTCCTTTCGTTGTACTCCAGGTTTCAGAGCCATACAGCACAACTGGTCTGATCAGTGTTTTGTATATTGTGATTTTGGTGTTACGAGATTTGATTTTAGTAGATGTTGTAGTGCATAGTATATCTTATTTCCAGAGTTGATTCTAGTTTGTATTTCCTCCCTTATGATGTTGGAGCAGTTGAAGATTGTACCTAGGTATTTGTATGTTTCCGTTCTTTTAATGGTCATATTATCTATTTGTATGTGGCCAGAGTTTTTAGCCATTCCGTCTCTTGAAATTACCATATATTCTGTCTTATCTTGGTTGATAACCAGCCCCATCTGTTGGGCTTTTTCCTTTAAGTGAGTCAATATTTCCAATGTCTTTTGTTCACTTTGCCCTATAATATCTATATCATCTGCATAACCAAGCAGCTTGGATGTTCCTCCAATATCACATTCCTCCTTTACCTTCCTTACAACTTTCTCTAGATCCAGATTGAAGAGTAGCGCCGATAGTGCATCACCCTGTTTCAAGCCAGATGTTATTTGGAAAGGGTCTGATTTCCTGCCTTTATATGTTACTATATTATAAGTATCTTCCATGCATAGTCTGGTCATGTTGATTAACTTCCTTGGTATTCCAAATTCCTGCATAGCATTCCATAGACTATTCCTATGGACACTATCATAAGCCTTTTTAAAATCCACAAAAATGTTATGGAGATCTCTTTTATATTCCCAATTTTTCTCGGCTATTTGTCGTAAGATAAATATCTGATCTATTGTTGATCTGTTTTGTCTAAAACCCGCCTGGTAGTCACCTAATATGTCTTCTGAATATGGTTTTAGTCTATTTAGTAATACTGCGGATAGTATCTTATAGCTTGTGGACAGTAGTGATATTCCTCTATAATTTTCACATTGGAACTTGTCTCCTTTCTTAAAGATAGGTATCAATAATGACTCTTTCCAGTCATGGGGTAATTCTTCTGTCCTCCAGATTTTTATTATTAGTTCGTATAGCTTTAGATGTAATGCATGGCCACCTGCCTTTATAAATTCAGCAGCAATTCCATCAGTCCCAGTTGCCTTATTGTTTTTAAGTCGTGTGATTACATATAGGATTTCTTCAAATGTAGGTTCTTCAATTTGTGGTTCACATGTTAGAACCTCTTCCTGTGGGAAAGTGTTACTTGGAGCTTCACAATTTAATAATTCAACAAAATATTCTTTCCATGTTTTGCACATTTCCTCATTGGTATTTATCATATTCCCATTTTTGTCTTTTAAACCTTATGTGTTTTGTTGGTGCCCTCGTTTCATTGACTTCAGTTCTTTAAAAAACTTTCTGGATTCATTTTTCTGGTGATTAGTTTCCATATCTTTGATTATATTACTCATATATTCTCGCTTCTGCTGTCGGACTATTTTTGTAGCCTCTTTACATTCATTTCTATAATGCTCTTCCTTTTTGATGTTGTTGATGTCATTTAACCATAAATGTCTGGCATTCTTTTTCCTAATGACTGCTTCTTCACATTTTTTATTGAACCATCTGTTCTTTCTATGCGTGGTTAACACACCGAGACATTCTTCTGCGGTAGATTGAATTGTATTCTTGATGTTCAACCAAGTTTTGTCAACGCTTTCCTCCAAAGGGTTTTGCAGAGTTTCAAGTTTACATTTTATTTCATCTGTAAATTTCTCTTTGACGGTAATTTCTTGTAGTTTTTCTCTGTTATATGTTGGGTGTCATCTTTGTAATTTGGTATAGAAAGCTCTCTTAAGTTTTATTTTAAAGTTTGCTCCAACGAGGAAGTGGTCACTGTGGCACTCAGCTCCTCTATAACTTCTAACTTGCTGTATGTTTGATGCATTTCTGTTGTTAATTAAAATGTGATCTATTTGATTATAGGTTCTCTTGTCACATGATTTCCAAGTTTGTTTGTGTATATCCTTTCTTTGTAGTCTGGTACTACTAATCTGCAGTCCTTTGGCTTCTGCCAGGTTGATGACTCTCCATCCATTATCATTTGAAGTTGTATGTAGGCTTTCCATACCGGCCACTTTTTTATTAGTTTGCTCTCTACCTATTTTTGCATTGAAGTCTCCCAGCACAATCAGGATATCCTGTTTGGGGGTTTCTTCTATGACATCTTCCAGATCATTATAAAAGTCTTCTTTAATATCATCTTCTTTCTCTTCAGTAGGTGCATGTACATTAATCATCGTTATATTTTTCCATGTACCTTCTATTCGTAATTTACTAATCCTGTCATTAACAGCTTTAAAGTTTAAAACGTTCCCCCATAACTCTTTTTTGATGGCAAATCCTGTTCCTAATTCATGTTTATTTTGGGTGTTTCCTCCATATATTATAATCATTCCATTTTGATCTAAAGTACCCTCTCCTGGCCACCTTATTTCTTGAATTGCTGTTATATCCATTTGATATTCAACCAGCTCCCGGGTTAGTTCTTCGGCCGCTCCAGCTCGATATAGTGTCCGTACATTCCATGTTCCAAATCTCAAAAGTCCTTTAACGTTCCAAGGTCGTTGTCCAGATAAGTCAGTCCGAATTCGAGGCTCGTGTATCTGTTTCGTAACAAAATTGGTTTTTACAAAGGTGGGGATGTTAACCCCACGCTTCAACCCCCAACCTGGAGGACCAGGGTGTTTCTCTTTGTCTGTTCTCTACCCTTTGACCTGTCCGGCTTGGGAGGCCCTGCTGGTAGCTACGCTACCGCCAGCATAGCTCTCAGGGTCAAGTTTGCAAAGCTAATGAGAATAAATCCAGCAAATGATAGGTAGGAGTGGCTGAGAGGTCATAGTGTCCGGACCAGGCTCAGGCGGTGCCTGGTTCTATCTCTGCATGGGGCCGGAAACTTTTCCACGAACCATTGGTATCTAAGTGTACCATACGTCTCCCCTGTTCTCTTTGGTAGTGTGATCGGATATCTAACCTACTCAGTTTAGGGCAAAGAACACGAGGTCCCTTACGTAAGCTGTGTACGTTAAAAATCCCACTGTAGTTAGAAATCGCGAAGAGTAGGCCGTATCACCTCTGCCTTGGCAAACATTGTTTGGGGAAAATAAACCTCCCCACGTGAATATAGAGCCTTAGAAGGAATCTGTCCAGAGGTATTAAACCGCACACACATGCATGCCGAAGTCAGACCTCACTCACCTCTCACGTGTATAATATGCATGCCTAGGTCGGATCGCACTCACCCCTCACATGTATAACATATATGCCGAAGTCGGACTTCACTCACCTCTCACGTGTATAATATGCATGCCTAGGTCGGATCGCACTCACCCCTCACATGTATACCATGCATGCCGAAGTCGGACCTCACTCACCTCTCAGGTGCATAGATTTCCCCTTCTCGTGACACGCCAACAGAATATGGTCTCCCAGGAAGGATAACCCGGTCAACAAATGCCCCAAGAAGTCAGATGTGTCGGACGAAAGACGCAAATATCGCAGCTCTGCTGTAAACAGACACAACGCAATCACCTCATAAGCAACCATTTCGAACGAACGAAGAAGACCGTCCGACCCACCCACCCACCCAGTCAGCCAGCCAGCCAGCCATCCACCCACCCACCTACCTTTCTGCCTGCCTACCTACCTACCTACCTTTCTGTCTGTCTGTCTGTCTGTCTGTCTGTCTGTCTGTCTGTCTGTCTGTCTGTCTGTCTGTCTGTCTGTCTGTCTGTCTGTCTGTCCGCGCTATTAAATATTGATAAAAGTTACTGGAAAAAACGTCAGGACCATGTGTTGAAAGAGGAAGAGGTCTATTGGAGAAAGGATGGATTGAATTGTATGCAACCGAGAGCAATCATCAACCTACTTGAATCGTCCGACACAGATTAAGGTCTGAGCAGATCGCAGACCTTAATCTACGTACACACTTACTGGGATATTTTGCTCCAACTATTCAGACGAATTGCAGGCCCTAAACATTACAGCATCAGCATCAGCTGAAGAAACAAGAAGGAAATGAAAAATAAGGTAAGAAATATATTCCTTCTACTTTCCTCTTAAGTTACAAATTATTTACCCCGTGCCTCTGTAAATTCTCTGTCTTTACTAATATTACACATTGCACCCCTCTCGGGAATCTCCGTGGTGAAGTGGTCAAGCCGTCTGACTCGGGCTCCGAAGGTTGTATGTTCGATTCCGGGCCGCGTCCTTTATTTCATGAGTGCATTTTTTCGGAGACTCCCGAGGGTCGTCGCTGGAATTACGGAGTTTGTGCTTTGTGCGACGCTTTCCGCGCTGCGGAAAGAAACTGAGCCATATGGGATAAAAACCCGGTGCAATGCAGCCGACCCTGTCGATTTTAAGCTAGTTCTTTCATTGCACCCACTCCCATATGAATCCGGATACGCCTTTATGTGTCATCAGAATTGACAGGTCTCCCATTACCGTAAAAATAACTTTGTTAACTAGAAATCACTGGTTGTTCTGCAAAACATCAAAGGAATGTCGCCGCTTTCAATGATTTAAGTTGTTTTTGGACCTATCAAAGACATATTCCTTGGGTGGGGGTAAATATTAGACGGCTGGAAAAATTTCATAACGATGCAACAGACAGTTTTCAAAATAATTGATCGTGAATGAAGGCACACAAATGTGGACATACTATAACTCCGGGGCAGCAGCATTTTCAAAGTGTCCCTGCGTAAGCACGAAGAGTTGTTAATGCTATCTCCTCTCTTGACTTCCAGGATTTTTTTTTTTTTTGCGCTCGCTCGATTTGAAATCAAGCGTAGTCCACACACTATTTATAGCAGTGATGGGCTGAATTTTGCGTGAGGATCAGCTTTTTCTTTTAACAGTGTCCCTCGCCAACAGGCGAACCCACTCCGACTTCAGAGGTGCTTCAAGGATGACATCGACAAGCTAGGTCAGGCGTCACTCCCAGGTTGTGTAGTCGATCTAGCGACAGTCTCGGCATCGTCCGCCAGCCGAGATCATACTTCGTTGACCACATCAGATGAGAGAAATCACGACGGCAGCAGGATATAACAATATACAATTAAACAAATATATATGTGCGGATCGATTGCAGACAATGAGCAGGATCTGCAACATTTAGTGGACGCGGTTGTGGCACACAGTGAACAACTGGGGTTAGAATTTAAATTGTAAGAAGACACAGATTATGGTCGTTACTAGGAAGAAGGAAATACCACAATGTAATATACAAGTAAATGGGAATATTCTTAAATTAGTGAAGTGGTACAATTATCTCGGAACAGTCACAACATTTGATGGGAGATGCCTTGAAGATATTAGAACAAGAATCGCCAGAGAAGGTAGCCTTTTACTAGATGGAAAACATACTGACCAATAAAAAGATGTCATTTGCAACTAGACAAAGCGTCGAAGTGCTACATAAAATCTTTACTTTTGTAGGGATGTGAAGCGTGGTTAATGAGCAGACAAACTGAAAAACATCTGATGGCTGTGGAAATATGGTTTCTGAGGAAAATGCAAAGAATATCATGGACAGACAGAAAAACCAATGAGCAAGTCCTACAAGAAACACCTGAAAACCGTGAACTGATTAGAGAAATTAGGCCTAGACAATAACAATTTTATGGCCACATTATTAGAAGAAATAAATTGGAGAGCTTGGTGACAACTGACAAGGTCGAGGGGTAGAGAACAAGGGGAAGCCAGAGAAGTAAATACCTGGATGGCTTGGCTACGTGGTATAGTCGAGACAAGAACACTGAGCTGATCCACGACTCTGGTGATCGCGAGAGATGGCCAAACATGACCGTCCACACTTATCAGCACGGCATGTGATGATGATGATGATGATGATGATGTGTAGATCCTGCGAAAGAAAGACAACAAATGTAGACACAGTTTACATCCCTTACAACGACTCAAACCAGGCGAACAGAAATCACAACGGGATTCCATGTAAAGTACGTACAAGTGTCTGTGATTGCAATTTCTCTGTGGCTTGATCTTATGTTAGTTTAGTTTAGTCGGCGGATCAACATCACGGCACACGGGTGTAAACCATAAGTGCTTCGTTCTACTCCTAACTCAAGCCTGAGTCCGGAGAATCACAGCTCAGTGCACGAACTCCGTAGCGCCGGAGAGTATCCTGAAATACTTGGGTAGATTTTTAACTCGAAATTTTCCCGGGCAGCGCCGTTAGACTACTCTTTTTCGATTTTCAACTGCCAAGGGATGTTTACGTGCGCAACAATATACACAGGCGTCCGATCTCACTACCCAGAGACCAGGGGACATTTTGTTACTAGAAGTCCACGTGAAAAAATTCCTGTCCTCGCCGGGGCTTGAACCCGGGACTCCCAGCACTCGAGGCGGACACCATACCTCGAGACCACTCAGCCCCCTTGATCCTTGCTTGATCTAGAGACACCTACCTATGTGTTTCTTTTAACATTGACTATATCAGGTCTGCCCATGCTTCTTCATGTTTGACAGAAAATCAATTTAAGAACCATTTGAGGCCACTAAGACAGTTCACATATAAACTTGGCGCTCATAGATGGAGAAGAAGGAAGTAGAAGAAATTAGAAGACGCACTAGACAACATAAAGTTTGAAAGCTATAGTTACCGATCGGGATCGAACCTGTCACCTCCAAATGACGACGGCGCCTCGCTGCAGGAACAAGTGTACTTCGACGCATGACTAACAACGGAGTGTCTAGTTGGTCATATGACGAAATACACTTGTTCCTGCAGCGAGGCGCCGTCGTCATTTGGAGGTGACAGGTTCGATCCCGGTCGGTAACTATGGTTTTCGAACTTTATGTTGTCTAGTGCGTCCTCTAATTTCTTCTACTTCCTTCTTCTCCTTCTGTGAGCGCCAAACAATGATATGTGTGTTTATTTACGAACTGTTCTTCATGTGTGTAATGGCGCATTTTTGCCGCCTGGTCTGCGCGTTTGTTGCCTTTCACTCTGGAATGTCCGGGTGCGTACATTCAAGTGAGTGATGTGAAGAGAGCGACTTCCGAATGCTGTCTGTTCATTCAGAGCGGAGACTGTCAATTGTGATTTTCCCTAGCGTGCTCAAGGAGTCTGATATGATTACTGTGTTTGTGACTGCGTGTTCTGCTGTCTCTGTTATGACTGCAGAGGTAGAGATGATCTCGTAGTCAGACTTGATATAGTTGTCTGGAAAGCGCCGGTATACTCGTGAATGTTTCCCCACACATTGTTCTGTATTCGCTCACGCTGACCACGAACAGCGCTACGCGGATCCTCCTGTGTAGACGACGATGTCTTCTGGACGTGAATGCTGTTCTACTAATTACCATATCTCAGCGTCAACCGGTGTGCGCTTTAAAAATGATATAAATGAAAAATGTATTTATGGCAATTTTTTAAAATAATTTTTTTTTTTAAATGTCCATATTATCTATGATTATCTGCCTTTCGGCCCAATATGGCTGACAGGCGAGCGATCCTTTAAGGTCTTTAACCTTCTGGTTGCGGTTTGCTGAAGCATTTTGGACCTTGTACACTGTTTCGTTTCCCAGCTACTGAGTTGGGTACTTTGTGCTGTACTGTGAGCTGTGCATTTCACGTGGAATGCTATTTCATCTGTGCGTGGTGGTTTGTGTTGTGAACAACTGCATGTTCAGAAAAATGGCGGGTGGCTGGTTGCTGAACTAGTTGGTTCGTCTTATGCAGTAATCCGTGTGCAATTGCTGGTTCTTCTAGAGACTGTTGTTTCCATCGACGATGAACAGAAATTATAGTGACCGACTGTTGAATTGAAATTCAAGCAGCGGCTTTATGCATGCATGCGTGTGCGTGCTATTGGTTGTGTCGGGACTGAAATATTTTACTTATCACATGGGATACTGAGGAACATTTTTTGTGATGTCACTGACACAGGAGCAGAGCATTATGGAGTGACCAGTTGCCGCGAAGTTGGAACCACGACTAACGATTGCCTTCTGTTATATTTTTTGTAAATTGTACAAATTTCTCACGAATAGTCCGTGGTATATAAAATATGAGGACACGTTCTAGACAATGAGGACGGTTGACTGGACTAGTTATGTCACTACAACCCAGACGATATATGCACTGAATCCTGCAGTTCATCAGTCAAGGTTAAAAAGACGGCTTGCACTTTGCAATCTCACGGCAACAAGAAATATTATACCCTTACACTGAAAACAAAAACTAGACTGTCTACCCGGACGCAAATCGTCAACAGACAGGAACATATACTGACCATATTTCGTTATTTACATTAGAACCGTTTTCTCTTTTTAACATTGGTGAGCTGTATTTATTGCCTGTCTGCACCAGATCGCAGGTAAAGACGCCGAATAGACAATTTTGTAAAGTTTATGAGCTTTTCCCATATTCCAGGGGACATAGTCAAGGGAAATAATTCTGCTCACTTCTGGTTTTCGTGAAATATGTGTGACGAAATACATTTATCCCGATGACGTGCAGCTGAAAAAAAAATTAGGGATATAGGTTAGGCTCGTGCTACATCAGTGGTTCTCAACCGGTGGGGAATTAAGATTATTTCAAGATGCGTTAATACAAGAACTGATTACTTGATATTGTTTTTTCCTTCATTCTTTACGGTTCTGTACGTCTCACCCTTCTAAAATTCATTTTATAAAGTAAGTAGACACACAAATCACGTTTTAAGTGGACATCTAGACTTGTTTTAGTATGTGCTATTAAATGTTTAGGTAGGAAATACGAAAAGGGGGGTGACGTTCTGAAAATATGGTGAAGGGGGGCACGGGCCAGAAAAGGTGAGAACCACTGTGCTACATCAAGTATCAACTCTGACAATTATAAATTCAGCCAGATATGGCAACTATCAACTTGGGCAGATATGACAACTGTCAACTCAGCCAGATATGACAACTGTCTACATAACAAGATGTGGCGGTTGTCTACTCTGCAAGATATGGCAACGGTCAACTCAGCAAGATATAGCAACGGTCAACTCAGCAAGATATAGCAACGGTCAACTCAACAAGATATAGCAACGGTCAACTCAGCAAGATATAGCAACGGTCAACTCAGCAAGATATAGCAACGGTCAACTCAGCAAGATATAGCAACGGTCAACTCAGCAAGATATAGCAACGGTCAACTCAACAAGATATAGCAACGGTCAACTCAGCAAGATATAGCAACGGTCAACTCAGCAAGATATAGCAACGGTCAACTCAGCAAGATATAGCAACGGTCAACTCAGCAAGATATAGCAACGGTCAACTCAACAAGATATAGCAACGGTCAACTCAACAAGATATAGCAACGGTCAACTCAACAAGATATAGCAACGGTCAACTCAGCAAGATATGGGAATTGTCAGTAGTAGTAGTAGGCCTCTTTCAGCCCTGAAGGACTATAGAGTTGTGCCGCTGGGGAGGTGCCTGGCAGCACCGCTGGTGACTTTAGTCCGATGCGAGAGTGACAATCTCTGTCACAGTTTCCGCATCTGTATGACGAGGCAGGTCCCGCACTAAGTGACCGCGCTTTGAACCTGTGCCGCCTATCCTCAGTTTGTTGGATCAGATTGCGCTCAGAGAGCACCAGTCCGTTTCGTACATCTCTTCTCCAGGAACATCTGTCTGTTGCAACTCTTTCCCACGTGTCTGGAGTCGTTAACTGTCAACTCAGCAAGATATGTTAACAGTCAACTCAGCAAGATATGGTAACAGTCAACTCAGCAAGATATGTTAACAGTCAACTCAGCAAGATATGGCAACTGTCTAGTCAGCAAGATATGACAACGGTGAACTCAGCAAGATATGATCACTGTAAACTCAGCAAGATATGGCAACTGTAAACTCAGCAAGATATGCAAGATATAGCAACTGTCAACTCAGCAAGATATGTTAACAGTCAACTCAGCAAGATATGACCACTGTAAACTTAGCAAGATATGGTAACAGTCAACTCAGCAAGATATGTTAACAGTCAACTCAGCAAGATATGTTAACAGTCAACTCAGCAAGATATGACCACTGTAAACTTAGCAAGATATGGCAACTGTAAACTCAGCAAGATATGACCACTGTAAACTCAGCAAGATATGACCACTGTAAACTCAGCAAGATATGCAAGATATGGCAACTGTCAACTCAGCAAGATATGTTAACAGTCAACTCAGCAAGATATGACCACTGTAAACTCAGCAAGATATGTTAACAGTCAACTCAGCAAGATATGACCACTGTCAACTCAGCAAGATATGTTAACAGTCAACTCAGCAAGATATGTTAACAGTCAACTCAGCAAGATATGACCACTGTAAACTTAGCAAGATATGGCAACTGTAAACTCAGCAAGATATGACCACTGTAAACTCAGCAAGATATGACCACTGTAAACTCAGCAAGATATGCAAGATATGGCAACTGTCAACTCAGCAAGATATGACATGGGTAGGGTAGTGAGATCGGACGCCCGTGTGTATTGTTGCGCACGTAAAAAATCCCTTGGCAGTTGGAAATCGAAAAAGAGTAGTCTAACGGCGCTGCCCGGGCAAAATTTCGAGTTAAAAATCTACCCAAAGTATTTCAGGATTCTCGCCGGTGCTACGGAGTTCGTGCACTGAGCTGAGATTCTCCATACTCAGGATTGAGTTAGGAATAGAACGGAGCACTTATGGGTTACACCCGTGTGCCGTGATGTTGATCCGTCGACTAAACTAAACTAAACCAAGATAATGCAACTATCAACTCAGCAAGATCTGCCAGGTCTTAGTCAGATATGACTGAGCTACCGTATGATAGTAGACGGTACTACCTGCTTTGTATCAGCGCCGAATGTTGGGCGGCGCTTACCAAACCCGACATCCCACATTGTGCCAACGGCTTCGGGCGGAAGAGCGCAATTGGGAGGGTATTAGCCTTATCCTGGTGCGAGAAAATGCAACCCAAAGACAAAATAAGTCATGGCAGGGCAGACCAGGCCCTAAGCCTTGGTTGGCAGCTGATCTAGGATCGAAGCTCCGACAGGCGGACAGTTAGAGCATTACTTTGCTCATACGGCAGCTTCTGTAGCTTGTCTTGTTCCAGATTATAGGTGTCAACTTTACTCTGGAGTGAACTAGGCAGGCCGAGAGAGGGATCATGCTGCATGGGCAACACATGGTTTCTTTATTTTAGCCCAGGCTTTGTGCTATGGAGAGGCAATAACTCCATCCCTGGTCTTAACCGGTCTCGGAATCAAAGCGAGAGGCAACTGTTACGGGTTATAAGTCCTTGTCAGTTGGCGTAGACATGGGGCGCCACGCGTTGCCTCTGACGGTGGGAGACACCTACAGGTGTCACTGATCAGCTACCGCCCGCCTCAAGCTGGGCATCCCCCAGCCAATTGGGTGCTGATCCGACACAGCCTGCCTGCTTCAGTGGGTGCTTGGGGCTAGGACAAAATCTGAATCGCAGGCTGTAAAACCAATGTACCAGGTACTAATAAAAAGAATAGAAATCTCAAGCTACGGCTTGCAACCTGGAACGTGAGAACCATGTGTCCAGGATTTTCCACTGACTTGACAAATATTGACGATGTGAGAAAAACGGCTGTGATTGATGCTGAACTCAATCGATCGTCTTAACATTGATATTGCTGGCCTGCAGAAGACTCGCCTCGCTGAGGAAGGGTCACTCAGGGAAAACAATTACACTTTTTATGGAAGGGAAGAGGGCAGGCAGAAAAAAAGGCAACATGGTGTGGGCTTTGCAGTGAAGAATTCGCTACTGGGAATGATTGATATCCCAGCTGGAGGTAATGAAAGATTATTATCACTGCGCTTGGCAACCTCTTGTGGATTTGCCACCATTCTCACTGCATATGCACCGACACTCGCTTCCTCTGATGATGTGAAGGATACTTTCTATGAGCAGCTAGACTTTGCGATCAAGGCAGTTCCAAAATCCGACTGCATATATATGCTTGGTGATTTCAATGCTCGTGCGGGCAAGGACTCGAGTTCATGGCCAGTGTGCCTTGGAAAATACAACATCGGTCGCATGAATGATAATGGGCAAAGGCTGCTGGAGCATTGCACTAGAAATGACCTATATTACAAACTCCTTTTTTAAAACAAAAGAGATGCATAAGGTCACATGGAAACATCCAAGATCCAGCCATTGGCATCAGCTGGACTTCATTATCACACGGAGACAACATCTGAACCATACATCATTAACTCGAAATTACCACAGTGCTGACTGTGATACAGATCATTCTTTGGTTGTTGCAAGGGTTAGACTGAGACCAAAGAGAATCTACACAGCTAAACACAAGTCTAGCCCCAGGATTAATATTACTAACACTCACGATCCTGGAAAGTGCTTTGAATTTCAACAGATTAATATTACTAACACTCACGATCCTGGAAAGTGCTTTGAATTTCAACAGCAACTTGAAGACGCTTTCAATGATACATCAGAAAATTGTATAGTTAATGATAAATGGAGTAAACTTAAGGAAACTATTTATAAAACAGCGTTAGGGGTTTACGGCACTGTGGATCATAAGAGACAGGACTGGTTTGCGGCAAACAGCCAGATACTGCAGCCCTTGATTGATAAAAAGAAGATAGCTCTCTTAAGAAACAAGGAAAGACCAACGCGTAACACTCTGAGTGAGCTGAAGCAAGCGAGGAAGGATGTACAAAAGGCTGCCAGGTAGTGTGCGAATGACTATTGGATCAAGTTATGTGAGTCCATTCAAATCGCAAGTGATAAGGGAAACATCAGAAGCATGTATGTCAGAGTCCTAACTATCTTCTCCTTCATTCTCACTGGACTTGGACAGGCAAATTACAACGTCCACGACACATATACTAATAACACATAACTGCAATCGGAAACTCGCAGGAGCTGTCTCCTGAACAACCTTTTTATTACAGTATATTACAGTATAACATTATGTGCTCACTCCACCGTCACCTCGCGTACGATCAAGCAGTCATTCTACACAGGCAGCCAAACGCTCGCTCACGTCCACATGGGCGATATTTACACTGTCGCCTGTATGACCATTCGCAATCACAGTCTCACGTCATCTCGCACATATCACAGTTAGTACATTCCTCGAATATCAATACACAACGTTCATCTCATCTAGCCGTCACAACACTATCGTTCGATCGTTCTATCTCTCGCTATTCTCCACACGCCCGTCTCTATCCGCTGTCTCACACCCACTGACTTCGTCCTCCTTGACCTTCCCACATCACGTGGGTCTGTCCACGGGCTTCTTGCCTGACCGTCCGTTAGCCAAGCCATGATGTCTCCTACTGCCCTTGACCTCAGCTATTGCTTACACTGACTCTTGCTTACATACAGGCAATTACACTATTGCTTACATACAAGACCCTGACACTCTCCCCCCGCACAAACAATGTGGCACTTTCTCTTGGAAATGTGACACATTCTGTTATTGTTACTCTTGGTACATCTTTTTAACCTTGTCAGGGGATTGTATGATCATCAGTATACGCGTGCGTACCTTTTTACTCTGGTCTTTTCCGAGATCAACTATCACTATTGTTCTCTCTTTTTCTTTTTCAGTACTGAGGTTTCTCTCAACGTTTTGTCGTGGTCTGGCAAATGTTCTAGTTGGGTCTACTTGCCATACCTCGTTATATTCTTCAATCCTCACTCCGTGACATTACATTCTGTTCCTGTTTCCCAATCGATTCGCTGTGTACTATCATCCCATAGTTATTGTGGCTATGCTGGTTTAAGGATTCTCCATTGATTCACGCCTAGAATAAGGCTACAACTTCCTCTTACAGCATTCTTAGTTTTTCACTGTATTTAGACGTGGTCCCCCTCGTCTCTACTTAGTGTACTCTAATCGATTCTCTTTATGAGCACGCTATGTCACTGTTGTGGTCAAGGTTCGAATATACTTCATGTATGTAATAGTCCCCCTTACCTCATCTTATGTCAGACCGTGAGTTGTTTCCGTTTTCGGGCACACCTCGTTTACTGTTTTGGAGAGTTATTATCAATCTCTTTTGTTGGTATCTCCCTGTTGGTATGTTCCTTCTTGTTACAATATTGTGGTCTTAGTTTTGTAACACTATTGCTAAGCGTCATTCGTCGGGCCATCCACCATACGCGAAGGCAAGTTTGGTAAAACTCGCGTACTGGGATTGCCAGGCGTTGATTCTCAGCATTACAACTTATACCTTTCACAGCTGTACTTACGCTTATCTGTAACTATCACATTCTAACAATACAAACTACTATAATAATAAAATTAAACATTGGATGTCATACGATTAATAAATTTACAATAAAATGTTCATCGTCACTGCCTTTATGCCCTTATAGGATAATGTTCTTGTCCTGTGAAAATTATGCACACGTAATTAAAATACTGGTGTTCAATGTTCATTGCGGTGCTGGAATGTTTGGCATTTCTTCTTTCTCAACCGATTCTTGACGTATTCCGTATATACTGATATTGTCCTTCACTCTGTATAGTGTTACGAATTTGCACCACGTTTGGACAATTTGTAAGTCCGTTCTGTAAAATCATTGGAGTTCACACATGTAAAATATGTATTAATGTTTTAAGTTCGGTGGCCTTACTTATGTGTGTGGCCATGGTGCGTCTGTATGTGACTGTTTTCGCCATCGTTAGTAGATTGGCATCTGGTTCCTTAAACTGGTCCCTGGGAATGGATGTCTGTACCTGTGAAGTTCTTGTTGTTGTTGGTCGATTTCTAAATGTGGACTCTGTAGATACTCGTTTGAAACAAAGTCAATATGGGTATAGCTTACTGTTAGATCCTTGAAATCACATGTTGAGTCGTACTGTTCTGCTGATGACACTTTTCACGTTGAAGGAACTTTTATGTTGGTATATACAATGGAGTGTGCTAGTATCATAGCGCTGGAGTCGTACAGCAGACAAGGCAATTCTGGAGTTACTCGATCTAAGGATATAAAGTGGGTTGCGGTTAAAATTAATGTTCCGACGGGTGGGGATTTACAAATTTAATGTTGAGATCATTTTGAGTGCTATCTCCAAACCTGCACTCGTACATGTGTGTATACATCCGATAGTTCAAATAATAATAATAATAATAATAATAATACACCATGTATAGCTTTGAAATGTAATCGTACATGTTTGTACACTGCTCTGCAATTTGTGTATATATTCCAAAATGTGTAGGATACTTTGTTGCTGATTTTTGTCAGTAATTCCACCGACTGATGTTTTCCTTTGTTCAGCATAAGTATGTGTATGAGTTGATTTGACATAGTGCTTATCAATGGTAACAACAAACTTTGGTTCACCAGTAATGATGTAAGTATTGAGGTTAGATGGTTTGTCATGAATACTGTCATCTGTGTTACTATGAGTAGTGCGAGTAGAATTATCCATTGTGTGCATTTGGGCATGTGTGTAGTTAACAGGAGGTATAGCTTGTACCATGATGACCTGTGATCTTTTCCCCCACTTGTGAAATGCTTGTTTTCTGTACCTTCTTTTCTTTGTGGATAAACACCAGTTTCTCTTTTTTCTTGTTGTGAGATGGTAGTCAAGTTGGTCTGGTGTGGTACTTTGGTCTGTTCATCATGTTGTTGTATGATGAGTGGTGTGGTTGAGGCAGTGTTTGTTGGGGTGTTAACTTTCTGCCATGTCTGGGTTTTGGACTCTGTGTGGTCTATTACATTTAATACATTTCCAATTAATAAATCGCTGCATGGATTGTCTAATAATGCGCCAAGTTACTCTGCCTGATAGGAAAGGTGATTTTATATTGGCCCATGCCATAGGATATTTCTCTACTGTCCCTGAAACAGTTCTGCAATAGATGTACTTATCTAGGTAGTCTTTAGGATCAGCTAGGGTCTTACGAAGACCGATAAGACAGGACCCTGTGTCGGGTACACATGTGCATACTGTGTCATTAATGTATGCCTCATGGAATGTTAGTTTTCCTAACGACAGTTTGGATGTTTTGTTCATTTCATTTCTTGCTTGTGGAGTATTATCCTCTTTTACTAAGGAGTGAGGCTGACTGATGTTGACAACATTATTGAAATATGGTACGAAGTCTGTTGGGTAAAACTCAGTCTGTTCTGTATTTGCAGTGTTTGTTCTACTTGTTTTCGTATCTGTGATGTTTACTTTTTCTAGGTTCTTTGCTGAACTGTCTGTTGTAATGTCTGTGGCTGCATTTGCTTTTGCTTTCTGTATTCTTTTTACTCCTTCACATTCGAAACGTCTGTGGCCATACGCTAAACAAAAATGACATTTGGTTCTATATTTCCTCTGATTTACCTTCCCCAGTTTTTGTGCTATAATAGTGTTCAGGTATTCTTGATACGTGGGATTCTTATCGCATATTCCATTTTCTGTATGCGGAGTGCTACAATGTTTGCACAGTACTGGTTTTGTTTTATGTGGTTTGTTTTGGCAATCTGTAGCTGAAGATGCCGTTGCCCTTATAGTACTCTTCTGTTGAGTGTTCTTAACAAGGTTCATACTTTGGTTGTAATATTCGCGGCATTTTTCTAGTAATTCTTTGATAGGCTCTTTGTTGTGTTCTTCTAAATATTTTCCGCATTCGGCTGGGAGTGTTGCTTTAAGTTTTTCCATTAATAAGAAATTTTGATTGTTGTCTGTATGTTTAATTTCAAATGTTAGCTTTCTGAAAAAGTCCTCTATTTCCCTTATAAACTGGGTGAACGACTTGTCTGGGGCCGGTTTCAGCTTTTGTACCTCTAATTTTAGAGTCTCGAAATAGTTTACATAGTGTTTTAATATGTTTGTTTTATAATATTCATAGTCTGCCCTTGACATATCTGGTATGAGCTCATGTAGTTTTTTTACTTTTTATTGGTACGTATCCGCTATACCATGAATACCAATAATCTTTTGGGATTTTGTAGTCTTGCATTTTCTTTTCAAATTCCTGTGTCCAATCACGTATTAGGTCATGTTTTCTATTACAATTTGCTTTGTCTTGTGCCTGTGTACCCTCGAAAAAGTCTTGCAACTTTCTGTAATGTTTTGTGCTCCAGAAATGTGATTGATCTGGAATGTGTTCATCATCCGACATCATTTTCTGTTACTTGATATTTAACTCTACTAATGATGATATTTATACAAACAAATCAAAGAATGCAGATTTGGGTAATTAGCAATCAAAATTAATCAACTTATCTTTATCTGCTGTTTACTCGAACGCTTGATGTACAGGAACGTGATTCTCGTGCTGGTTACAGTTGACCTGTTCTGGTGACGTCGGTCGCTTTGTAGAATTGAAACCTGCTGTGGAAAGAAATGACGTTATTTTCGTTCTGATTTTATTAACAAATATCTTTTTTACAATTTCTTATAGATCTTATGCAATCGATCTTCTTCTTTAAATAAGTAGCGTTCTTTTATGCATTTTACTTGGGTATGTGGTTCGTGTGTACTTCTGACACCATTGTACCTGTCAGAGTCCTAACTATCTTCTCCTTTTAGCTCACTGGACTTGGACAGGCAAATTACAACGTCCACGACACATATACTAATAACACATAACTGCAATCGGAAACTAGCAGGAGCTGTCTCCTGAACAACCTTTTTATTACAGTATATTACAGTATAACATTATGTACTCACTCCACCGTCACCTCGCGTACGATCAAGCAGTCATTCTACACAGGCAGCCAAACGCTCGCTCACGTCCACATGGGCGGTATTTACACTGTCGCCCGTATGACCATTCGTAATCACAGTCTCACATCATCTCGCACATATCACAGTTAGTACATTCCTCGAATATCAATACACAACGTTCATCTCATCTATCCGTCACAGCACTATCGTTCGATCGTTCTATCTCTCGCTATTCTCCACACGCCCGTCTCTATCCGCTGTCTCACACCCACTGACTCCGTCCTCCTTGACCTTCCCACATCACGTGGGTCTGTCCACGGGCTTCTTGCCTGACCGTCCGTTAGCCAAGCCATGTTGTCTCCTACTGCCCTTGACCTCAGCTATTGCTTACACTGACTCTTGCTTACATACAGGCAATTACACTATTGCTTACATACAAGACCCTGACAATGTATGAAGGGATAAAGAAAGCCTGTGGTCCAATGATCAAAAGAAGTGCACCGCTGAAAACCTTGACTGGAGAAATCATCACTGATAAGAAACAGCAGATGGATAGATGGGTCGAGCACTATTTAGAACTTTACTCAAGTGAGACCAAGCTAGTGGATGATGCCCTCAACGCCATAGACCCTTCCAACTCTTGACCACCTGGACACACTTCCCACTATAACAGAAGTTAAGTGTGCTATAAATGAGCTTGCATCTGGCAAAGCTCCAGGTAAGGATGGGATTCCAATAGAGGTAATCAGGAGTGGGCAAGACACACTCGCTCTACAGATCCACCAGCTAATAGAGCTATGCTGGCGAGAAGGACAAGTCCCACAGGATTTCAAAGATTCATAACGCTGTACAAGAACAAGGGAGTACGGAGGGACTGTTACAACTATAGGGGTATCTCACTTCTGTGTATTGTTGGGAAAGTATTTGCCAGAATTGTCCTGCACAGACTTCAAGTCCTGGGAGATCAAGTCTACCCCGAATCACAGTGCGGCTTCCGTCAGAACCGGTCTACCATTGATATGATATTCTCATTGCGACAGATGCAAGAAAAATGCCGGGAAAAAAATCAGCCACTGTCTATTGCCTTCATCGACCTCACAAAGGCATTCGATTTGGTCAGTCGTGAGGGTCTGTTCAAAGCACTAAAGAAGATTGGCTGCCCACCAACTCTTCCGTCCATTGTGGAATCGTTCCACACAGGCATGAAGGGTATAATCAAGTTTGGTGGCTCAACTTCAGAAGAGTTTGAAATCAAGAGTGGAGTTAAGCAAGGTTGTGTACTATCCCCCACCCTCTTTGGGATATACTTTTCACTTCTACTGAAATATGCCTTTCGTGATCAGGATGACGGTATATACATTCACTCACGCTCAGATGGTGGCCTCTATAATGCTCAGAGATTGAAGGCCAAGACCAAAATTAGCAGGGTACTAATCAGAGAGTTGCTTTTTGCGGATGATGCTGCGATTACGACCCACTCTGAGGAAGAATTACAACATCTGCTATCTGCATTCTCCAATGCTTGTTCTGAATTTGGTTTAACAATTAACAAAAAGAAGACACAGATTATGTCACAAGGTAAACATGATGTACCATCAATCTTTATTGACGACGCCGAACTGGAGATAGTAGACCATTTTACATATCTAGGATCAGAGGTAAATAGCAAATTATCCCTCGATCAGGAAATCAACATCAGGATTGGCAAGGCAGCAACAACAATGAACATGTTAGCAAAAAGAGTCTGGGAGAACAGGAAGCTTACTGCCAAAACAAAAGTCCTCGTCTACCAAGCCTGTGTCCTTAGTACTCTTCTTTATGGCAGTGAAACCTGGACAACTTACTCACGCCAAGAGAAACGTTTAAACAGCTTTCATATGCGGTGTCTGCGAAGAATACTTGGTATTAAGTGGCAAGACAAAATCACAAATACTGAAGTATTGGAAAGATCAGGTTGTGTGACGGTGTATTCCATGCTCAGTCTTCGTAGACTTAGATGGATAGGACACGTTAGGAGGATGGATGATGGTAGAATACCAAAGGACATCTTTTTTGGTGAATTACAGACGGATAGGAGATTTCAGGGTCGGCCTCTACTACGATACAAAGATGTGTGTAAGCGGGACATGATTGATACAGGCATTGATAATGCACATTTGGAGCACGGCGCCGCTGAACGTGTTACATGGAGGGCAACTATCAGAAATGGAATAAAGACAAAGGAGAAAATGATTGCAGATAAAGCACACACAGAGCGTGAGAGACGCAAGATGGTGCAAAATTGTGGAAGTGACCATGTTTTCACATGCACCTACTGTGGGCAAACATTTGCAGCAAGAATTGGCCTTACCAGCCACACTCGCCACCGCCATGGATCGTAGTTATTAAGCCTTTTTGAAGCACAATGTACCAAACTATCGTCTGTCAAGACGGAAAGATGCCAATATTACAATATTACAACTCAGCAAGACATGACCGCTGTAAACTCAGCAAGATAAGACAACTATCAACTCAGCAAGAAATGGCAACTATCAACTCAGTAAGATATTACAACTGTCAACTCAGCCAGATATGGCAATTGTCAACTCGGCCAGATATGGCAAGTATCAACTCAGCCAGATATGGCAACTGGCAACTCAGCCAAATATGACAACTATCAAATCAGCCAGATATGACAACTGTCAGCTCAGCCAAATATGGAAACTATCAAATCAGCCAGACATGGCAACAGTCAACTCAGCCAGACATGGCAACAGTCAAATCAGCAAAATATGGCAACGGTCAACTCAGCAAGATATGGCAACGGTCAACTCAGCAAGATACAACAATAGTTAACTGTACAAAATATGACAACTACTAATACAGAAAGATATGACAACTGAAAGCTCAGCAAGATATGGTAACTATCAGCTCAGCCAGATATGACAACTATCAACACACACAAATGTCTACTAAAACCTACCAAAACAATGCTGAATCCCAAAGAAATCTACAAAAAAGTGTGAATCAAACCGCGTACGAATAGCTCCATAGGTCAGCTGACAGGAAGCGACATAGTGTGTAAATATTTAAACCAAGACGTAATAAATGTGGTGGACATGTTTGGAAGTTCAAAACACGGGTAGGATAGGCACAGATCAAAGGGGATTGTACGCAGATAGGAAAGTTGGAAAGACACGAGTCAATATCATAGCAGGACAGACCAGGCCTTAAGCCTTGGTCCGCAGCTGGTCGAGAATCGAAGCTCTGTAAAGCGGATAAATGAAGTATTGCTTTGCTGATCCGGCAGCTTCTGCAGGTTGTCGTGTTCCAGATGCATTGGTGTTACCTTTTCCCTGGAGTAAACTAGGCCGGCCGAGAAATGGATTATGCTGCATGGGAAACACATGAACTTTTCAATTCAGCCCAGGGTTAGTGCTATTTTTGAAGCACAATGTAACAAACTATCGTCTGAAATAATGATGAGGAATTGGTGGAAGTAAATTTGATGCTGGGGTGTAAATATAAGAAAACCCCGATAAAGTTCTGGAGTTCAGATATGGGAATGTCAGAAACACCAACACAGCCATCAACGTACCTCATTTAGAGCTCAAGGAATCCACGAATACATCAATCCCATACTTGATGGTTCAGAAGGCTCATAACATTGCATGCGTACCTACGATCCATACGTACGACCCATACTTAAGACGCATACATACAACCCATACCCTCGGCCCATCTTTGTGCCCATAGCCGCCCCGCTAATCTGGTCGAAATAATGACCATTAAACTCGGTATAATCCCTCTCTTTCAGCCTCTTCCCACTCCTGTATTTATAAGCATGATCTCGTAATCTCTGAGTGTCTTCCCGCTCCTGTCTTCATAAGTAGGAACAAGTAATATAATCTTCTCTCTCTCTCTCTCTCTCTCTCTCTCTCTTTCTCTCTCTCTCTCTCTCTCTCTCTCTCTCTTTCACTCACTACCAACTCCTATTACCCTCATCAAACACGTAATATAATCATCCCCCTTCTCTCTCTCTCTCTCTCTCTCTCTCTCTCTCTCCCTCTCTCTCACTCCCTTCCCACCCACCCTCGAACACGCAATATAATCATCCTCTCTCTCTCTCTCTCTCTCTCTCTCTCTCTCTCTCCCTCCCTCTCTCTCCCTCTCTCTCCCTTCACACCTCGAACACGCATTATATAATCATCCTTTTTCACTCCCTCACCACTCCCGTCACCATCTTCAAAGCAGTTTAACACAAAAAAACAAACTGGCCATTACCAGACATAAATCATCTGGAATTACTCAAAGAGTTCAGAACGCAAATGACGACCGGGAAAACTCAAGGAACGCGAGCACTTAGTGACTGTTTGGGCCTCGTGTGGAACTCTCAACTTCACCATAAACCCTCGCCTATTCCACGGCGAGTGCAGAAAATCTGTGGCGCCATGACTTGCATTATTTTAGGGGGTAAATTATTGAAGGCGCTGTTTACACGCGATAGGCAATTTTGTGTTTATCTTGCGTCTTAGTGAGCAGACGTGTTCTGACTCACCAGTTCGCATGTTGGCACGGAAAACTGCTGCAGAATATTTTCAAAGTTCGAATTAGAAATAACACTGTAGCTTAACTAAGTAATTGATAACATTTAGCCTAAAACCAGCCACGTTATTTATATGTTATCTGTTTAGCCTAAAATCAAACAGGTTATTGAAAGGTTATCTGTTTAATATAAAATCAAACAAGCTGTATAATTATTATCTGTTTAGTCTAAAATCAAATTAGCAGCCAATGCCCGGTGTTAATAGTTACAGAATGTTCACAGTTGTGGAGCTATTGTTTGCCTACACTATACTACATCAGGTTAGTGAGACTTGTATGTTGGTTGATTTTATGATAATGTTTTGTATATTATGTATAATTAACACTGTCTAGTTAGTATAATCGCCAGGAGGTTATGCTGATAATGTGATTATCTTGGTCGGACTAAAGTTGCGTTCGTCGTCCGCTACGAGAGGGAAATATAAATATATATATATTAAAAAATTTTAGTCTGAACATGGGTGATTCAGTTCTAGAAAACGAGAGTTGTGGAGAAGCATGGTCGTATACGCCAGTTAGCAAAGCACTTGACGGCGAAATTGACTATTATATACTTTTTGTGTGTAGTTGTTTGTTTACCCCCCCCCCCCCCCCCCAAAAAAAAAAAAAAAAAAAAAAAAAAAAAAACCTAAAAGAAAAAAAGAACAGAGTTTAAAAGGCAAGAGGATTGTCTTCATTGAACTGGATTTAATCCCATATGGCTCGTCTTTGTCCGCAAGGAATTCTGTTAATAGCGCCGCAAAAAGCACGAACTTAATAGCTTCACCAACCACCACACAGGAGTCTGCAAAAAAATTGCACTTGTGAACCTAACGACGCGGCCCGGAATCGAACCCACCACTTATGGGGCGCTTGGCAGGAGTTGTAAACACTACACCACGGAGACTGCCGTTGCTGGTTGACGATGGAGTATAAGAGTCCGGTGCAGGAAACATGACCAGCCCGAGTCTCATTCAAGTCGGGTTGTTAATGCTTTATTGAATCCCCGCCTGGTTATTTCCCAGCATGCCTCTCCGTCGTTGTAGAGCTGAAGTATTTGCACACTCCGTGGGTTTCTGAAATTGGAGAGGGGCAGGAGAGATCTGCAACACGTGGGGATGGTACTTTGATACCGCGCCTGGAAGAGAATTTCCTGAGAATTAAGACTCAGTGGTCTAGAGAATTCACCAGCCAACCAATGTACATATATCTAGTAAAATGTTGTTACACACAGAAGCCACTAACAATATGTTGCACGATTTACTGCCTGACATGTTTCTGTGCATCTCATCAGGTGCTTACTACAGAGTTATATATCGTATAAAGTTAATAGATGAATAATAGTTAAGCTGAAACAATTAAAACACATAGTCACAGGTACTTTTCGAATGTGGAACATTTGTTTTCGCCGCGATAATTTCAAATTCATCACGAACTCTGTCTTCTTCTTCTTCTTCTTCTTCTTCTTCTTCTTCTTCTTCTTCTTCTTCTTCTTCTTCTTCTTCTTCTTCTTCTTCTTCTTCTTCTTCTTCTTCTTCTTCTTCTTCTTCTTCTTCTTCTTCGTTTATCCGGAGAGTGTTTTTTTTTCGGACGTGATTGCGTTGTGCCAGTTTACAGCAGAACTGCATTCTTGCGCCGTTAGGCCGACACATCCGACTTCTGCGGACATTTGTTGACCGGGTTAACCTTCCGGGGGAACTCTTTCTGTTTGCACAAAACCGACTGAACCCAACTAATTGCTAACGCTTCACTGTATTTGAGCAATCGTTTATTGTTCGTTGAATACAGTATACGAAACGCTTTGTCTTTGTTCACGCCATGACAGTATTTTATTAGATGTTGAGAAATCTATTCAAAGATGGAAATCCTGCACCCATCTTCTCTTTGGTCTTCCTCTTCCTCTCTTCCCAGGCATATACCCCTCCATTATTGTTCTCTCCAAACTTTCATGACGTTTCAAGTGGCCAAAATATATCAATTTTCTTTGTTTTATCGTCTTTAATAGCCAACCCTCTTCAATATTCAGCTCTTGAAGTATGAATGCATTTGTTCTTTTCTTTACCTAAGAATTTCTTAGAATCCGTCTATAACATTTATATTCGAAAGCATTTATGCGCTGTTCAGCTTGTTTAGTAAGTGTCTAGGTCTCACAGGCGTATGTTGCAATGGGAAAGATGCATGCTCTTAAAAATCTAATTTTTGTAGTTCTATCTGTCCCACTCCATAATTTATTCAGTTGTTTTATTCTTTGAAGAGCAATTTATAGTGTAGCTAAGCAGATTTGAAATTAAGGTTTGTTCCAATTCTTTTGTCTTTTTGGATCCTCGCCACTGCTACGGAGTTCGTGCACTGAGCTGAGTTTATCCAGACTCAGATTTGAATTAGGAGGAGAACGGAGCACTTATGGGTTGCACCCGTGTGCCTTGATGTTGATCCATCGACTAAACTAAACTAAACTGTCTTTTATTTTTATTTTATTGTCTGGAATGTTATCCTCAATAATTATACATCATATGAAGTGAATAAATAAATTGGATTTTGGCTGTGATACATAACACGGGTAGTCACAAATGCTATCCGAATTGGAGCAATGCTATCCCCCACGGTAATCGCAGTCACTGTGAAATCAATTTGCCGACACAACCCAGGTCTTAGATGCCTAATTGCTATGGCCTCGGCGTTCGTGTATTTTTCGTCAAATTATCTTAAACGCCTTTAAAAAACAAACACACTTTATGACCTCAAACTAACAGATATTGAGAGAGCGCCGAGAGCTTGGGCTGTTAAGCCTGTCGACCTGGCAGGGATCCCTAAAGACTGATGCCGCACTTGTATACGTTCGGTAACTCGATTGGCTAATTGCCGTTCCGTTTTACTTTTGTAAGTTGCTTGGCACTCACATTGGAATTGATAAATACAGTGTGATTTTGTGTACGGAGGGGTTATATCTTTTTTTTTTTTTTAAACTTTTATTCCAAACAAAGCAGCGTGTATTTACCAGATGCATTGCTTGTTTTTATGTGTTTGTGTATTTACAAAGTGTTGCGGGTTGTTTGTGTTAGTGACTCGTACGAATAAAACAAGGAAATTCATATACACGTATCACAATGTTATGTTCGTGATATGTGCAAATACATATACGTGTGAAGTAAATAAGATTTCATGAATAATATCTGGAGTGAGCTGTGGCAGACAAGTCGGACATGCTGACAGAAAGATCACATGTTTGGCGTTTTATCCATTACATTCTTTCTCTTTTCTCGTCTTCTTTGAGGTTAGTTTCTATTGCATGTTTCTTGTTGTTGTTGTTGTTGTTGTTGTTGTTGTTGTTGTTGTTGTTGTTGTTGTTGTTGTTGTTGTTCTTCTTCTTCTTCTTCTTCTTCTTCTTCTTCTTCTTCTTCTTCTTCTTCTTCTTCTTCTTCTTCTTCTTCTTCTTCTTCTTCTTCTTCTTCTTCTTCTTCTTCTTCTTCTTCTTCTTTCTCTCTCCATTTCGCCCTCTCTCCCACCCTCTGCCTCTGTCGCCTCTCTCTGCCACTATTTCCCCTCTCTCCACCCTTCTCTCTTTCTCGCTCTTCCATTCTCTCTCTCCCTCTCGCTATCTTTCCGCTCTCTCCCGCGCGCGTTGTTGTTGTTATTGTTGTTGTTGGGTTGTTGTTGTTGTTGTTGTTGTTGTTGTTGTTGTTCTTCTTCTTCTTCTTCTTCTTCTTCTTCTTCTTCTTCTTCTTCTTCTTCTTCTTCTTCTTCTTCTTCTTCTTCTTCTTCTTCTTCTTCTTCTTATTCTTCTTTCTCTCTCCGTTTCACCCTCTCTCCCACCCTTTGCCTCTGTCGCCTCTCTCTGCCACTATTTCCCCTCTCTCCACCCTTCTCTCTTTCTCGCTTTTCCATTCTCTCTCTCCCTCTCGCTATCTTTCCGCTCTCTCCCGCGCGCTATCTTTCCCTGTCACGCTCTCTTTCTGTTCCATTACCTCTAACGAGCGTGTGTGTGCTTATTTAACAATTTATTAGATCAACAGATGTACAGTCTCCAGGGGTACAGCATCACTGGTAGATGTCTGCCCAAGTTTTCCTAGGAAAGTTTCTTCGTAATGACCTCCCTCACGGCACTGCTGTTTCCATGAGCACGTGTGACCTTGCCCCAGAAAACCCCCAGACGGCAGGGCTGGTCCTGTCCAGGACAAGCAGTCAATCTCTTAGCTTTGTAAACATAAGCACATTTTTGCTCAGGTAGTGCTCAGTCTGCTGGCTTCCTGGCCTAGAGGTTAGCAACTTTTCTCCGTAATCTCCGTACTCTCGTAGGTAACGTGACGACGGTGAGAATCAGCACTGGTTCGAATCGCGTCGGTAACTTACGGGGTATGTGAGCCGGTCGCTCAGAAAGCAATGGCAAACTACTGAGCGTAATCTTGCCAAGAGATCAACATACAGCTGCAAGATGCTGATGTTGACAGCGATGTCCTGTAAAGGATATGCAAGTATTATTTATTAGTGCTCAGTCTAGTGTTTGGCGTCGACACCTTCAACCTTCAGGGGGGCTGTCGTCTCGTGTAGTCTGGTTGTGATGGCAACGTTTGTAGCCGGTGAAAACAGCCGTACCCTAGAGCTTTCTTTAGCCTGTATTTTTAAAGGTGTTGTTCTTTGATCTGTTTCACTGCATGCAATAAATACAACACTGGCTGTAATAATAATGATCATAATGAGTACAGTTTACACGCCGGTCTCCGTGGCGAAGAAATTACGGACGGTTCGTGATCCCGTATACCCGCGTTCGAAACAGCTGCGGGCGATTTGGCAGCAGACCACGTTGCGCTGGTTTTTTACGAATTTGTATGGGTGTCGGTCTTTAGAAAGCAATGGCAAACTACTGAACGTAAATTTGCCAAGACATCAACAAAAACCAAAAAATGCCGGTGTTGACTGCAAACGTCAAACGTCTTGTAAAGGATAGACAACTAACATTTTTAACAGTTTACACTCCATCCACATGTGTGTGTGTGTGTGTGTGTGTGTGTGTGTGTGTGTGTGTGTGTGTTCTGCGTTCGCTTGCTTTAAACTCAGGCGTAGTCCATACACGAACTACTTCTTCTAGTGCCCTGAATTGATTTGTGCGTGTGGAGTAGCTTTCCGCATTACCAGCATCCCTTGCCATCAAGCGAACCCACTCCAACTTTTGAGGTACTTGCAATTTATGTTCACAAGTCAAGGACGAGAAGTCAGCATTTTAGTCCAACTGACCGGTGTAGGGGTTGCATCCGATGTTACCTCGGTATCAGTGCACCGGATATTTAAGAAAGAGCGCCATATACATCGGACAAGCTTTGGCTCCACGTGTGATGAGATCATGTATACTCACTGCACTGCCTCACTCTCACGCCAGTGTAAAACTATGGCTTTGCCAGGCTTGTCCATGGGACATACAAATGTGTGCTGTCCCATCCCATCCCATCCCATCCCATGGGACGTTTCCCAGGGGAATAACATTCCCATGGCCAAGCCTGGGCCCTGCCTCTAACTTCCTGGACCGAGTCGTGGTCACTGGCGGTGACGTGGGCCAGACAAAGGTTGCCGTGTGACCCAAGCTGTGTTTGCCATGCCACACAAGGTCTTTTTCTTTCGTTCGCTTGTGTCTATATCTGCGTTGTTGTCACTTGTATGAAATGTGTCTATATCTGCGTTGTTGTCTCTTGTATGAAATGTGTCTATATTTGTGTTGTTGCCTCTTGTATGAAATGCGTCTATATCTGCGATGTTGTCCCTTATGTGAATTTCACTGTCTCTGTTAGTTCACGCAACGGTCCACAGAGTTTATCCTCCACTGTTGTTTCTTTAAGCCAGATGGTTTGTCTAGATATGTTGTATTTTTGGCAGTCTTGGAGTATGTGCTCTGCTGTCTGCGACGCCAATCCACATGTGCACATGGCTGTTTCACCAATCTTGAATTTTGTATACATGTGGTTGTGTAATCTATTGTGTCCTGTTCTGAGGCGAACAATAATTATTTGTTCTGGTCTGTTCATAAAGTGGTAATCATCTTGAGCTGGCGTTGGTGGCTTTCTGACAGATTTAATCATAATTTTTTTTTTAAATGTGGTATGTAACTGGTATATCAGGTTGTTATTCAATTGCTCCTTCCTTAGCTAGTTTATCAACTTTCTCGTGTCCGAGTACCCCACGTGACCTTACACTGGCTGCAGAGTTCAGAAAGTAGTGTCCGTATTGATGGCAATTTCCCAGACATTAGCGCATCGAGTACTGATTTTGCACCTGTCAATAGCACCACAGGCTGTGTACCATGGTTGGTGTTTAGTAATTTCCCTGTTGCTATCTTGATTGCCTGGATTTCTGCACCATAGTTAAGGCAATGCGCTCCTGTTGGTACTCTGTGGATGAGGGGACGCCTTCACTACGGAAACAACCACTAAGAACACCATAACCGATTTTCCCACTGTCTAACCCATACTAAGGGTATTCAGACAGTGATGGATTAGTGAAGCACCACAAAACACCATGCTGGAACTGGACGAGGCGACTTGTGTCCATTGATAATGTGTGATGTCTTTAATAAAATAAACAGCATCAACACATTTAAAAAATGTCACACCACTCGATCTAGACGTTTAAAACATTAACTTATATTTATACAAAACAGTGTCTATTTACAAGGTGCATTGCGTATTTTCTTTACATTTTCGAATACAATAACATTCATATACACATATGATAATATCATATACATTCATGGCATGGGGAAATTACCTTGATACATTGATTGACGCCGATGATGATGGAGTGATCATTTACTCTCATGCATATTAAAATATTTCAATCCAGGCGTATTGTTATTTTTAAAAAAACACACTAAAATAAGCCTTTATTCCACACACAACTGTGTATTTACAAGGCGCATTGCAAGTCTTCCTTGACATTTGCGAATACAAACAAAAAATATATACTTTTTGACAGGCACCTTGTCGTCTTGACAGACGATAGTTTGTCACATGGAGTTATACCTCTCCATAACACAACGCCTGGGCTGAGTTTAGAGACAATGTGTTGCCCATGCAGCATGATCCCTCTCTCGGCCTGTGTAGTCTATTTCAGAGGAAAGGTAATGCCAATACACATGGAATAAGACAAGCTGCAGAAGCTGTCGTATCAGCAAAGCAATGCTCTAACTCTCCGCCTGTCGGAGCTTCCGTCTTAGATCAGTTGCCGACCAAGGCTTTAGGGCCTGGTCTGCCCTGCCATGACATTTATTTAGTCTTTAGGTTGCATTTCCTCACACTAGGTTAAGGCTGGTCTCCTTGGCCCAGGGGTTAGCGACTTTCTCCGTAATCCCGTATACTCTCATGAGTAACGTGACGTGGGCGAGAATCGGTGGCGGTTCTAGCCGGGTCGGTAACTTACGGGGTATGTGAGCCGATCGCTCAGAAAGCAATGGAAAACTACTGAGCGGAATCTTGCCAAGAAATCAACAATCAGCTGAAAAATGCTGATGTTGACAGCGATGTCCTGTAAAGGATATGCGAAAAAAAAAAAAAAAGGTTAAGGGTTAAGGCTTATACACCCTCTCCCCCCCCCCCCCCCCCACTTTTCCTCAACTGCACTCCTCCGCCGGAAGCCGTTGGCACAATGTGGGGTGTAGGGTTTGGTGAGCGCCCAGCATTCGACGCTAACAGAAAGCAAGTGGTGTCATCTACTGTTATACAGTAGCTTAGTCACAGCTGAATAAGACCTGGCTAACACATTCATATACACATATGATAATAGTACATTCATGGCATGGTGCAAACACCTATACATTGCTTGATGATGATGATGATGATGATGATGATGATGATGATGATGCAGGGATAATCGGCTCGCATGCGTACTAACATCTTTCGTTAGAAATTCTCTCATACTCCAAGTATTCTCATCCACATCTAGTTTTGTGTAAAAAAATGTTTCACGATATCACTGAATGGATAATGTGTTAAACATTACAACAAGCGTTTTATTTTACAAAGTAAATTGAAAACCGGCGGTATGTGTGGCGTCTGCTCAGAGATAGAAGGAGAGACAGAGAGAGAGAGAGAGAGAAAGAAAGAGAGAGAGAGAGAGAGAGAGAGAGAGAGAGAGAGAGAGAGAGAGAGAGAGAGAGAGAGAGACAGCAAGCGAGAGGTTGGATGGGGAGAATGAGAAAAAGATATACATAACATACCAAATAGACACAGACTGAAGTTAGCTGCAATGGTTAGCAACTTCATCACGAGCACAGTGGATTTATTTGGTGGTGGGTGTCGGTGGGGGTGGAGGTTAAACAAATGTTTTCCTTTACCAAGGTCATACTTTCTAACATTAACTGATTCACTGACGAAGGATAATATATATCGCTAAATGTGACCTCCCATTTGTACAGTAGGACGATATATCGTCTCTAGTGTAATCCAGAACAAGTGTAATCGTGTTACTTATTTTGATTCGTGTATCGTCCACAATTTCAATTCTCTGTAAACGAACATTTACATGATAATAATATTTGTTAATTTGATTGTGTACCACGTTCGGTCGAAACCTAGTAAGGGCTCGCGGTTCCCCAGAGCAAAGAGCCTTTTTACGTTGGTTTTGTTTCATTATTACATTATTATCACCAGAGTTTTCAGTGAACGCTTTCCATTAGTCCACATTCGAGGGTGATGTTTTGTGCATCTGTAAAATGATGACTTCATACTGTTAGCTAGAGTCTTCACGAGGCGAAAGATAATGAACAACGGAAAACACATTATCATCATCATCATCATCATCATCATCATCATCATCATCATCATCATCATCATCATCATCATCATCATCATCATCATCATCATCATCATCATCATCATCATCATCATCATCATCATCATCATCACTATCATCATCATCATCATCATCATCATCATCATCATCATCATCACCATCATCATCATCATCATCATCATCATCATCATCATCATCATCATCATCATCATCATCATCATCATCACCATCATCATCATCATCATCATCATCATCATCATCATCACCATCATCATCATCATCACCATTATCATCATCATCATCAAGTGCCATGCCAGCTGACGTAGGTGTTCATGACTCTCCACAGATCTCGGTCTCTGGTTTTCTGGATCATATCAGTGACTCTTTTCCACACTGTTTATGGAAATATAGTGGTAGAAAATCACGAGCAAGGACACTGTCACACCAAAGCCATTGGCAAAATGGCCAGCTGCACACCAGATATCATTTTGTAATACGAGTTTTAGAAACGACCACAAGAAGCGAGGGATGTCTCGTCAACTGCGTCTACATATGGCCCACTTATTATTTTTTTTTTTTAAATAAACGTTTATTTCGTGCAAAACAGTTTGTATTTACAAGGTGCGATATGTATGTGTTTTTTCTTTTGACATTTGCGAATACAACATTTACATTCATGTACACATGATTATTTTTACATTACTTGTTGATGATGATGGTGGAGTAATCATTTGCTCTCATGCATACTATAATCTTTCAATAGAAACTCTGTCATACTCCAAATATTCTCTTTCACTTAGCTGTATTTAAACAAGTTTAAGAATATCACGGAACCGTTGATACTATAAGTATTCTCATTCACTTTTGCTGTCTGAAAATGGTACATATTGTATGTTTATGTACCTCCAACATTGTCCATACATGAAACAACACAACAAGCACGCCATTTTACAAATTAAAATGCAAAGCAGGCAAATATGGCATTCGCTTAAGCGCCCACGAGGAAAAAGGGGGGGGGGGGTGCAGAAAGAGAGAGAACATAGACAAAGTCTGAAGCATGACTGGCCTTCTACAAGCCTGATAAAAATTTCATTTTTTTGTGAAATTAGGTTCCCAGAGTATGCATAGAAGAGTAAGACATTTAATGTAATATAGAGACGACATTGAAAAATTAGCTATTTTCAAACATTTAAAATCAAGCCTTTACTCTTACAAAAACTTTGAGGATAACGTAAATTATTTCATTATTTATGCCGCACATAACTGTTGCTAATTTCTATGTAAATTGTATAAAAGATTAAGATAAATAATGAATTATTTAAATTGCATAATACATTCATGTTACCTTTTGTAATGTCCCTTGAAATAACTGTTATGTTGTTATGTCCCTTCCAACTATTTTAATTACCTGTCTTCTGTTTAATGTGCTTATATTTCGTACAAAACAGTGTGTACATGTATCTACAAGGTGCATTGTTGTTTTCCTTTACATTTGCAAATAAAACAAGACCCATGTTGTTTTCCTGAATGAAATAATAATAACAATAATAATAATAATAATAATAATAATAACAATAATAATAATGTTGAAAAACAGCGATAATTGCATGCATTAATTGTCGTGATACAAGAACAAATATTGCACTTTGATCTTAGTCAAAATGCCGTGAAACAATAAAAAGTGCTGATTAAAAAAATGCGTTTAATTAGTACAAACAAAGATGTTCCCCGTATATCTGATGTTAATCTAAAATGTATGGTGGATTATATGGATATTGCGTTTCTGTTCATTCCATAAATGATGCAGTAGGCATAACACATCATGCACTCATGCTAGATAACACTGCCACAATTAGTCATTCTTTCTACTTCACACGTAACTGTATTCTCGCAGTGCCTGCCACATCACCTAAGTAAATCTAACATGCAGCAAAGAACCGCGAGAAGGCCAACAAAAATATTATCATAAAGTTTACAGGGCTTGCAATTTCGCTGGTTAATTCCCTTCATTCCTCTGGATTTTTTTTATCTCCCCTGGGGAAGTAATTATTTTGCTGATGTGGCAAAAACAACCACGGGGTACAAGATAATAATAAATGCATGCTAGTTATTATATATGTTTTACATGCTTTCTTAGTGTGTTTCCTTATATATAATGAATATAATATCAAAGCTTCGCTGCTTGTTGCAAACTGAATTTAGTGGCAATACATTTCTGTTTTGAAGCTGTGAATAAGTTAACAGTTGCGAGTCCATGAAAACAGTGCAGTCGCGGGCTCATGATCACATTGCTCTTAATGTTACAACTTAACAGTCGCGGGTCTATGTTTACATTGCTCTTAATTTCAAAAGTTAATAGTCGCGGGCGCATGGACACATTGCTCTTATTGGCACCAGTTTACAGTCGCGGGTCTATGTAAACATTGCTCTTAATGTCAAAAGTTAACAGTCGCGGGATTATGTAAATATTAAAACAATGTTTTCCCGTAGTGAATTTGAATAACGAAGACACAAACAATAGATTGTACGATTTATTGCCTGGCATATTTCACTGCATCTCGTCAGGTACATACCACAGAATTCACACAACATAAAGTAAAATAACTATAGTCTGTTTACTTTTGTCTTTTGTATAAAATTCCATATCTCAGTACACAACTGAGGGAAAATGATGAGATTTAGCATATAACCTTTTCATTATGCCCACCCAACAAAGATATTTTTGTTCTGGAGATTGTACAACAGCTTTCAAAGTTTGTTTATATGCGGTATATAATTTACGCGTAAGAGATGAAGTGCACATTATTAAATGTATTACGTCTTCACACGGAAACATTAGCGTTGGATAGTTAATTTCCTCGTAGGACATGGGATTGGCCTTATGACAAGATCCTCGCTTAGTGGAACGGGGCATTACTGTAAAACAAGTTTGTTAGCGAGAAATCACTAGTTTTTCACCAAAACATCAAAGAAATGTCGCCGCTTTCCATGATTTAAGTTGCTTTTTGACCTATCAAAAACATATTCCTTAAGTGGGGGTAAATATAACACGGCAGAACAATTTCGTAACGACGCAACAGACAGTTTTTAAAATAATTGATCGTGAATGAGGGCATTCATTTCTGGACAGACTATAGATACATCCTTCAAGCTGAAATACACATTTTCGCACAGTAATGTCAATTGCCTACCAAAAAATTTGAATAACGAAGACACAAACAATAGATTGCACGATGTAAATATTGTTCTTAATGTAAACGGTTAACATTCTCATGTCCTTGAACACATTGCTCTAAATGTTAAAAGTTAACAGACGCGAACGCATGGACACATTGCTCTTAATGTCAACACTTAACAGTAGCAAAAGTTAACAGTCGCGGGTCTATGTAAACAATAATCTTAACTTCAAAAAGGAAGACGAACAAATCTATCCACACTGAAAATATTCGAAGCTAGTTACATGTCCTTTACTCAACGTCACAATCATCCCCAGTTTAGTTTTGAGCTGTCTGTGATTTGGGCTGTGTGGGTTCTAGCGAAATTTACGTTCAGTGCTTTGCCTTGGTTTTCTGAACGACCCATCCACATACCATTGTGAAAACCAACGCAAGGCCGGCTGCTTCCAAATCGCCGGCAGCTGATTCCAAACCCTTATGGGAGTCCGTGCACCTGCGTTCGCTACCCCGAATCCACATATGCTGGCCACATACTGAAACATACCTTGAGTCAGATTTACAATGCATGAAATATTGCGACACCTGGCAATATCGCATTATTATCTGCCAATTACATTCTGTCTCCCGGGGTGACAAATTAGACCAGATGCCAATGCCAAATCTTGACAACAGCAGAAATAGAAAAGGGGGGGGGGGCGCAAATTTCAACAACAGAAATTGGATTCCTGAGAAGAACGCCCAATGTATCAAGAAGAGAGAAAATCAGAAATGATGAAATCAGGACTAAAGTGGGGTGGGTGAGGGGGGGGGGACGCTAGATTTATTAGAAAACTGCAAGTTAAATGGTTCGGCCATATAACTAGGCCTCCAAATGACATCATACCACAGCAAGCAATGATGTACAGACCAAATGGAAGCAGATGAAGAGGCCGAACATGTAAGCGATGGACAGTGGGAATAACAGAGTCCATGGGAATCTCGAGATATGAAGCCCTTAAACGGGCACTATCCCGCTGTTTATGCTTCACCTCGAAAACACAAGAGAAACAAGATGAGATGAGATGATGATGCGAGGTTATTATACCTTTGTTTTGTATTTTAAACACATGTAACGACCTGTTCTGTGTCAAGGCAGTAAGGCGCCAGCTATTAACTGTTTCAGTCATTCCCAATGTTTCTGATCCAAATAACAGCACCGGTTTAACGTTAGAGCTAAATATTCCAAGTTTAGTGCCAGGTTTGATTCCATTTGACTGCCACACATTTCATCATCATCACCATGTGCCTTGCCGGTTGGCATGATGCCCATATCCTCGACGGATTTCGAACCTCGGTGCTATGAATCAACTCTGCTGATTATATTCCTCCACCGTACGGTGCAAAGTGACTATTTGTGGACATCCCAGAGTCTCTGGTAGATGCTGGATGACATGTTCTGTACATGACAGGGTAACGGACAACACAGAGTGTCTCCGTATGTTGATGGAAGATGACGTGTTCTGTACATGACAGGGAAACGGACAACACAGCGAGTCTCCGTATGTCGATGGAAGATGGCGTGTTCTGTACATGACAGGGTGACGGACAACACAGCGAGTCTCCGTATGTCGATGGAAGATGGCGTGTTCTGTACATGACAGGGTAACGGACAACACAGCGAGTCTCCGTATGTCGATGGAAGATGACGTGTTCTGTACATGACAGGGTGACGGACAACACAGCGAGTCTCCTTATGTCGATGGAAGATGCGAGACATCCTGCACTGGGCGTGACTGCGTTCAGATAGGCCACAGTACAAACTTTGTTCTAGATAGAATCTGTAACATGATGATGATGAGGGACAACGTATTACACTCAAACGATTAACGATTACTTAACAAACGAATGGCACCTTGCCGTTGTAACCGACGATAGTTTGTACAATGGAGTAATACCTCTCTATTAACATGCTCCGTTACGAAGCAGTTACGGATGCGGTTCGTAATCCCGCATATCGCGTTCGTAACACAGCTGTGGGCGATTTGGCAGCAGACCGCCTTGTGTTTTTGGTTTCTTTTTATGAAATGGGGCGGGTGCCGGTCGTTCAGAAATCAATGACAAACTACTGAACGTAAACTTGCTCAGAGATCACAAACAACCAAAAGAAAATGCCGGGGTTGATGCGACGTCCTGTAAAGGATATGCAACTAACTTTTTTTAACCTCTCCATAGCACAAAGCCTGGGTTGAATTGTAGAGACCATGTGTTACCCATGCAGCATGATCTCTCTCTCGGCCTGCCTAGTTTACTCCACAAGACAGGTAACTGTGACTTATCGCCCCTGGAGGAAAGTGGACTCGACAAGCACATCTTTAATATCCTTCTACTATTGGGAGTATTGAATGACTTTTGTCTACACTCCTCCCTTCCGTCTTTCATACACTATATCTCTCTCTTTCTCTCTCTCTCTCTCTCTCTCTCTCTCTCTCTCTCTCTCTCTCTCTCTCTCTCTCTCTCTCTCCTTCATAACATACCCTGACAACAGTTTCCTCCAACAATTAATAACCTGTTTATTGTTGAAAACTATGTCAGTTGTATGTATTGAATGTGTATCTGTAGTTGTTAGTGTCTGCTAATGTGAGTGCAATATAGGACTTGTAGACGTTAGTCTTCGTAGTTTCTCTAGCCTATTCAAATGGCCAAAACATCAGACATTCACATAGAATTGAAACGGTCTCACCCTGGATGCTCCTTTCCGGCTTGAGTCTGGACTTACTCCAATTAGGGAAAACAATTGTCAATGTTTTATCATCAGAAACATAATCCAATAAAGGTAAGTCACTGAAGTTCAGATATGTCCTGTTTTGGAAGGGAGTATAGTCCAACACTGAATACACATCATCACTGTATATAAATGTCTATTTCTATGTTAAATGTTCTTGTGTTCTTCAATGTTTCTTTGAGGTGATTACCTAATTGCACTATATTTTAGCCTATTAGCTCTGCTTGAATAAAGGTCTTTCACTGAACTTCACCAAAACATATTTCTTGCCATTCGTTATGTCACCCCCTCTTATTGACTGTTTAGGTTGAATTGGCTATAGTGACATATTTTCACTGCACCTGTGAAGTGACTGATTAAAGTGACAGTTCTTTCCTTTATTATCAACACGGCTTTCTCTGTACAAGAGATGTACTGGTTTATCTTCTTTGATATGTCAGGCTGTGTAGTGGAACCTGGGTAATAAACATTAAATCAGATGATTTAAGTCTGCTTCATATTACTGTTTATGTGATTGTCTTTCTCCAGCCGTAATGAATAGCTTTCGAAAGAATACTCTGACATAAACAGCAGAATTCACTAAAGTCTAAACTATTCACTAAATGGAAAGCAATAGTAAACCCTAAGCACAAACACATATTTCCCTATGCTAACATTACTCTAATATTAGTGTTACCTTATATATATAGAATTAATGTAAGTCCCCGAATCGAAATTTATCCGCACATAAGCACTCTATCCCATTATAAGGGAGGATATTTCTTTTCATTTACAGGACACATAAATCCAGCTTTCAGTCCAGTTTGGTAGCACACTAAATATAAAACCACTTTTCTCCTATTTATATTGAGTGTCCCATCCTCCGTTGATTGTTTGATCTATAATCAAATTTGCCGTAAGTCCCCACATCAAACGTCTGTGAATTCACGTATTGTTAATTGCTCGTTCCTTTCTGTTCCTCCGTTCATCGCTCGTCGCACCTCAAAGAGATCTATTCTTTGATCACCGTCTCCCGCTGTTGGTCCGGTGTCGAAGTTTCCCCCGTCGTTCTGTCCGTTCGTTTTCCCGTTGACAGAGCTGGTCAATGACTCCTTACACGGTATCCTATTTTTATATTCGGTCACTAACCTTCCATTTATCCTTCTCTCAGATTGAACGAATCGATTGTTAACCCTTCTCCGATATTGCCATTAATGTTACATTTAATTTTATCTGGGAATCGCTAAACTATCATCATTCTGTGATAGTAACACCAATACATGTGGAACAAGCCAAGCTACAGAAGCTACCGGATCAGCAAAGCAATACTCTAACTGTTCGCCTGTCGGAGCTTCCATCGTAGATTAGTTGCGATAAATTAATACACGGGTAAGAAATCTTAATCGAATATTGCGAATGATTGCAGGATGTAGTCTCCATTCTCGCTTACCGTTTCCTTCATCAACCGAGAGGAGAATCAGGCGCCGATTGCACGTACGTCTTGGGAGTGTCGAAGATAAGTAAGGTCTGGATTCAATGGAGTTACCATAGCTACGAAAACAAACCTGGTGGATGATTCTGGCAAATAAACTCGATATATTTATGAAATTCTGACATGCCAAGAAATTGGAAACCGCGCCAC
This sequence comes from Cepaea hortensis, assembly GCA_963921405.1. Taxonomy (NCBI): domain Eukaryota; kingdom Metazoa; phylum Mollusca; class Gastropoda; order Stylommatophora; family Helicidae; genus Cepaea; species Cepaea hortensis. The sequence goes on along the minus strand of OY992880.1, from coordinate 19,643,551 downwards.
TGTGAGGGAATCGGGAGTTGAGACTGATAACTAGGAACATGTGTGAAGACGTGGCGATTGTGGAATGCTGGACATTATCTGAACTTTTAGAGGCGCAGAATAGACAAAGGCGAGTGTTGTGATAAAACAGTAGTGCGATATTTAATCATTTTGACTGACAGGCAAGCGGGCAAGGGGGGGGGGAGGGTGGGCGGGGGAGGGACGGACATAGAGAAAGACAGACTGTCAGACAGTGGTGTGTTTCAAATCTAGCTCGCGGTCCTACAGAAACTTAGCTTGCTGCCTCATAGAGACTTCGTAATGTGTTTCAAATCTAACTGGCTGTCCCAGAGAGACTTCGTGGTGTGTTTCAAATCTAGCTGGCTGTCTCATAGACTTAGTGACGTGTCTCAAATCTAGCTGGCTGTTTCAAAGACTTCGTGATGTGTCTCAAATCTAGCTGGCTGTCTAACATAGACTTCGTAATATCACCGTAATGAACATACAAAATAACACATGGGTTAGCTGACCACAGACCCGGAACGATTGAATACATGTTGTTTGTGACACGCTCTCTTGCTACCCACTGTCTGTGTTGATGTCATCCATATTGTATCTACTCGTATCTATGTCATTGGATCACCGGTGCGAGTTTAATTATCAGAAAGCATTTGTATTTGTTTGTCTACCAATCTATCTTATCAATCTATCAGTCTGTCTGTCTGTTTGTCTGCCTATTTGGCTGTATGTCTGTCCCTCCGTCTGCCCGTCCATCTTTCCATCCATCCATCCATCCATCCATCCATCCATCCATCCATCCATCCATCCTTCCTTCCTTCCATCCATCCATCTCTGTCTGTCTGTCTGTCTGTCTGTCTGTCTGTCTGTCTCTCTGTCTGTCTGTCTCTCTGTCTGTCTGTCTCTGTCCATCCACCCGTTTACGGCCGCCAGCCCGCCCGCCCACATGTTAGTCCATCTTTCTGTCTGTCCTTACGCCCGCCAATCTCTATTGCGCCTGACAAAAAAAACTTCACACGGGACTTTTTTTTTTTTTTTTTTCCGCGTTTCCATCCTGTTTCAGGATATTGCGGTCAACACCAGCATCTTTCAGCTGTATGTTGATTCCTAGGCTAGATTACGCTCATCAGCACGCCACGACTTTCTGAGCGACCGGCTCCATACTCTCATAAGTCACTTTTGCGATTCGAACCACTGCTAATTCTCGTCGTGTCACGTGACGAGACACGGGACTTTAATTATCTTAATTATCTCTTCAAAGTTTAAAAGCTGTGGAGGCATGTAAATCAGTTGATTTAGCTCCCCTGCTCTCATTGGTGAGCACCTCTCAACATTCGGCGCTAACAGAAAGCAGGCGTAGCACCGTTTACTGTCAAACGGTACCTCACTCATATCTGACTTAAACCTGACATTCCAACAGTCGGTGCTAACAGAAAGCAAGTAGTACCGTCTACTGTCAAACGGTACCTCACTCATATCTGACTTAAACCTGACATTCCAACAGTCGGTGCTAACAGAAAGCAAGTAGTACCGTCTACTGTCAAACGGTACCTCACTCATATCTGACTTAAACCTGACATTCCAACAGTCGGTGCTAACAGAAAGCAAGTAGTACCGTCTACTGTCAAACGGTACCTCACTCATATCTGACTTAAACCTGACATTCCAACAGTCGGTGCTAACAGAAAGCAAGTAGTACCGTCTACTGTCAAACGGTACCTCACTCATATCTGACTTAAACCTGGCATTCCAACAGTCGGTGCTAACAGAAAGCAAGTAGTACCGTCTACTGTCAAACGGTACCTCACTCATATCTGACTTAAACCTGACATTCCAACATTCGGTGCTAACAGAAAGCAGGTAGTACCGTCTACTGAAAGGAGGATATTTCCATTTTCCCCATCCCTCGTCTCTTATTGTGGTGTTTAATCTAACTCCAAAAGTGAGTAGCGTGGTGACCCTCGGGTAACACTGGATGAACTGTGTTCCATGTTGTCCATTAGTAGAGGCAGTGCTCAGACCATTATTAAAGATCTGTGGCATTCATATGTTTGTGCACAGCGGCATCAACTCGATGATTGTTGTGTGGAGTCAATGCGGTTAACAGACGGCCAGTCCGCTTTGCGTCAACTAGTGAGGATTGGCCTACTTCAGCTTCGTCACAACGACGTACCCAACGTCGGACAGTGCTAACATCCATTGTTGACTCTCTATAAACAATACTCAAACGTTCATGAATGCGAATCGGGGTCTCGTCTTCAGCATTGAGGAATTCTATGTCATAACGTTGCTTTACCGAACTTCTTTAATTGCCATTTTTAAGCCGTTACTGTTGCGCAACCACAGTCGGAGTCTCCGTGGCTAAGTAGTCAAGCCGTCTGACTCAGGCTCAGAAGGTTGTGGATTCGATTCCGGGCCGCAACCTTCGGTTCACGAGTGTATTTGTTCGGAGACTCCTGGGGGACGCGCTGGAGCTAATGAGTTCGTGCTTTGTGCGACGCTTTCCGCGCGGCGGAAAGAGACTGAGCCATATGGGATAAAAACCCGGTGCAATGAAGTCGACCCTGCCGACTTTTAAGCGACTTTTGAAGCGCAACCAGTGACTGTAACAGGTTGGTAGTGATCCGCAGTGCAGAAGAGTGTTTGAGGAATTCCGCTAAATTAATAAATTGCAAACCAATAAAGTATTTACATAGATCAAAAATAGGAGGCATTATTTATTGACCGCCCCTCGTACATCTGTACGTTATGTAAACCATTTACCTCTGTACGTTACGCTAGGCATATACCTCTGTATGTTACGTTACCGACATACCTCAATACGTCTTTATCAGCAAGACAGTTTTCTTTTATGCATTTGTTTGTTTTCTTTGCAGATAGACCCTGGCACCAGCCTGCCTGAAGGTGAGTGTGTTAGATGTATATTATCTGCTGTGTGAGCAAAATCTTAACGTACTTGTCTGCTTGCATCCCCTGACAGTGTCTGCGTCTACCTGTTGCAGGTGGAAACAGTCTGGTTACCTGGACATCTTGATTACTCAACAGGCCTACATTTTCTGAACTACACCTGTAAAATATAGAGGCCTTGGTTTTAATTGCAATAAATGTGCAAAAGTTGTGTTTGTCTACCGCGGAAAGTAGGGCAGCTCTTTCTTCTGTCTGGTCTCTTTTAGTAAAACATTGTTGTAATAATAAATGACGATGCCAGGGAAAGCCCTCATATTATAGTTGACTCTTTCATGCCAGCCCGTTATTACATTAATTCATTCTGTCCCATTTGTTACTCCAGCTTCCACTACCCATGCCTGTTTTGTTTTAATGCTTTGATTGTGCCTGTCCCAACACATTTTACATGAATTCATTTTGTTTGATCTTCTCTCCATCTGCCTTATATTTCCCACTGGAGCCCAACCCCTTCACCATCCCATACCAAGCCCATTCCTGTGGCAAAAACTCCGCCGCGAAAAAAGCACGATGCTTGGCTTCTGATCATCAGAAGTAGCCCCGCACCCCACCCCCGACGAATGTTGTGGCGTTGTTATACTTGTTATAGTGGTTGCATCTTGCCGCTGAAGTTTTCTACCGGATGAGGTAGACATTCTCACATCACCCCCTCCCTGGAGCCTATTACGACAAGGATGGTCGGTTACAGTGTTATTATTCTTAGCTTCCCACATGGCCCTGGTAACATATGGGAGGTATTATGCATTATTTCGTAGTTGTTACTGTTTTTGATGTCCCAGATGCACTGCATCTGTATTTAAAAAAATAAATAAATACAATAACACAATAATAACAACACATTTCAGACTGTGGATACCTGTTGGAGCGGGTGTTATATTAACCCATTATGTCTTATTTAATGCTTTGTATTTGTCTAATCTGTTGTTTCATAAGCCAGTTGTATCGTTTTAATGTGCTGAGCTTGTCCAGGTAGACAGGCAGGCAGACATGCAGGTAGACAGACAGACAGACAGACAGACAGACAGACAGACAGACAGACAGACGGACGGACGGACGGACGGACAGACAGACAGACAGACAGTTATTTCACAAAAAAGCAGCATCAGAAACTACAAGGGTAAGTTCATAAGTAAGTCACAAATTGCTGTAGAAAAATAAATAAATATGATAACAACTTGAAACCAGTTTATTTTTATACATACATTGTCCCTTTATTTCTCAACATAATTTCTACCAACAGTGGTGCACTTATCCCATCGTTTTATCAGTCCTCCCAAACCGGCTGAATAGAACTGCTTGCTCTGTTTTCTAAACCACGTTTTCACTTCACATTCATCTTTGGCGTCATTCGCGAAATGTCTCCCGCCAAGGTGGGCTGTCAGTGTTTTTGCTGATAAATGTTTGTCCCGTAAAGCGGTGCTTAGCTGGGTAGGAAACGTTATGAGGGTGAGTCAATAAGTAAGTCACACAAGTCTGTGAAATGGTAGGTCAATGAACCGCTACCGATTCTCACGCACGTCACGTTACTCATGAGAGTATGTGGGATTACGGAGAAAGTCGTGTAACTCCTAGACCAGAGAGATCGGCCCCACGATATAGCAGGTAAGTAATTTCTTCGCATGCCTTGTACCAGTTACTGTTCCCACGGCGCATGTCGTGTTGCCAGGTTGCTAAGCCTATTGCTCCGAGCAGCTAATCTGCAAACACGATCTGTGTCTGCGCTATTCTAACTCCTGCAGACGTCAACTTGCTTAAAAACAACAAAAATCCTCGGAACTCCCTGAGAAGTTGCCTGTGTGGAGGGTATTATGTTCAACGCGAATGAGCCAAGATATGTGGTTGAAACATTCGGTTGTCGTTAAGAGGTTTGGAAGGGGTGAGTGGAGAAAATCACTGAATGAAATATAAATGGAAACCGTTGAAGGATAAGAACTTAGAATGTGATACTTCTCCTTCTTCTTCTTTGTCCATACTCCTTGGGAGTCGCCGTGGCAAAGAGGTTACATCGACAGCTTTGCTCTTTGAAGGTTGCGGGTTCGATTCCGGCCTACGTCGTTCTGTGACCGAGTGCAATTTTTTCGGGGACTCCTGGGGGTCGTCGCTGGAGCTACGGGGTTCATGCTTTATGTTACGCTTTCAGCAGGCTGCCCTGCGGCAAGAGACCGTGCCATATGGGATAAAACCTGGTGCAATGAAGTCGACCTTTTGCTGTGAAGCTTCTCAGAGAGGAGGCAGAGGTAATTGTCTGTGTTTCACTTGTCCTGTTGCTTGTATAAGGGGCGTTCATTTGAAATCCGTTCGTGCCGCACCGCGCGTAATTGCGTACGTTGAACATGATCATGTCATAGTCATGTGATAAGTACTGACAAATGAATAAAAGAGCACGTGCTTATCATCCCATGATGCATAGGTTCTGTTTCTGACCGTTGAGAAAATGGCCGGGTTGATCCAAAATCCGTCCAAAGAAGCTCAAAGAGCGGTGATTCAGTTTCTTTCATTTGAAGGATGTCGACCAGTGGACATTCATCGAAAAATGCAGGCAGCGTACGGAACAAATGTGTGTCGAAGACAACAGTGACAGACTGGGCACGAATGTTTCGGAAAGGACGTCAGTTCACGACAGATCTTCGACGGCGGGGTTAAGCGTATATTGTTGCAACAGAAAAAACCATCACCAAAGTTGATGCATCAGTACAGACGAACCGTTGTCGAAGCATACGTTCGCTAGCGAAAGAATTTAATGTGTCAATGGAGACAATTAAAAAGGTCGTTCGTAAGAAACTGCAATATCGGAAGGCGTGTTCACCGTGGGTACCACGGATGTTGACCGACCACCAAAATGAGGAACGCACTGGTTGGTGTTTGAACCACTTGCTGCGTTACAGAGTGGAGGGTGATGAATTTCTCTTCTGCATAGTGGCAGTTTAGTTTAGTTTAGTTTAGTTTAGTTTAGTTTAGCAGACGGATCAACATCACGGCACACGGGTGTAACTCATAAGTGCTCCGTTCTTCTCCTAACTCAAGCCCGAGTCCGGAGAAACTCTGCTCAGTGCACGAACTCCGTAGCACCGACGAGGAACCTTAAATACTTTGGGTAGATTTTTAACTCCAAATTTTGCCCGGGCAGCGCAGTTAGGCTACTCTTTTTCGATTTCCAACTGCCAAGGGATTTTTTTATGTGCGCAACTATACACACGGGTGTCCGATCTCACTACCCAGAGACCAGGGGAAATTATATTACTAGAAGTCCACGTGAAACAAATCCCGGTCCTCACCGGGGCATAAACCCGGGACCTCCAGCACTCGAGGCGGACACCATACCTCGACACCACTCATCCCCCCTCCCCCACATAGTGGCAGGCGATAAATCATGGTGTCACCACTTTAAGCCGAGCAGCAAGAGAGAGAGAGAGAGAGAGAGAGAGAGAGAGAGAGAGAGAGAGAGAGAGAGAGAGAGCATGCAATGGAAGCATGCTGGATCACCAAAAGCCAAACAAATTCAAGTTACTGGTTTCCGTGGTAAGGTTATTTATGTTAAACGCATTTTGTGACCATGAGGGGCTATTGTTGGCCGACTTTAAAGAACCTCGTTTCAACATCAAGTCTACCCTCTACTTCCAAACACGCAAACATTAGACAAGCGGCAAAAAGCCATCAAGAATAAATGACCCGGCATGCTTTATCGCGGTGAGATTTTGTTGCACGATAATGCTCGTCGGCATGTCGCAAAGATTGTACAGGAAGCATTAGCAAGGAAGAAGTGGGAAATTCTGCAACATCCAGTCTATAGTCCTGGTATGTCACCATGTGATTTTCATTTGTTCTGACCTCTAAAAAAAGCTCTCAAGGGGCAACGATTTCACACAGATGCAGACGTAATGAACGCGGTAAACACTTGGTTCAGTGAGCAACCACAATCCTTTTTTGCGGACGGCATTCGCCGCCTACTTAAGCAATGGGATGCTTGCCTGAATACCTACGGCGACTTCTGACCAACCCATGGTGCATAATTCATACAAAATGAATGCTTTGTTTAATTCTACCACACCTGTTGATGTTTCTTTCATGCTTTTGTAATAAAGCCATTGGGACGGGTTTCAAATGAACGTCCCTAATAATAACTAACGTCATATTTGATTTCTTCAATGTCTGTATCACTTCATTTAAACAACTCCTCTCGGGTCGTCCTCTCTACTTGTATCCCGATGTTCTCACGTAGAAAGTCTCTAGCTGCTGGTTGATCTTGTTCTATTCTAGCTTAATGTCCGAACCTTTAATACTTTGGTGTTCTATAATGTCAGTAATAGGTGTTATCCCAACACTCATTGATAGTTTCTCTGTGTCTCTTTACATCTTGTTTTTCTCTTACGCATCTCATCTCACATGATGTGATTCTACGCCTGTGTTTTTATAGGATTGTCCATGCTTGGTATTAGTAAACAGGGTAGTGCTGTACTTTTAGGATGAAAGCATTCTCTCTCTCTCTCTCTCTCTCTCTCTCTCTCTCTCTCTCTCTCTCTCTCTCTCTCTCTCTCTCTCTCTCTCTCTCTCTCCCCCCCCCCTCCCCGAATGAAAGTTTCGAATTGAAATAAAGAGAGAAGGATAAAACAAGCAACGAAAAAAAAATTTAAATAAATAGGCGAATTTATAGAAGCACTGAATGTCTGTATTAGTGGAAAAAATAAAGAAAGCATTAGTAGATTTGAACATGCAATTCTCAACAATGAACCCGCTACGCCACAATCAGCGCACAAGAAATTTAAGAGTGAGCGCACTAACCCTATCAGCGACGCTGACCACTAAAATTTGCACCTCCTTGGCAGGACGTATAGATATATTATTATATATGTGGTGTCTGATGATATACCGTATATGTGTGTGTGTGTTTATGGGTATAGCCTGCGAACAATTTGTAGCATCTACAGCGATATAGAACTGAAATACTCTGATATAGGAAGTATCCAATGACAGTTAATGTAACACAGTTATTTCTCGTCATCCGCTGATTACAACATCGACAATTCGCCTCATCAGCAGTCACAGGTCGGTGTGGTCGAATGGAAAAGAGAACTCATTCTTAAAAACATCCGGTGTGTTGATGCTGAGGTAAGGGGTTCAACCCCAGTATCGGTTCAGTGGACTGAAATGTTGATTTCTGGTCCTTGACTTGGATAAGTAAATTACAAGTACCTCAGAAGTCGAAGTAGGTTCGCCTGATGGCGAGGGACACTGGTAACAGGGAAAGCTAATCCTTACGCAAAAATCATTCCAATGCACTGGCGATAGTAGCTCTCGTATGGACTATGCTTGAGTTTAAAGCGAGCGTAAGCACGTTCCCATTTCCCACTCACGGTGTTTCCTCACGCCCATTTCCCACTCACGGTGTTTCCTCACGCCTATTCAAATGCAGTATCGACAAAGGCATCATTAAGACTTGTAGGTGCTGGTATGCACAGGAACACAGTAGGAATGCGTGTGGATATGTGAACTGCCATAACCGTGATGGACTTGTGAAAGTCTATCGCCACTCGAGACGTGACAGTTAAAGTTAGTTGCATATCCTTTACAGGACGTCGCAGTCAATCCCATAAATTTTTGGCGTTTGTGATTTCTTGACAAGTTTACGTCCACTAGTTTGCCATTGCTTTCTCAACAACCGGCACATATACCATTGTATGAAAACCAACGCAAAGCGGTCTGCTGCCAAATCGTCATCAGCTGTGTTTGGAACGTGGGATGCGAGATTACGAAATGCTTCCGTAACCTCTAAGCTACAGTGCCATCACAGACGTGACAGAGCTGATCAAAATAGACTGGGAGAAAGATGAAGTCATTAGCTCATTGTGCAGAGGTTGTAGAGACTGTTGTAATGGGTTGGCAGAATTGGAGGTCCAACAACTGATAGATGGAAATGCCGATAGAGATGACTTAGTTGTACACCGACGTCCTGTGCCCCACCGTAATCCCGCATACCACGGATTTGGAAGCAGATCGTCGTATGATGGTTTTCATACAAAGGCACTAGTCACGGTCGTTAAGAAAGCAATGGCAAATTACTGAACGTAAACTTGCCAAGAAATCGGAAACAGCCAACGAATGCTGGGGTTGACCGCTACGCCCTTTAAAGCATAAGAAACTAACTGTTCTATAACTGCGCCTTTCAATACCGCGGCGTTGTGATGATATATAACCGGTTAACAAAGAAAGGCTGTATGTGTGAGTGTGCGCGCGCGTGCGTGTGTGCGTGTGTGTGTGAATATTCAACACGTTCAACAAGGTGTTAAACAGGGGTGTTTACTGTCACCCGATCTATTCAACTTGCACAGCGAAACAATAGTGAGATCCAGACATGACATGTCAGGAATTGCGGTCGGTGTAAACAATGTTGTGCTGTTGTGCTGATGACAAGGTTTTGGCCGCTGAAAATGAAACGCAGTTACAAGAAATGATAGATGTAATTGCAACAGAAAGCCAACACAAAGGATTTAGTTGGATTAACAGAAACAAAAATAAGTAATGGTTATTACAAAGAATAAGTGTGTACTCAAATACAACATCAAAGCGAATGGAACTGTCAGCATCCCCAATAAGTCCTTACAGGAGTAAGGAGTTAACACTAGGCTAGTAGAGAGACATCCAGACAGGGAAGACACCGAGTACTATAAATAACCTCACTGGGAGACACATTTGTGTCAGACCAGAGGTCAACAAGTACGGATGAGCGAGGGCTTTCCCCAAGCAATTGGGTTGCTGGTCCTTGCGAGTAACCGTGATATGCCAGGTTACTCAAACTCACCAGCCAGCGTGCTGGCAAGACCAGGCGCGCAATAATAGCGACTGCACGGAGGGAAAAAGTGTCCGTGCTTGTCCACGCTATGTGTAGCGGGACAGACTGACTGGAGACGGTAGAGAGGTCGGACGTATCCTTGACCAATACGATAGCTTTTTAGGCCATAGGCAAACATAGGGCTATATCATTTAGATTGTGTAATGCTAGCATCATCTATCATCACGTTGATGTATTCATATTGTGTAACAATGATGAACCCTAACGCTTGTAGAGCCATTCACATGTCGGCTCTGAATAAATTGCATTCCTTTCGCAAATGTCATGAATTGTTATTTCGTGCAGTGCGAAAGTAGCGGAGTCTTGAAAGCTGCAGCGCACAAGTCGCTGACAGGCTAGACCTCGAATTGGTGTCAGAATGGTCAAAGAATCAACGCCAGCGGCAAATTAGGGTCAGAACACATTGAACGAACGCCAGCAGTACAATTACTGTCAGATTCAGTGAACGTTTCTGAACAGCCATAGCAGGCAGTTGTAGTAATATTCAACGAGCAGTGAACGCCAACATGCAAGTGGTATTATAAACCACTAAACGAACGCTAGCTATCGATTGATATTACAGAGTTCTGTACCAGAATTAGTTCAATGCACGTTTTCAACATTTGTAATGTGTGATATATTGCAAAGTAATACAAATTTATTGTGATACATGCTATAAATTAAATTTCTTTTCTTGTGGTGAATTATACGATCGCCAAATTTGTGGAGTGTGAACCACAATTGAGTCAAATTAGATCGGTAAAGTGTGAAATTCTACCAATATTATTTAGAAAGTGTGTTATTATATTAAAAGCAATTGAAATGTATAAAATCATCAGTGAAGATTACCATCGTAACCACCGTGTACATTCCATTGCGTGTGATACAGCCATCAATGTCACCATTTTACGAAGTCAGTAAATAGAGTAACGACGAACTGCAGCCTAGAACGAAGGTACGCCAGAGTCAAACGGCGAAGACAAGACGACATTGACGGCCATACGACTAATCATCTCATTTATCATCTAACAATCATTCAGACGATCATATCATTCATCATTAATACCATTTATCACTATTTATCACATTCTCATTCACCAATCGCATGAAATAGGAAATTAGATTAACAACTTTATGAAATATGAAATATTTGATAGAATATGATAAATTGTGAGCTTGTATTTACAACTTAAGCGTGGGTCTAATTTTTGCTGCTCTACCAACCAGACCGCAGCCCGTGTGGTAGCAAATCAAACCAGTGTGTAGTGTGAAAGACTGCGGTGGAACATCCCAAGTACCGCACTGTCCAACAAATTAGATGAGTATATTTTCCGAATATTTTGATATGCTCTAACGTAATCATGCATCTTCTTTTCCAGCGAATGATGTACATTTACTAACACATTATTGTAAACTAGTCTTTGCATATTATTGTATTATCATCTTGAATTAACATTACGCTACAAAATGGCGTCACTAAATGAATGTATCCAGGCGGGCATCGCCATGGGCCACACTGGAGATAAGCTAGAAAAATGGGCGGATCAAAAGTATAGAGAAGAAACAGAACGAAAAGCTGCTCGTGACAGAGATGAAAGAGCATTAGAAAGGCAACATCAAAAAGAAATGAAAGAGATCGAGGAGGCTACCAAACAGAAACAATTAGATTTCGATCAAGCTACCAAACAGAAACAATTAGAGTTAGACCAGAAAAAATTAGAGTCCGATCAAGCTACCAAACAGAAACAATTAGAGTTAGACCAGAAAAAATTAGAGTTAGATCAAATTACCAAACAGAAACAGTTAGAGTCAGACCAAATTATCAAACAGAAACAGTTAGACTTAGAACATGCCATCAAAGAAAAGCAGATACAGGTAGATTCAGAAACTAAACTAAAGATGAAGGAAATGGGGGTAGATTCTAACATACAAATAGCCTCTAGCAAACAAAAGAGCCAAGAAAAACAGAACAAATTCAGTAAGTACAAAGGCCTCATTAAACCATACACTGTAGGTGATTCAATCAGGAAAATATAGAGTTCCAACTAAAAACACAGAAAATACCTTTAGAGGATTGGGCAATGATTTACATGAGGAACCTGAGTGGGGAGCCTTTAAAAGTAATAGAATCCATACCTACTGATCTTAGAAACAATTACCAGTACATACACGATAGGATAATGCAACATTTTCTTTTGGACGCTACTGGTTACCAAATTCAATTCTCACAGATTAAACCAAAAGCAACGGAAACGTTCTTAGACTACATTTCTAACGTGCAGAGCACATTTAAAAAATGGACTAAGGCGGCTAAAGTAGGTAACAGCTATGAAAAACTAGAAGAGCTAATGGTAATGGACAAAGTTATTTCTACAGTGCCTACCCCTTTTGCTAAATTCTTACAACAGTCAGATATTGATTCCATTCAACAATTAGAGAAACGGGGGTCAGCTTATTTTTCCTCTAATCGGGACATATTTAAAACTACATCATATGACACAGAAATTACAGCTTTTGCAAACAGAGTTCCTGATAGATCCTACAAACAGAAAGACTATAGTAAGAAGGACAAACCATATCAGAAACCACCTCGATGTAATTATTGCAATCTTTTTCACCCAACTTATTCGATGTGTGATAAGAACCCCACATATCCGTCACACCTAGAACAAGTGTTAAAGAAGCAAGAAAGCAGAAGATCATCGTTTAAACGTGCTGTAAAATGTTATTTTTGTTCTAGTTATGGCCATTATAGTAATAGGTGTCTTGGGAGACAGAAAATGAAGGCAAACAACGCAGCCCTCATCGATACATCATCAGACGATGAGAGTGACATAGATCCCGAACTTGTCAATGTATTGCCAACGAATGAATGTCAAAGTGTATCATCAGTAACCGATATTTTAAACTTTAAGACGTGCAAAGTATGCCACCAGTTTCATGCGGAGGGGAGATTGAAATGTGGACACGTAATATCATGTTCAAATGAAGAAGCTAATGCAGCATGTGCCTCCAGAGGTAACCTTAAGTTCTACGATGCACAGGTCAATGGTAAACCATGCCAATGCTTAGTTGATAGCGGCAGTACTATACTGGGGTTAAGGAGAGAACTTGCTAGACCTGAAGATTATACGGGTGAATTTGTCAAATGCCGTACTTTCTCGGGCACCATCGAGAAATATCCACTGGCAAAAGCGCATATCAATACCCCGTTCCTTACCGGCACATTTACGTGCGCTATCCTCCAGAATCCATGTACGGATCTTATTCTGGGATGTCTTGATTCATTGAAAGAATGTACAGACGACAACATAAAAGCCTGGAATGAAACACACAGGGTCAACGCTGTAACTAAGTCAGATACAGAAATAAGTTATACTTCTTCTTCTTCTTCAGCGTTCCGAGCCATTGAGGTTCTTTGCTGCAAATACAATCCGTCTCCATTCGTCTCTCTGGTGGACCTTCTCTTGCCAGTCGTTGATTCCAAGTGCTTGTAGGTCTGTACATGTATTATCTCTCCACCGCCTTCTTGGTCTACCTCGGGGTCTACGGTCATTTATTTCCTGAGTGTAAGCGAGTTTTGTTTCCCTATTATCTTCCATTCTTTCTATATGCCCCAGCCATTGTAGTCTATTAGCCTTCATGATACCAGTGATTAGCGGGGACTTAAACAGATCATAAATGTCTTTGTTACTTCTTCTTTTCCACTCTCCACTTTGTGTATCCCTAATGGGTCCAAAGATGCGTCTTAAAATTTTGTTCTCAAAGGTTTGTAACAAGGCTTCGTCTCCTTTCGTTGTACTCCAGGTTTCAGAGCCATACAGCACAACTGGTCTGATCAGTGTTTTGTATATTGTGATTTTGGTGTTACGAGATAGCGCCTTTGATTTTAGTAGATGTTGTAGTGCATAGTATATCTTATTTCCAGAGTTGATTCTAGTTTGTATTTCTTCCCTTATGATGTTGGAGCAGTTGAAGATTGTACCCAGGTATTTGTATGTTTCCGTTCTTTTAATGGTCATTAAAAATAAGTTATACTGACTTACAAAATAAAACTCTACAGCTACTAACACCAAGTGGTGCAGATATCAACAATACTCTCCAAAAGTTGAGCGAGGCACAAAGCACCGACCAAACTCTCACACCGTATTTTAACTTGTTGTGTGAGCGAAAGAAAGTTTCTAAAAATTCTTCCTGGTACTTTAAAAAGGTTAACGGAATTCTCATGCGTTATTACACATATAATAACCATGAAATTCAGCAGACGGTGTTACCTGTAACATACCGCAAAAAGGTGCTAAACATCGCACATTCACCACCGTTTGCTGAACATTTGGGCTATCATAAAACGCGAGCCAGAATTCTATCACAATTTTACTGGCCGAAATTTTGTTCGGACATAAAATCTTTCTGTCGCTCTTGTACTGTGTGTCAACATCGTGTACGAAAGAAAAAGCATGTAAAGACCGAAGTGCAACGGTCAGTTATAGCATCTAGACCACTTGAGAGTATAGCGGTCGATATTACTGGACCCCTAATGCAGGTGTCGAGTAATGGAAACCAGAACTATCCAAACAAGGGTACTAAAACGATTCACCTTAAACCGAACCAAAAGGCTGTGATTCAACTAACTGATAAACATAACATGGTACTAACATGTTGCCAAGGGCCTCTCAACGTTAAACTCAAAATATCAGATGCGGATCATGAAATATCGATAAAAGAACACTTAGAGATATTTCATGTCAACATCATGAAACCATACGTTTCACAACAAGTACAACAGACAGACGAACAGATTACACCAACACCAAGCAATGAGACGACGGGCATACATAACTCAACTTCACTAGGTAGGGAGACACACAACAGCGACAACGCAAACACACTTAGCCAGACAACAACACACACAAGTAGTAGCACAACAGTATTGGACGAGATGGAACTACCAGTTCCTACAGAAAACGTAACTGCGACAAATATCTCGACATATAGAAATAACAGATGTAGTCAGACGAAAGACGGGACAAAACACCTACTGGAACGTCGACAGGTCTTCAACAGGTTGAGATTGTGTGGACTCATAGCTAAGCCGCCCAAAATAGAGTTGGGCATGGAACAAATTGACTTCCTGGGTCATACCATCTGCAGGGGCCAATTGAAAACTGATGACAGTATCGTCACTAAGATTCTGAACGTGACGATGCCAACGACCAAAAAACAGGTCCAAAGTTTACTGAATATGGTAAACCACTATACTAAAGTCATTTCAAACCTGGGGGAAATCACCAGTGTTTTTTCTAACATCTTAAAAGCTTCGGCTAAGTTATTTGTAAAAGATGCACGATTAATTAGTGCGGTATCGAAATTGAACCATCAGAAATGGAAGGCCTTAGTTTGATCTATTGTGTGAGAAAGTTTCATCGATTCTTGGCAGGAGCACAGTTTGTAATCCAATCCGATAACTCTCCATTGTCTGTGATGCAATCTGGACTTCCTACCAACAATAGAATTTACAGGTGGGCTTTAATTCTCCAAAATTATACGTTTACCATCCAACATTTAAAAGGGAGATTAAATACGATTGCAGACATTTTAAGTCGTCCTTCATCCATTCAAATACCTGAGTTACAGGAAGGAAGCGACCATACACCACCAGAAACAGTGACACTGTAATGTTAAATAACCAAGTGCCATGTGTGGTGGGTAAGACATATCGTAAGTGTGTTACTATCGCCTGATACTTGACTTGTGTGAATAGAACAGTGCTATGAAAAGTGTAACGAACAGACGCAGAATTAACATGCGCTGAGACACACGTAATTTAGATTATGGGAACTAACGCCAAGAGGACAGCGAACCCAGCTTAGACCCCGAATCTAGAACTTATTGAACCAACGCTTAGACCCCGAATAACAGTACAGGGTTAGCTATGGACCTACATAATGTGGTAGGCAACTATATTAATACACTATCCTTCAAGAAGAGCATTAAAGACTTTGGCGTAATGAACTATGTTAGAATAGTCTACAAAGAGATTTGCTCTAGCTTCACAACGCAGAGGAGGACGTCAACTTAGTGTAATTAGATATAGAAATGTAACTGTGATATATGTACATTATTATTTTATTTACAGTATCTATAACTTCATTTTCTATTATTTATTCTATTACAAATTATGTAAACGCATATATAACTTTATTTTTTTATTTGCGTAGTTAGAAATCACCATCATTTAATTAATAACCCATTTATTAAAATATCCATTATAGAAATACAATTATTAGATCTTATAGTAGTTAATTAACTTATAATCATAATCATTTATACATCCATTTAGCTAATATATCATTTCAAAACTAATGCCAATCATTTAGGAATTAATATCATCTTTTTCTCCAGTAACATTTAAGGTAATTAACCCATTTCGCTTAAATGAAAGTAGTAGTAAATTATTTCCCTTGAGGGTAATTTAGGTCAGCACACCAAAGTATGGAAGTTACTATGTCAGGATCGGTAACAAACCATCCTTATAACGATGTATATTTGTTGTATAGACATGACGCATGCAAACAAACCGCACAGTCATTTGGCGTGATTACTGTTAGAATTCAGCCAATCATTTAATGTATATATATATATTGTTTATGTATGTAATACTATGAACCATA
This sequence comes from Cepaea hortensis, assembly GCA_963921405.1. Lineage (NCBI taxonomy): Eukaryota > Metazoa > Mollusca > Gastropoda > Stylommatophora > Helicidae > Cepaea > Cepaea hortensis. The sequence goes on along the minus strand of OY992880.1, from coordinate 19,627,093 downwards.
TTTTAATGAAGAGAGAATGATTGTTTAAAAGAACAGTATGAAAGGGAATGAAAGATGAATGAAAGAAGAGAAAATGCGAGGAGAGAATGCAAAAACTTAGTAAACAGGAAAGGAAGAGAGCGAGAGAGAAAAACAGCGGAAAATTTTTTTTTCCACCGCTGGAAAGGTCTTATTTGACTTGTCTGTGTCATGTGTGTTTCCAATGTGTTGTCAGGGTTTTTATATGTGTTGCAGCCACACTTTAGCAGAGTATAGAGAGAACGTACTTTGAGCTTCAGAAAACGGAGTTGTGGTCACAAATAAAAATAACGAACGTTTGTAACCACAATAAACCGATTTGCGGCGCTCGAAGGAACACACACATTTAGTACACTAACGCATACACATGTTAGACAGTTAAGTACACTGTAGTTTATTAGAAAACACGCAAACAAACAGGAAAACGAACACATAAAAGTTGCACACACCAATAAATTCAAAGAACAATAACTCTAAATTCAGGGGACACAATAAATAATCAGAAACCTAAATGTAACAGTGAACATAGCTTTTTCAAGAAGCAAGAAGGTGAACAGTAGAGCTATGTGTGTATAGAGTTGGAGGGGATATTGATGGGAACATGAACACTTCGTGCTCATGTGTTGTACTCATAACAGAGTCAACTAGTGTGTGGGTTGTCATTTTGGGCAATAGGAGGAACAGGTCAAGACGGAAGTCAATGGGTGGAAGTCAAAAGACATAGGGTCAAACGACAGAAACCAGGACATAAGTCATAAGACAAGGGTTTCCGGTTCACTACCAATCCTTGAGATATCTAGAGATCCAACTATACTGAGACATGGGCTACTAAATCAGCCAAGTGAAAAGATAGAACACTGTGAATGAAGGTAGAAGATAATGTTCTATCCCCAAACAAGAAAGTTCTATACTTATTGGAAATCTGACAAAATTGGGACAACCAATTTTTCTTTTGTGACCAAGAAGTGTTACAAATATGAGAAAGGGGAAGTAACACTTCGCGGAAAGGAGGGGACCCTGTCAGCATCCCCAATAAGTCCTTACAGGAGTAAGGAGTTAACACTAGGCTAGTAGAGAGACACCCAGACAGGGAAGACACAGAGTACTATAAATAACCTCACTGGGAGACACATTTGTGTCAGACCAGAGGTCAACAAGTGTCGTGTGACAACACTGGCCCGGATCTCAGTGGTTGGCATGACCTTTGGGTTCTTACTTCTGCCTACTATTACCTTGTTGACCCCGGGACGGTGCCCGGACGCTGACTTATTTTCCTATCACTATAGACAAACAGATCACCACCTGAGGACAAGAGAACACTTTTCAGATAAGTATAACCCGAGTCTTTAATCAAGATTTCAGACTCCAAAAAAAAAAAAAACGAAGTTCAAGTTCAAGACAAAAGAAACAACGCGGAGTATTTGTGCGAGGATTCTGGAGGAGCAGATCATCATTCCACCAGTAATTTGTCAGTCATCAGTAGGTGAGTGATGTAGATACCGGTGGTAGAATATTGTTCACCTGATCTCTCCTTAGGCTGCCTGGAACTCCTCTTCACCTGATTATAGGCAGTTAAAGTTCTTTGTACAAGACCGCTTCTTCCACCAGACTGGAGTTGAGATCAGCTGCCTGAAAACGACTCTTCTCCTCCACGGCACTTCAAGTACGTCCGTAGACACCAGCGTCAATAATAATCACGAGGATAATGAAGATAATGAGGGTTCCTGTAAGCAAGAAGAAGATGCCCGGTGTACATATCCATTTCACCTGTTATTAATACATCACAACCAGATTCAGACTGATACTAGTTATGTGGTCAGTTTCCACCCTCAGACCAATTCCATAGGTCTGACTTCAGACATCTCGCCACTAGATCTGTGTAGAGCAGCCAGGTACTAGACTTCAATGTCCCTGATTAACCTCACTCATGGCAAGGATAGCCTCTCTGGAAATACGATCCATTACCATTCGAGAGAGAGAGAGAGAGAGAGAGAGAGAGAGAGAGAGAGAGAGAGAGAGAGAGAGAGAGAGAGAGAGAGAGAGAGAGAGAGAGAGAGGATATAAGGTTCAAGACTTCAGGTAGAAATATTTCCCCTATACTGGCCAAGGGTGTTGGTCTACGTTCCAGCTGCGCTGGTAAACCTTTCCTGAAATATTGATTACAGACAGACAAAGAAAGAAGGGTGTCATCTTGGGTCTGTCGCTTTTTCTCCTCCTCTCCTCGGGCATTTGGAAAGTTTGGAATTTATATGCACTGAACCCCATTGGTTTGGCTTCTCTTGGCAGCCCAACCAAGTGTAACATCATGTGCAGAACATCCTGTTCCCATTATACAACAGGTAGTATATTCATTAGACACGCATCATAATATTATTATCCTCTGAGCAAAAGAGGTAATATATTAATCAAACTAGAAGTTAGAAAGCAAACATTGTATGTGTGTGCCTCGTATGTATGTACATGTGTCAGGGCGAGTTTACCCTAATAGGTATGAAGATATCGGTACCCCTCTTCCACAACCCAAGTTAGATACAGCTCGACCAAGGTTGATATCCCTTCATAGCTTACAATTCCTCTATCCTCCTCAGTGGTGAAATACCCGTCATGGCTCTGGTGAGCCACCTGATGATGATAATAATCTGTGTCGCTAGTGCCCCTACCCCTTTAGGGTAGTTAAATTAAAGCTCTATGCAAAAGGAAGACACAGCAGGCTCATCACTAAACTGGCTTGGCCACTAGTTGACAGATCTCACAAGACACTCAAATAGATCAGTACAGCGGGAGAGAACAATTACCTTTTCTGTAGGAATATATCAGCCACAGAATGTGCTATCCTAGCATCTAGAGAGCCACCACTGTCCGTCGTTATCTGGATCCCCAGACGTTGAAACACTTGACAGTAGACAGGACTTCATTTTGACACCAGAATAGGATTCACGGGATCCTCAGGGTAGCTCCCTGCCCTTCAATAGACTGGCCTTGGGTCTTCAGGATGAGGACAATAATCCGCCAACACAAGACATGACCGTTAGTCCATTAGATAACCACGGTGAATGCCGTTGCCAGCGTTCTCCGGAAGTGTCGTCAAATTGAATGACGCGATATTCTGGATAGACTAGAATGGATACTACGCAACAAGGGTTAGAGAGTATCTCCCGATATCTTCCTCAGGACAGTGAATTTCACCAAAGCTGGACTACAAGCGTTGCGTGAACCCAAAGATGGTCGAAACTGGTCCTGGATACCAAATAATAGACACACACCCATTATCATACTGTACACCCATGAAAATGGGGTACTGCAGAGTGTGGATTCGGTTGCCCCATCCTGAGGTTCAATTCTGTTTTGTCACATAGGCCGATTCCCAGACCAAAGTACGGTACCACCGAACTATGGTTCCGAATTGTACTCAGATGGGCAACCCCCCTACTCCGTTCCATGTGAAGATATCCCCTATGGGATCATTCTTCTGTTGTACGCCAATCCCTGTGAAAACATGAGATGTGTTATTGGACCTGAAGAATAGACAGTCTCTTACCACTACCTCAAGGATGTGTACTGTCCCTATGGTCTCCCCTCTGCCTTATCGTCTAGGTGATACCTAGGCCTACGGCGTTTCCGTCTATAGTAAGGCCTCCTCGTAGAGGGCTCACTATTCTTGGGCACCTGGGTATGACAAGTGTGCAAGCTCGCACCTTGTCGTTGACAGTCTCTCCTCTGAGGGGTTAGAGTGCTGGAAATATTACCGGGCTGCTGATACGAACATCCTTTGGATCTGGGTGGTTTTTCCCTTGCCACCATGGGCGTGATGGGTTCACCCAGGACCACAAACTTATTTCCCAAAATTAGGGGAAAAAGTGGATCACTCAAGACAGCTGCCTTTATAGTTCCCCGGACATATCTACAATTAATGTCTACTAAGGCTATCGGTACAGATATAGCAACTGAACTTTTTGTCGCCATTTGTATCTCCATCATCTCCCCTGTAAGAGACTCTGGACTAACCAGGTGTTCTGCTATGACGGCTTCCTCAAACAGCCCTGAGTCATATAAACACTCCACTGGTTGTCCATTAACTTTAATAACCTCGACCACAGCTGGTCGGTTATCTTTAGGAGCTTTCTCTTCCTTCGTTTTTCTCCCAGTCCTAGCTATGCAAGCTACGTACTTGGGTTCTGTTGGCTTGCTCCTACAATCCACTGTGTTATGCGTAGTTGTTCTGCAATGTTTGCAGTTAATTTTTGACCACCCGGTTTTGGCAGGTCGTTGTTCCGTGGACTTTCCCGAAGACTTGTCCGGATTATGTGAAAAGGAACCCTCTTTTTGTTTCTTTGCATTTTTATCCTCCGGTGGTTCCGTAGTAACTTTTCCAGGTTTTGGTGGTGTTGGAGCTGGAGTGACAGGGTCCTTGTGTGCTGTCGCATAGCGTTCTGCCAAAGTAACCACGGTCTCCAATCGTTCTGCTCCATTTTCGGCCAAGAAAGTTTGGAGTGGCTTAGCCATTTGGGATTTCATTTGGTCTACAACTACCAACTCTTCAAGACTTTCGTAGTCCTTTTTGAATCCAACCAGAGACATCCATTTTAATAGGTACGACTTAAGGCGTACAGCATAAGCTGAATATAATTCACCGGTCTCTTGACGGGACGAGTGAAACAACGTCCGATATTTATCTGCGGTCAATCTCGAAGTGTTTCAGTAACGCCCTTTCCAACTCTGAAAAATCATTCTCCAGACCTGGAGGTAGTCTGGAATATATTTCGAAGGCGCTGCCGCGGAGTCCCTGGGAGATCTTCAAACACCATTTTCCCCTTTCCAATCCCATTGCAGTAGCGATCGCAGTAAATTTTTGAAGATACTGGTCTATCCTTTCTTTGTCTTCCTCGAAGGGAGGTAAAGGAAATTTCATTGCTTGATAGGCGATGCTTCCGGCAGTTGGTGTACCAGGGAGTGTCGCTTCCCCCATAGCTCCCTCGGTTTCCCTAGCAACTTGTGCCTTAACTTCCAATTCCTTCATCCGGAACTCATGGTCTCTAGCCGCTTGTTCGGCCTCGATTTTCTTGGCTTCGCGCTCTGCCTCAAGTTTCCTGGCTTCTCTCTCGTCTTGTCGGAAGTCTCTTTCAACCTCCTGGACATATTTCCGTAACTCCACCCCTTCCAGACCAATTTCTCGACCTTTAGCCTTCACCTTCTCAAGATTCAGTTGTGGTGAGGCCATTTCTCGTGCTGTTATGCCCCGGTAGTCAAATGCAATCTCTATCAAGGTATATACAACAATGTACCATTCAATAGACAATGACAAGGTGTTGCGGTGTTTGCAAGTGTTGTGTTCGTCCAAGTCAGTCAACAGGATAGTCAGTCGCCGTTTCCCTGACAACCAATAGTTCAGACAGAAAAGGTTATACCAACCTGCACCAGACAGGGCAGATTATCACAAAAGAAATAATCTAACTAGACTGTACCCGAACCTATAGCACAGATCTTATAGAACAATAATCTTCGATAGGACTAGAATCTATCTAGTTCCCCACACTGGCCACCATTTTGTGTCGTGTGACAACACTGGCCCGGATCTCAGTGGTTGTCATGACCTTTGGGTTCTTACTTCTGCCTACTATTACCTTGTTGACCCCGGGACGGTGCCCGGACGCTGACTTATTTTCCTATCACTATAGACAAACAGATCACCACCTGAGGACAAGAGAACACTTTTCAGATAAGTATAACCCGAGTCTTTAATCAAGATTTCAGACTCCAAAAAAAAAAAAAACGAAGTTCAAGTTCAAGACAAAAGAAACAACGCGGAGTATTTGTGCGAGGATTCTGGAGGAGCAGATCATCATTCCACCAGTAATTTGTCAGTCATCAGTAGGTGAGTGATGTAGATACCGGTGGTAGAATATTGTTCACCTGATCTCTCCTTAGGCTGCCTGGAACTCCTCTTCACCTGATTATAGGCAGTTAAAGTTCTTTGTACAAGACCGCTTCTTCCACCAGACTGGAGTTGAGATCAGCTGCCTGAAAACGACTGTTCTCCTCCACGGCACTTCAAGCACGTCCGTAGACACCAGCGTCAATAATAATCACGAGGATAATGAAGATAATGAGGGTTCCTGTAAGCAAGAAGAAGATGCCCGGTGTACATATCCATTTCACCTGTTATTAATACATCACAACCAGATTCAGACTGATACTAGTTATGTGGTCAGTTTCCACCCTCAGACCAATTCCATAGGTCTGACTTCAGACATCTCGCCACTAGATCTGTGTAGAGCAGCCAGGTACTAGACTTCAATGTCCCTGATTAACCTCACTCATGGCAAGGATAGCCTCTCTGGAAATACGATCCATTACCATTCGAGAGAGAGAGAGAGAGAGAGAGAGAGAGAGAGAGAGAGAGAGAGAGAGAGAGAGAGAGAGAGAGAGAGAGAGAGAGAGAGAGAGGATATAAGGTTCAAGACTTCAGGTAGAAATATTTCCCCTATACTGGCCAAGGGTGTTGGTCTACGTTCCAGCTGCGCTGGTAAACCTTTCCTGAAATATTGATTACAGACAGACAAAGAAAGAAGGGTGTCATCTTGGGTCTGTCGCTTTTTCTCCTCCTCTCCTCGGGCATTTGGAAAGTTTGGAATTTATAAGCACTGAACCCCATTGGTTTGGCTTCTCTTGGCAGCCCAACCAAGTGTAACATCATGTGCAGAACATCCTGTTCCCATTATACAACAGGTAGTATATTCATTAGACACGCATCATAATATTATTATCCTCTGAGCAAAAGAGGTAATATATTAATCAAACTAGAAGTTAGAAAGCAAACATTGTATGTGGGTGTCTCGTGTGTATGTACATGTGTCAGGGCGAGTTTACCCTAATAGGTATGAAGATATCGGTACCCCTCTTCCACAACCCAAGTTAGATACAGCTCGACCAAGGTTGATATCCCTTCATAGCTTACAATTCCTCTATCCTCCTCAGTGGTGAAATACCCGTCATGGCTCTGGTGAGCCACCTGATGATGATAATAATCTGTGTCGCTAGTGCCCCTACCCCTTTAGGGTAGTTAAATTAAAGCTCTATGCAAAAGGAAGACACAGCAGGCTCATCACTAAACTGGCTTGGCCACTAGTTGACAGATCTCACAAGACACTCAAATAGATCAGTACAGCGGGAGAGAACAATTACCTTTTCTGTAGGAATATATCAGCCACAGAATGTGCTATCCTAGCATCTAGAGAGCCACCACTGTCCGTCTTTATCTGGATCCCCAGACGTTGAAACACTTGACAGTAGATAAGACTTCATTTTGACACCAGAATAGGATTCACGGGATCCTCAGGGTAGCTCCCTGCCCTTCAATAGACTGGCCTTGGGTCTTCAGGATGAGGACAATAATCCGCCAACACAAGACATGACCGTTAGTCCATTAGATAACCACGGTGAATGCCGTTGCCAGCGTTCTCCGGAAGTGTCGTCAAATTGAATGACGCGATATTCTGGATAGACTAGAATGGATACTACGCAACAAGGGTTAGAGAGTATCTCCCGATATCTTCCTCAGGACAGTGAATTTCACCAAAGCTGGACTACAAGCGTTGCGTGAACCCAAAGATGGTCGAAACTGGTCCTGGATACCAAATAATAGACACACACCCACTATCATACTGTACACCCATGAAAATGGGGTACTGCAGAGTGTGGATTCGGTTGCCCCATCCTGAGGTTCAATTCTGTTTTGTCACAACAAGTACGGATGAGCGAGGGCTTTCCCCAAGCAATTGGGTTGCTGGTCCTTGCGAGTAACCGTGATATGCCAGGTTACTCAAACTCACCAGCCAGCGTGCTGGCAAGACCAGGCACGCAATAATAGCGACTGCACGGAGGGAAAAAGTGTCCGTGCTTGTCCACGCTATGTGTAGCGGGACAGACTGACTGGAGACGGTAGAGAGGTCGGACGTATCCTTGACCAATACGATAGCTTTCTAGGCCATAGGCAAACATAGGGCTATATCATTTAGATTATGTAATGCTAGCATCATCTATCATCACGTTGATGTATTCATATTGTGTAACAATGATGAACCCTGACGCTTGTAGAGCCATTCACATGTCGGCTCTGAATAAATTGCATTCCTTTCGCAAATGTCATGAATTGTTATTTCGTGCAGTGCGAAAGTAGCGGAGTCTTGAAAGCTGCAGCGCACAAGTCGCTCACAGGAACCTTTGTGAAACAAACCAATGTGCTTAAGTATTTAACAACAACAGATAGACGATGTATTAAGGAAGTTACACGCAGAATAACCCAAGAAGAGGGAAAGGTAGCATTTCACCAGATGAGCAGTATTCTCTCTGGAATTTATCTTTGACAATCAATGTAGGGAAAAGAGTTTTCAAGAGCCAATACTGATGTATGGGAGCAAATTACATTAGCTATATTGAGCCGATACTGGTGTATGGGAGAAAATTACAAGAGCTACATTGAGCCAATACTGGTGTATGGGAGAAAATTACAAGAGCTATATTGAGCCGATACTGGTGTGTGGGAGAAAATTACAAGAGTTATATTGAGCCGATACTGGTGTATGGGAGAAAATTACAAGAGCTATATTGAGACAATACTGATGTATGGGAGAAAATTACAAGAGCTATATTGAGCCGATACTGGTGTGTGGGAGAAAATTAAAAGAGTTATATTGAGCCGATACTGGTGTTTGGGAGAAAATTACGATAGTTATATTGAGTCGATACTGGTATATGGGAGCAAATTACAGACAATTAACAAACAAGCGAGGAATTATATAGACACTGCGGAGATGTGGTTTTAAAGAACAATGATGAGAAAAATGTTGACGGAAAGTAAGAGCAACGGAGATATCTTGAGAGAAGTTAACTCACAAAGAGAACCGGTTTCTAGCTCAGAAGAGGACAGTTCACTTTCTTTTGACGTTTTATGAGCGGAGGAAAGCTGGAGTACGTCATCACAACGGGAAGGCTGAATGAAGCAGGACCGTCGGTAGATGTTGAGGTGAGTTGAGTTAAGAACCGACATCACTGCACTCAGGACATTCCCATTCGTGCTCAGTCCCCTCGTTCAACAGCCAGGTAGATTTTCTCAGTAAGATGCAAGTCTTCGAAATGCCGTCCCTTAAAGGGTTGCGTAAAGATGTGTAATTATTAAATGGTTCAAATTGTATTTTGATTTCGCTGCTTATGCCGCCCCCTTACTGTGCCGCCTGATGCGGCCGCCTCTCTGTATCATAGCACGTCACGGCTCTGGGCTGAAGGGGAAGAGAGGCAGCGGGAGAGCAAGAGAGAAGATGCTGGACAGTTTGATATCATGGCATGGAGGAACGTCGGTATCAGCATTGATTGGCAACAGAAGAGATAGAAAGAAGGCTTTAGAAAGATATGATCACCAACGACACACAGCATGAAGTGTAAGAAGATATATACATATATATTCCTGAGTAGAAAAGTAAATGAATCAAGAAGAGGGGAAATCAGAAATGATTAAATCGGGACTAAAGTGGTGGTAATAGCAGTTATAGCTTTCATTAGAAAATAACAAGTGAAATATTTCAGCCATTTGAATAGGCTACCAATTGACAATATACCACAACAAGCAGTGATGTACAGACCAAACGGAACCAGAAGAAGAGGCCGACCATGTAAACTATGGACAGAGGGAATAACAGAGTCTATGGGAATCTGGATATATGAAGCATATGAACGGGCACTCTCCTGCTGTCTATGCTTCATCTCGACACCGCAAGGTACAAGAGGAACAAGATGAGATGAGATGAGATGAGATGATGGACGGCACTCTCCCGTCTGTTTATGCTTCATCTCGACACCGCAAGGTACAAGAGGAACAAGATGAGATGAGATGAGATGAGATGAAATGATGGACGGCACTCTCCCGTCTGTTTATGCTTCATCTCGACACCGCAAGGTACAAGAGGAACAAGATGAGATGAGATGAGATGAGATGAAATGATGGACGGGCACTCCCCGTCTGTTTATGCTTCATCTCGACACCGCAAGGTACAAGAGGAACAAGATGAGATGAGATGAGATGAGATGAAATGATGGACGGCACTCTCCCGTCTGTTTATGCTTCATCTCGACACCGCAAGGTACAAGAGGAACGAGATGAGATGAGATGAGATGAGATGAAATGATGGACGGCACTCCCCGTCTGTTTATGCTTCGTCTCGACACCGCAAGGTACAAGAGGAACAAGATGAGATGAGATGAGATGAAATTATGGACGGCACTTCCCGTCTGTTTATGCTTCATCTCGACACCGCAAGGTACAAGAGGAACGAGATGAGATGAGATGAGATGAGATGAAATGATGGACGGCACTCCCCGTCTGTTTATGCTTCATCTCGACACCGCAAGGTACAAGAGGAACGAGATGAGATGCGATGATATATATATATATATATATATATATATATATATATATATATATATATATATATATATATATATATATATATATATATATATATCAATCAATCAATCATGTGCCATGTCGGAAAGCGTGGGCGGTCATGACTCGCCATTTCACTCGATCACTTGTATGCGTGTTACGTAGAATGTATGCTTACTCAGAGATAATGATATCACGTCTTGCGCCATAGGTTATGGCGGGAAAAAGTACATGTTTAACTTAATGTCAAATGGTACTGAGTATGTTTTAAGGTTGTTTTATTTTTTTAAAAGGGGCATTTGCTTGCTTTGCCGTCGAGCGTAGTGCACACAATGTTGCCACTACCTGTATTTTCTACAACTAGTGAGTGCACTGGACTGAGTTTGCGTGAGAACTAGCTTTCCCTAATACCAGTGTTCCTCGCCATCAGGCGGACCAACTCTGACTTCTGAGGTACTTGTAATTTACGACCCCAATTCAAGAACCAGACGTCAGTATTAAAGCCCAGCTGGCTGGTGTATGGGACGAACACACTAGGCCGCGGCCAGAATTGAAAGTGTAAGCGTGTTAAATCTCTGTCACGCTAACCCCCGGAAGAGTGTCTGTTAATGTTGAATGTTTACAGTAGCATGTTGTAGACCTGGCTCGAGAGAAACGCACAAGTCAGCTTTGAGATCTGCTTGCCTGGTGTTTTCTATTAGATCTACATCTGGGACAGTCGGGATTCGAGAGTTGTGTTTCCCTACCTGTCTCATTGCCTACAGGAAGCAAGCAATAATGGGTATAACACTGCCTGGGGCTTACAGTCTCTTAAATGCAGATTTAACATGCGCTGAGATCTAGATCTTCTTTCCCAACTTCTTCAGGTCTGTCAGACAACCCGTTTGCATTTGACTCTATCCCCGACCAATCAGGTGCCGTCTTTGCAATGAAGGTTGACCGCAATGGATCTCCAACAGATCTCACGACTTGATTGTACATTCTGTCAAGACTGCTGCTCGTCTATTTCCTGATACTACTTTCCCACTTGTATAGTTGTCTACCTCTTTCTCGCTTGCCTTCAACCTTACCCTCCAGTACGGTTTTTATGAAAGTGTTGTGTCTTTTAATGTGACCGAAATATTTAACTTGCCTCTTTTTTATTTCTTTCATCAACTCTCTTTTAATTCCCATTTTTATTTTAGAATCTCAGTATGTGATTGTTTTTGTTTCCACGAAATACGGCAATTTGTTCAGTATATCCACATCTCCAGGGCTTCTATTCGACTTTCTAATTCCGCGCCATATTGTAGTGTTGATATTTAACATTTGACATTTCTTGTTTTTAATGCGTTATTAATCTCTCTAGATGTTAATACTGATTTCATGATGTTGAAAACATTATTGAACATTCCTGTTATCTTCTTGATTTCTGTTTCACTTCTGCCATCATCTGTTTTTACATTTCGAAGATATCTATTCTCGATGGTATCGCTCAAATTCTTGACATTTAGTTCTTTTTAGACTTCCACACAGCATAATCAACTTGTTTTTAGACAAGATACAAAGTAGGTTTAAAGGCAATATGAACGTCATAATAACTAGTATCACCCCATTTGCATAGCAGGCTGCCAAGAGCTTTGCATAGAGCGTAACTCCGTGGCTCCAGCGACGACCACAAGAGTTTTCGACACAACTGAACCGAATGACATAGTCGGGAAACGAACGCACGATCTTCGGGGAACGAGAATAGCGACTGAAACACTTCGCCACGGAGGCGCCTCCCCCCCCCCCCCCTCCAGATAGAAAGGAGCATAATAATGAGCTTCATAGACGCTGATCACGCCCGTGTGTGACCGGGGCCAACCAAGCAAGCAGAGAGTTTAGCGAGCGTGTCGCTACAGGTGATTGACTAAGAAGGTTTGTCATTTGCAGGCGATCACTGTTTCGAAAAGTTGCGCTCGGGAAAGTAGAAGGGCAGAATGTTTCTCGATATTCTGACTAGATATAAAATGGCGTTGGGATCAGGTGATTTCGCCTCACCCCGTAAAGGCTGTCGGTCTCCACTGTCATGAAGATTACCGAGAACACGCACTTTGCTCGCATTTTTAAAACTGAAAGAAAGTCATAGCATCTCCTCTTGATGACGAGGGAAGTTCAACATCCCAATTGTGCACTCAGACGAGTGATCCAGATGTCGTGAGGTGGAAACCGTTATTAGCGCTGTCCAGATTCTTCATGCTGCATACAAGTGAACAACCCGAACGACAGCTTTCGTACAACAGCAACACCAACAGCAAGACCAACAGCAACAGCAACAGCAACACCAACAGCAACACCAACAGCAACAAAAACAAGTTCATCGGTACATTTCATCACACTATGGGCTCAGCTGAATTAAGAAGAGTCAAGAACCGAAATCACAGCATTCGGGACAATCCCATACATGTTCGTCCTCATCTTCAACAGCCAGCGAAGAGTCCCAATACTAATGCTACCAGTAGTAGTCTGATTATGTGTCCGCCGGCTTTTCCCCTGAGTCCTGAGTGTCGACCAGATTGCCTGGTCACTCCCTGCAGCAACAATGTCTCCAGGCAGTGATGATCTGTCTGTTCTTCTGCAATTAACACACGAACCCGGTGTGGAACCCCAACCATAACTGCCTTATGATGCACCACTACCCCTCCAAGCGGTGCAGACCCAGTCAATCTGTCCGTCTGCTCGTTTCCCATCACACCAGCATGTCCTGGGAAAACAATCCAATAGATTCTCTCTATTTTTTATTGTTGAATTTAAGCCTGTCACTCTGCCCGAAGCAGACTGTGACTAAGTGGGAAACATAAAAAAAATAACACATCTGTCAAATATGACAATGAGCAACCCGAGCAGAAAAACCACGCCTTTGTACAAGGAAGCCAAAACAATAACCAAACATCACGATAGAGACAAAGGCTCTGCCAGCATCATTAACTAGCAAATGACCAGATAGAGGCGCGGTGGAGCAGGAGCTCGAACGCTTGCCTGCCAGCCCTGTGGTCATGTTATCGAATCTAAGTCGACCCAGACTAAAATTAGTACTAAGAAATATCATGGGACATTAATGCAGCACACCTGATACTGACCACAAAAACCATTGCATGCCGTTTGGGCTAACATACAGAACTAGTACTATATGCTCAGCATACCTGATGGCCTGAAATGAGGTCCTTTAGTTTCACATTTTTATTCAATCAAAGGAATGTTGTTGTTGTTTTTTTTTGCCGTTTTAAGTCGATCGTGTATTCGCTTCATTACATCGTCCCCTCTAAAGGTCAGCCGAAGAAACACTTAGATTCTCTTAACCAGATCCTACAATCCAATGGATATCCAGTCGACTTCATCAAGCGTCACTGCCAGCCACCCAAACCCACCCTCACAGAATCATGGATCCATCCATCCATCCATCATGTGCCATGCCGGTAAGCGTGGGCGGTCATGTTCTGCCATCTCACTCGATCACCAGAGTCGTGGGTCAGCTCCGTGTTTCTATCTCGACCATGCCACAAGGCCAAGCCATCCAGGTACTTGCTTCTAGGTCTTCCCCTTAGTCTGTTCCCCTCGATCTTACCAGTTGTCACCAAGTTCTCCAAATCATTTCTTCTCATAACATGCCCAAAAAATTGTGACTGTCTACGTCTAATGTCTCTAATCAGTTTACGATCTTCATTTGTTTCTTGAAGAACTTGTTCATTGGTCTTTCTGGCTGTCCATGGTATTCTTTGCATTTCCCTCAGAAACCACATTTCTACAGCCATCAGATGTTTTTCAGCCTGACTGCTCATTGTCCAAGCTTCACATCCATATAAGAGTACAGGTTCTATGTAGCATCTCAACACTCTTTTTCTTGTCTCAATTGACATCTTTTTATTGGTCAGTATGTATTTCATCTTGCTAAAGGCTACTTTTGCCATAGCGATTCTTGTTCTAATCTCTTCAAGGCATCTCCCATCAGATGTTATTACTGTTCCGAGATAATTGTACCTATTCACTTGTTGAAGAATATTCCCATTTACTTGTATATTACATTGTGGTATTTCGTTCTTCCTATTGACGACCATAATCTGTGTCTTTTTACAATTTAATTCTAACCCTAGTTGTTCACTGTGTGTAACAACCGCATCTACTAAATTTTGCAGGTCCTGTTCATTGTCTGCAATCAAGACTGTATCATCTGCATATCTAATGTTATTGATGCATCGTCCCCCAATGCTGATTCATTCCATATCTTCAATATTTCTGAAAATACTTTCACTGTACAGGGAAAACAGATCTGGAGACATTACACATCCCTGTCTCACACCTCTCTTAATAGGCTGATTCTTGATCCTCAAGCTGCAATAGCCAGACAATAAATATTGCAATATTTGTTTTTTGCTTCATCATTCAAATTCACAATCTGAAAATATTGTTTAGAATTTTTCTTGAAAGAAAAAATTTGTTTTATGTATTGAAGTATGCAGTTTCAAAGAAGAATGTGTGTTTTATATATTGAAGTATATAGTTTTAAGGAAGAATGTGTGTTTTATATATTGAAGTATATAGTTTAAAGAAAGGAATGTATGTTTTAGGTGTTGAATTATACAGTTTCAAGGAAGAATGTATGTTTTATATATTGAAGTATATAGTTTTAAGGAAGAATGTGTGTTTTATATATTGAAGTATGCAGTTTCAAAGAAGAATGTGTGTTTTATATATTGAAGTATATAGTTTTAAGGAAGAATGTGTGTTTTATATATTGAAGTATATAGTTTAAAGAAAGGAATGTATGTTTTAGGTGTTGAATTATACAGTTTCAAGGAAGAATGTATGTTTTATATATTGAAGTATATAGTTTAAAGAAAGGAATGTATGTTTTACGTGTTAAAGTATACAATTTCAATGTAGATTGTGTGTTTTATGTATTGAAGCATATAGTTTCAAGAAAGAAATGTATGTTTTGGGTATTGAAGTATATAGTTTCAAGAAAGAGATGTATGTTTTAGGTATTGAAGTATATCGTTCCAAGTAAGAATTATATGTTTTATGTCGTGAAGTCTTATTGAAACATGAAGCGACTATTCCATAAACCTTGTTAAGTTTTTTCGTAAATTTTTAAATATGAACAAAACAGCAAGCTTAAACGGCGCCACCTGTGGTGTATTCTGGTACTTTTATTTCGTACTTCTCTCCACTCCAAGTGGTGTGTCACATACTAGTTAACAGTTGTGCATGTATGTTAAATTAATCTTTTGGAGTTTATTTCGCAAAAGCATGATATTTGTGCAATAAAAACAAGAACATTAACAGTGCATTTCCAGCGCACATAATTGTGTCCAGGAATTTTGACCTGTATAAAGTTTATTATATTTGCCCTTTTGGAGTTATGATATTTTCCCTGCACAATTTACAGGCCAAGCTGGCAGACTAATATAAGCCAAATGCAGGAATTTGCACGAGACCGTTTTTCTCAGGATCTTTAAAAAACCAAACAGTGCGGGTGAACTCGATTCTGTTACTTAATGCGACCATCGATGTATTCTATTCAGCGTCCTTTCTCTTAAGTTCTGAGACGCAGATGTAGAATCTGCAGTATTGTGTATCCGGCCATGAATCCCCTCACACTGCGATATACCTGGGAGTCTCCGTGGCGAAGTGGTTTAGCCGCGGGCCTCGAGCTTCGAAGGTTTGGATTCGATTCTGAGCTACGTCATTCCGTTCGCGGGTGCAATTTTCTCAGAGGCTCCAAGGAGCCGTTGCTGGAACTACGGAGTTCGTGCTTTGTTGGACGCTTTCGTCAGTCCACCTTGCTGAAAGACACCGAGCCATATGGGATAAAAGCGGTGGAAGGAAGTAGGACCTCTCGCCTTGTAAACCTTTTTA
This sequence comes from Cepaea hortensis, assembly GCA_963921405.1. Classification (NCBI taxonomy): domain Eukaryota; kingdom Metazoa; phylum Mollusca; class Gastropoda; order Stylommatophora; family Helicidae; genus Cepaea; species Cepaea hortensis. The sequence continues at coordinate 19,610,763 of OY992880.1, read as the reverse complement.
TTGCAACATACCTGGCAATGGAGAGGCGACAGGCTGGCAAAGGCAGTTGGAAATGGAAGACTATCTGAGCCTGATATAAACATAAGCTATCAGCATGCCTGATATAGACATAACCTATCAGCATGCCAAGACTATCTGAGCCTGATATAGACATAACCTATCAGCATGCCAAGACTATCTGAGCCTGATATAGACATAACCTATCAGCATGCCAAGACTATCTGAGCCTGATATAGACATAACCTATCAACATGCCAAGACTATCTGAGCCTGATATAGACATAACCTATCAACATGCCAAGACTGAGACTGATATAGACATATCCTATCAACATGCCAAGACTACCTGAGCCTGATATAGACATAACCTATCAGCATGCCAAGACTATCTGAGCCTGATATAGACATAACCTATCAACATGCCAAGACTATCTGAGCCTGATATAGACATAACCTATCAACAGGCCAAGACTATCCGAGCCTGATATAGACACCCACCCACATAACCTGATAGCCTCATATAGACATAACCTATCAACACGCCAAGACTATCTGAGCCTGATATAGACATAACCTATCAACATGCCAAGACTATCTGAGCCTGATATAGACATAACCTATCAACATGCCAAGACTATCTGAGCCTGATATAGACATAACCTATCAACACGCCAAGACTATCTGAGCCTGATATAGACATAACCTATCAACATGCCAAGACTATCTGAGCCTGATATAGACATAACCTATCAGCATGCCAAGACTATCTGAGCCTGATATAGACATAACCTATCAACACGCCAAGACTATCTGAGCCTGATATAGACATAACCTATCAACATGCCAAGACTATCTGAGCCTGATATAGACATAACCTATCAACATGCCAAGACTATCTGAGCCTGATATAGACATAACCTATCAACACGCCAAGACTATCTGAGCCTGATATAGACATAACCTATCAACATGCCAAGACTATCTGAGCCTGATATAGACATAACCTATCACCACGCTAAGAGATTGAAAATAAGCAATCTAGGTCAGCATGGCCAAATGGATAACGGCGCTCGCTCTTAGACTTCTAGTGTGTTGATGTCGAGGTAAGGGGTTCAACCCCTACACTGGTTAGGCTGACTAAAATGTTGACGTCTTGTCCTTGACTTGGAGACGTAAATTATAGACTGCCTCTGAAGTTGGAGTGGGTTCGTCTGATGTTGAGGAACACTGGTATAGGGAAAGCTAATCCACACGCACAATTCAGTGCAGTGCTACTTAGAGTAGTGTGAATGGACTACCCTTGATTTCACAGCGAGCAAACGCATAAAAAATATATCCATATTCATGTTCTTTTGTTTATTTACATGCAGATCCGCCATTGAAGTTGCCGTGCGAATCCAGAAGAACGGAGATCGCCATTCCTGAGATAGCAGACGTCAACGGCAGAGATACATCTCTGAACGAGAACCTGAACACCCAGTCACATGATCTCCTGTACGTCACCCTGGAATGGAGAAAGCGCAAACTAGACATCGTTCTGCACACAAATGATCTCCTTCTGCCAACGACCCACAGTGAGTGGAATTCGGGCAACGAGACTTTCGCAGAAGTCACAGAAAGGAACTGTTTTTATCATGGTTATGCCAAAGGTCAGAGGGCATCGTATGTTGCTCTGTCCACTTGTAATGGTTTGGTAAGTTCTAGTATGATCTCCCCATCTCACCAAATGTTAATGTCACATTAACATTCAAATGCATGTGTTATCTTATTTCGCTTGTTATTGTGTCGCTTTTAATGTTTATTTACTTCTTTTTGTTATGCCACGAAACATCTGCAATGTGTTTTCATTGCACGGATCCAACGTGATATATTAACGTTTTTTGAAAAAAATCATATCGTAATTAAATGCAACATAATTCCATTATAGAGATAGGATTACAAACACTGGAATTTACACTTAAGATTTGTATGCAGTTAATCCCACATAAGGAACACGGTTTGACCGGTTTTTTTTTTCGGTGTGGCGGAATGGAGTGGTCATCATTGTGAGCAGTCTAAAATGCGCATACTCCCTCGCAAAAAAAAAAAAAAAAAAATGCTTAATGGGATACAAATAAGGAAGCAAACAAAATGGGCTGAAGGAGCTAATAAACACTGGGAAGGAAATCTATCTATGTCATGGTTCTCAACCTTTTTTGGCCCATGCCCCCCCCCCCCCTTTACAATATTAGTTAGTTAGTCGACAGATCATCCTCGTTGCACATCGGACCATTCAGTCCATAAGTGCTCGGATCCCCTCCTCAGCAAATCCCGCAGCGTGTAGCGGCTAACGACGCCAGTTCTGTGTTGGTTTATCAATCTTCTTTGGCTTCCTGCGTAGTGTTCTTGTTTGGCCACCCCTCTTTTAATTTGCTGCTCTCGCAGTCTGGCCATTGTTGTAGATTCACAGTCATCACTTGGTTCTTGCAAAAGTCTCACTTCTCGTAGAGCATTCAGAATGTCAGCCTGGTCCATGGCGAGTCCGCCCTCAACAGTAGCCTCACCTGCGAGCTTGTCAGCCTGCTCATTTCCTTGTACTCCCGCATGCCCTGGCACGAAGATGAAACTAATCTTTGCCAGCCGAGACCGCTTCAGAGGCAGCAACCATTCTCTTCGGATCGACCCCTCCTCTATCCTCTTGATCATGTTCATTGAGTCGCCAAGGAAACAAGCCCTAGTGAATGTCTGTGTCTCGAGCCATGTTATTGCTTTACTTACTGCCATGACTTCCATGGTCAGGCTACTTGTGGTTTCAGTGAAAGCACCAGAGTCCTCCTTCACAATTCTCCCTCCGGCCCGAGCTGTAAAGGCCCATGAGCTTCTCACATGTCGGATGACCGACCCATCTGTGTAGATGACCGCGTCACTGTCTAGCGAATTCTCGAAAATCAACGCTTGTACTTCAGCCTCAACAGCAGCCGGATTTTCTTGTCTGCATTTTCTATCTAGTTGGATGCAAACTGAAAAGGATGTGCAGAAGTCTGTTGGCACTTGCACCCACTCCTCGCCAGGTTCTAAGTCCTCAAGTGAACACACCTGTTGAAGAATGTCCTCGGCTTGACCCATCCACGACCGTCCTCTTTTTAACCTGCTGCCCTTCACCTTCCTAATTTCACTATGCAGTGGATGCTGTGTGTTTGCGTTAATTCTGAGGTAGGCGCGTGCCCTGCAAACTTGCATTCTCTCTTCAATGGTTGGAAAATCAAGAAGGTAGCGCATCGCCCTGCATGCTGTATCTCTTGTACATCCAAGAATAATGCGCATAGCTTCATTCTGTATCCTTTCCATCCTTTCTATCTGCTTATGGCTGACAGTCAGGATTGCCATTGCATACTCCAAAACAGACATGACCAGCCCCTCGTACAGAAGACATAGATGGCGCTGCTCACAGTTTGCTGCCGCCATCACCCGCATCGCTGCCAAACCCCGCTTGGCCTTTGTTATCACCTGGTCTATGTGCACATTATAAGCAAGGCTTCGATCAAACCGTATCCCCAGGTAATTCATTGCCTGCGTTCTTTCCACCGTCTCTGAACACAGCATTACAGTTGGTGTTGGATTGTTGACAATATGATTATTCAACGAGAACCAAGTCACTGTTGCCTTTGTTGGGTTGACCATTGCCCCAGCTTCATCACACCAAGTACTTATGCGATTGAGTTCGGTTTGTAGCTCCACAGCAACCTCCTCTCTATCCTTACCCTGACGATACACTAAAACATCATCGGCATATGACAATGTCCTGCCAGGTCCAGTGATCTGCTCACTGGTGATTCTCACTGTGTAGGCGTTGAACAGTACCGGAGATAATGGTGATCCCTGTGGTAGGCCAGGATATATTGTTGTTGGTTCCGAAGTCCAACTGCCACATCTAAAAACTACTTTCCGTTGGAAGAGAGCTGCAGCGATCCAACTAAGGAGGAATGGACTTACGTTTAGTTCAAGAAGCTGAAACATTAAAAAATCCAGTGGTACTCTGTTGTATGCGTCCTCAAGATCAATCGCTGCAGCAACGGTTTCAGTGCCTGAGTGGAAACCTTCATAGACATCATGGGCAAAGACTGCTGCATTGGTCCAGGTTTCTCTTTTTGGACGGTACCCACCCAGGGTAGGTGGGAAAACACCTTGCCTCTCTAGTTGGCTTGATATTTTCCTGGCAATTACCTTCTCCAGCATATGTTCATAACATCATTCCCTCCTCCCCCTTTTCGAATTTCCTCCCTATAAATTCCCCCCCCCCCACCCTTACACAGTATACATAAAAATGGAAGCTAAATTTAATAACACATACTAGAACAAGTCTAGACATACACAAAACGTGATTTGCGGGTCTACTTACGTTATAAAACGAATTTCATTGGGAAGTACAGAACCGTAAACTTTAGAGGGAAAATAAATATAAAGTAACTGGTTCTTGTATTAACACGATCTTGAAATAATCTTAATTCCCCCCCCCCCCCCCGAAACCCTAAAATTTCCCCTGGGGGGGGGGGAATTCTCCACCGGTTGAGAGCCACTGATCTAGTGAAGGACACGCCGAATGCCACACCATCGCTGCCTTGTTGAAGTTCTAAAAAGAACAAGGATAGGGTAAAGCCCGATAGAGAATGTGGCCAGGCAGAGGCCTCAAGACCGGGAAGGCAACCTGTCTATGGGAGGGGGATCCGGAAAAGAAACCTCAAACGTCGAAATCAGAAGATGTTGGTCCAAGTGACACGGGACTAGAAAGCGGACAACTTCGCACTACAGTGGTTGCTATCCATCGTCCTGTTTGTGGTCCATGCTGGAATAGTCGCAAAGCAAACGTTGAGCGGAGAAGAAGAAGAAGAAGAAGAAGAAGAAGAAGAAGAAGAAGAAGAAGAAGAAGAAGAAGAAGAAGTAGAAGAAGAAGAAAAAGAAGAAGAAGAAGAAGAAGAAGAAGAAGAAGAAGAAGAAGAAGAAGAAGAAGAAGAAGAAGAAGAAGAATTGCACGTATCTACCGGGTGTTTGTAAAATCCCACTACACTTTGTATGTAGAACAAATGTGAAAAATGAAGTACATAATGTCATCAAATAATTTGCTCTACAGTCCATCGTGAAGCAATATGCAGTGAGTAGCTGTCGTCTGCTAGAGTAATTCTTTGCACTCCAAACAGAATGGTGCTATCAAGAAAGAATTTGTTTTTTTCAAATTTATTCTACATACAAAGTGTAGTGAGACTTTACAAATACCATGTATGATCATTACCTCCCCTGTTTGTTGTTTCTTCAAAGTAATATATTCGAGCCGGTCTCCCTGGCCTAGTGATAAATGACTTTCTCCGCAATCCCGTTTATCCACGTGAGCAAACGCGGCTGCGCGAGAATCGGTAGCGGTTCTCGCCCCCCCCCCCCCCCCCCCCCCCGTTACTTACGGGATATGTGAGCCGGCCGCTCAGAAAGCAATGGCAAACTACTGAGCGTAATCTTGCCAAGAAATCAACAACAGCGGTAAAATGCTGGTGCTGACAGCGATGTCCTGTAATAGGATATGCGAAAAAAATATATATTCCAGGCCGGCTTCGTGGCTAAGGTCTTGCGGACGCGATTCGTGAGGCTGCTTACCTGCGTTCGAAACACAGCTTCCACCGATTTGGCAGCAGACCGTGTCTCGCTGGTTTTAACGTGATGATATGGGAGCCGGTCGTTGAGAAAGCAATGGCAAACTACTGAACTTAAACTTGCCAAGACATCAACAATAACAGTGCTGGTATTGACAGTGATGTCCTAAAACATTTCAATTCCAATTCCAATTTTTCAAAACAAAAATTCCAAATTCAGCCTCGTTCAGCCTGCTCCCTCAGCTGTGGTTATTGTTGAGGTCCGTGGTTTTTGTGGGTTTATTCACCCTAATTCTTGTCTTGTGCGCTCTTACGAGTAAGTCCTATCTTGGACTGGTTATGTAGTGTTTGTGTCAGTGACGTCAGCAGGGGGATCGGCCGGCGGCTGTCCTTTGTGCATGTTTCCTCTTGTGGTTTTCTTTGTTGGTGCAACCAACTTGGTTGTCAGTGAGTCAGTGTTTCCGACTTTGGTGTCTTTCTCCTCTCTCTGCGTCTCAGTAGGCTTGTCTCTTGTTTGTAGTGGGTTGTCGTCTTCCTTCCTCGTGGTAGCTCCCTTAAAGGATTCTTGAGCTTCTTGTTGTTTACTGCAGCTCGCCGGTAAGTTCACCCCTCTCATCTTCTTGTCGGCTGCACATCTTGGATACCGCGTGTTTCTTTGTGTTCTTGCTACGTACCATTTTCCTCCCCCGTATCAGGCTTCTTGATTTGTTCAGATGACTTGTCTTGATAGCGCTCGCAAATGCGAATGTGCACGCCACAGCGCGACGATCTCGGTTGTTACAAATATGGGCCTAGCACCTTATGTCCAATGCGTGTGTAAAAGCCATATGTCCAATGTGTGTGTAAAAGCCATATGTCCAATGCGTGTGTAAAAGCCATATGTCCAATGTGTGTGTAAAAGCCATATGTCCAATGTGTGTGTAAAAGCCATATGTCCAATGCGTGTGTAAAAGCCATATGTCCAATGCGTGTGTAAAAGCCATATGTCCAATGCGTATGTAAAAGCCATATGTCCAATGCGTGTGTAAAAGCCATATGTCCAATGTGTGTGTAAAAGCCATATGTCCAATGTGTGTGTAAAAGCCATATGTCCAATGTGTGTGTAAAAGCCATATGTCCAATGTGTGTGTAAAAGCCATATGTCCAATGCGTGTGTAAAAGCCATATGTCCAATGCGTGTGTAAAAGCCATATGTCCAATGTGTGTGTAAAAGCCATATGTCCAATGTGTGTGTAAAAGCCATATATCCAATGTGTGTGTAAAAGCCATATGTCCAATGTGTGTGTAAAAGCCATATGTCCAATGCGTGTGTAAAAGCCATATGTCCAATGTGTGTGTAAAAGCCATATGTCCAATGTGTGTGTAAAAGCCATATGTCCAATGCGTGTGTAAAAGCCATATGTCCAATGCGTGTATAAGAGCCATATGTCCAATGTGTGTGTAAAAGCCATATGTCCAATGTGTGTGTAAAAGCCATATGTCCAATGTGTGTGTAAAAGCCATATGTCCAATGTGTGTGTAAAAGCCATATGTCCAATGTGTGTGTAAAAGCCATATGTCCAATGTGTGTGTAAAAGCCATATGTCCAATGTGTCTGTAAAAGCCATATGTCCAATGCGTGTGTAAACGCCATATGTCCAATGCGTATGTAAAAGCCATATGTCCAATGCGCGTGTAAAAGCCATATGTCCAATGTGTGTGTAAAAGCCATATGTCCAATGTGTGTGTAAAAGCCATATGTCCAATGCGTGTGTAAACGCCATATGTCCAATGCGTATGTAAAAGCCATATGTCCAATGCGCGTGTAAAAGTGTCCTTTACTTTTTACTGACACAGATGGACGTAATCGTCAGTCTGTTGGCGTGTCTGTGTAATGTGGGATCTCGGTTGAAAGTGTAGGATATGTAAACAGTGTAGCTAGTAGCAAATACACTAGCTTTTCACTTGGCCGTGTCTTCTCTTTCGTCTTTTCGTTCACTTCTTCTTCTTGTAGCTTTATTTTTTTTTTTCTCCTTATGTTTAGAATAATTATTCTATAAGCTCGGCGTCGATGGCCTTCAGACGGCAATAGATAAAAACAGAATCCACAAGGAAAACATCGGGAAACCCCACGGAACTTGAGGAGACACAACTGGCGTCGCAATTTTAGAGCTTCCAATTTCCTGGCATGTAACAACAGATGTATGAGTTAGCGTGGCTTGATGCGCTTGTGGTTAACTTCCGGTGCGCTGAGGAAGGGGTAGTGTGATCTTCCCCGCCACAGATCAGTTGAACTTAACGTTGACTTCTTGTTTCAAACACAATGGCAAATAATTAAACATGTCTAGGAAATATACCTGGGGCTGAGGTTTATCGAATGTTCTGCAAAGGACATGGGACTTACTATAACAGCCAATGTAAACCATAAGCTCATCGCCCATGTGGGGATAGATAATACGATAGATAGATAGTTGGAAAGAGAGATAGAGGAATGCACCGAGAGATAATTCTTGACATTCGTTTCATGGCACGGAGTCAACACATGAATTTACCCATGCCGTTGGAGATTGCAATTTGTGGAGAAGTATAATTGTCCACTCCAGCCGGCAAGGCAATGCACTGAACGAACGAACGAACGAACGAAAGTCTTTATTTTCAAAGGGTTAAGAATTGGGCACGCAGGCCCGTCTGACATTCTGCCCTTCTTCTCTTTTTCCTCTCATACATTCTTTCATTCAACATCACTTATGAAACAAATCTTGACAACAAAAGAACAATAGCATTAAAACGCATGAAAGATAATTAGTAACAAATGACTCACTGAGGCAGTGTTTAACATGGGCAGTATAAATACCTAAGGAGGGTGCAACGTGCCATACATAAGGGAATGTTTTTGGCTATTTGTTATTTGGCTATTTATGTCATTTGACTGAATGATGATGAGATAGTTGGCTGCTTGGTGCTGGGAAAAAAACTGAATCCCATATATTTGCTTTCAGGCTGTTTGTGCCATGAGAATGGCTTGCGTCTGTCGCAATGAGGCTAGTGTACAGACTTTCCTCCCACCTGGTACAGAATTACCATCTCCTCGGGGACTGTTGCAAAGCTTCCAGTAGAGGAACGTGACATGTCGGAGATGTCATGACGATCTTTGGAACGTGTACAAGTATTTATGGCTACTGCCCCTTACCTTCTGCATAACATTCCTGGTGGCATATCGCTTGAGGTTTACAGGTCTAATTTCATGTTAAATACAAACAAACGCTATGATAAAGTCATCTTACACAGAATACTTACTGACCTGCCGGCTTGAGGTCCTCACTGACTTGCCGGACTGATTTCCTCACTGACATACCGGCTCGAGGTGCTCAGTGATCTGTCGGACTGATTTCCTCACTGACATACCGGCTCGAGGTGCTCAGTGATCTGTCGGGCTTTGAAATCCTTACTGACCAACCGGCTTTAGATCCTCACTGACCTGCCGGCTTGAAGTTTTGAGCATATCGACCCTAGATCCAAGACTCCACCCCAAGTCTAACGAAAACGTTTCACCCCACCTGGATATTTATACCTATCCCAGAAGGACAGTACTTCAAATTTAAGAACCTCTGACATATAATGAGCTGAGTGTTGTTTATGTAATGTTTGCTGTTAGTAACATACACATAATGTCCCCGACAGGCAGGCTACATACAGACCAATGAGGAGCTGTTGTTTATCCAGCCTGCGACACGTGATACCGCCGCCAATGGGACTCATATTGTGTACACATGCGAACCAAAACGTCGCGTTCCGGAACCTGAGTGGGGACAAGAAACAGGTCAGTACTGGCGTCAGTCATGGCTATTTATTGCCATTGTTATATGATAAAATAATAACCACCGTCATCATTATTATATCAATTTCAAATGTAGTATTTGAAAAATGGCTTTTCTTGGGAATTCCCGTTGCAAGAGCCTGCCTGTGGGTATGTGAAGTGCTAGAACTCCCACACTTGTAGGCCAGTGTGCACAGACGCATAAACGGCCAGTCTTACCCCCCTGTACAGAACGACCAGTGCAGGCATCGAACCCACGTCTGACCACGCTTATGCACTTGTCTTACTGTTCTGGGAAATGTGTGGAAGTCAAAGCTTGGACACTTGTATTAGAAAAATCTAATTCCCAAGCATAAGATAATTCAAGTGTGGCCTACGTTTGAGTTCAAAGTGAGCGAAAGAAAAAATAAATAAATAAAAACATGTCCATGCTCTCTTTATAGCATGTTTATGTGGGTGACATAAGATATTCTTCTTCTTCTTCTTCTTCTTCTTCTTCTTCTTCTTCTTCTTCTTCTTCTTCTTCTTCTTCTTCTTCTTCTTCTTCTTCTTCTTCTTCTTCTGCGTTAATCCGGAGTTTTTTTTTCCGGATGTGACTGCGTTGTGCCTGTTTACAGCAGAGCTGCGTTCTTGCGCCGTTAGGCCGACACATCCGACTTCTGCGGGCATTTGTTGACCGGGTTAACCTTCCCGGGATAAGATATACTATAGCTATGGAGTAGAGAGTAATAACCTCGGTCAAGTACACCTCAGCTCTTAGTATTTTAGGAGTCTGTCATTGTAATGAAGTTTGAAGAAATTCTTCTATCAGACATGCATAAACTCTTTGTAATTTAGTAATCTGTCACTGTTATAATGAAGTTGACTGGAATGATGATGATAATCTATCACGTGTCCGTAGACTGGACGAGCCAACACGCCCGGCGACGCCGGTCTGCAGACAAACCCAAGTTCCTGGAGGTGATGATCGTTGTGGATGCCAATCTGGTGGACGAGGTGGGCGGCAAGGACCGGGCAGAGAACTATGTCATGACCCTGATGAATATCGTAAGTTGATGAAATAACCTGATGCGCTTCTGTATCCCATCCATCTTGCTAGGGTCAATGTCCTGTGATAGGATTACACTGCTACTGCTAGTTCTAATGCTGCTACTGCTCCGCAACTACCACTATTACAACAACAACAACAACAACAACTACTACTACTACTACTACTACTACTACTACTACTACTACTACTACTACTACTACTACTACTACTACTACTACTACTACTACTACGAGGGTAAGTTAATAAGTAAGTCACAAATGGCTGTAGAAAAATAACTACATATGATAACACCTTGAAACCAGTTTATTTTTATTCATACATTGTCCCTTTATTTCTCAACATAATTTCCACCAACATTGATGCACTTATCCAATCGTTTTTTCTTTAATCAGTCCTCCCTAACCGGCTGCATAGAACTGCGTGCTTTGTTTTCATTTACCGGCCATCCCACAGAACTGCATGATTTACTATTTGGCTCGCCCTCGTAACGTTTTCTACCCAGCTATGCACCGCTTTACGGGACAAACATTTGTCAGCATAAACACTGAAAATGCACATTGGCGGGAGACATTTCGCGAATGACGCGGAAGTTGAATGTGAAGTGAAAACGTGGTTTAGAAAACAGAGCACGCAGTTCCATGCAGCCGGTTTGGGAGGACTGATAAAACGATGGGATAAGTGCATCAATGTTGGTGGAAATTATGATGAGAGATAAAGGGACAATGTATGTATAAAAATAAACTTGTTTCAAGTTGTTATCATATTTAGTTATTTTTCTACAGCCATTTGTGAGCTTTACTAAAACACGACTACACGAGACAAATTGGACGTTGCGGCCAAAGCCTTCGTCAGCTTCTTCATTCTTGTTTACCACCACCACCACCACCAGCACCCCTCCTCCTCCTCCTTCTCCCACCACCACCACCACCACCACCACCACCACTACTACTACTACTACTACTACTACTACTACTACTACTACTACTACTACTACTACTACTACTACTACTACTACTACTAATGCTACTACTACTACTACTACTACTACTACTACTACTACTACTACTACTACTACTACTACTACTACTACTACTACTACTACTACTACTACTACTACTGCACCTACTACAAAGCAACCACTGATATGACAATGTATAATAACTTCTCATATTATGTTACTCTGACTGCACGCAGCTGACATACAACCGTGTATTCGTGTCCTCCAGGCTAACACGGTCTACCAGCATCATACCCTTGACGTGGACATTCGAGTGGTGGTCGTCAAACTGATATTCTTACAGAAAAGTCAGGTAGGTAGGGTGCTGGTCAGGTGCAGACATGTGCGATCACGACTTTTCAATCCTCCTTGTCGTTTGTTAATTTAATGAAATTGGTATTGCCTATATTATTGTTTGTCGCCCAGCTGCCTAAGCTTTCCAAATACATATTTCTCTGTCCTCCTCTGCCTGTATTATCTAGTACCTTCACACATAATTTCTCTACTCTGCCTCCTCTCGTGATATGCCCACAAAATTGTCTTTTTCTTATGGTTATGTCGAGTGTTTTTGTAAAATCTCAACGTTTGTTTTTTCTCTGCCTACTACATTCTCAGCATTCTTCTCTCCCCACGACATTCACAACATTCTTCTCAAAAACCACATCTCCACTTTCTTCACCTATTAAGCCATTTCACGAAACATTGTCCAACATTCGCCGAAATCGTCTCACAGACAACGCACCTCGTAGCTCCAGCAGCGACCCCCAGGTGTCTCTAAAAAATCGCACGCGTGAACCGGATCCAAAACGAAACCATGACCCTCGAAGCGCAAAGTAGGTGGTTTGACCATTTTGGCCCCGGATATCCCCGAGTACAGGTAAAGTAAAAGCCCTTTAACACGACCTGGGATATTCTGGGTATATGGTGCTAGCTACATGTTGGTATAGACCAGTCGAGTCTCCGGTGATGGTACGATCCATGTCACGCCTGCTGCACTTATTTCCCTTGACATGTCCTGGTAGCCAGAAGCACACCAATAGAATTGATGTGTGAAGGCTCAACACGATGAGACTGAGGAATACCATCAATAGAACTGATGTGTGATGGTCTAACATGATGAGATGGAGGAATACCTTCAATATAATTGGTGTGTTGTGATCTACAGTGATGACATGGAGGAATACCACCAATAGAATTGGCGTGTGATGGTCTACAGTGATGACATGAAGAAATACCATCAATAGAACTGATCCAGAACACCAAGGATCGAGATATGGGGGAGAGATATGAATGCCAACGCCACTTTGTAAGGCACGCGAAGATGATGGCAGAACTCATACAGAACAATTAGGGCAACAACAACAAAAAAACACCGCCCTGTGTAGGTTTCCTACCAAAATATGTTGTCAATGTGAGACTTGGACATTAACAACAATAAAAAAGGAAATCAGATTCAAACCACTAAACATAAAAAGTCTAAGAGGATTAATAAATGTAACGAGGCGAGCAATGATGACATGATTATATTAAGGAAACAGTTGGTAGACCACATTACAATACAGGAAGACAGATGGTTCGGTCATAGAACAAGATTACAACAAGCCACTGCCCCACAGTGCGCACTAATACTTAGTCACAAAATAGAAGTCAAAGAAAGAGATAAGTGCCGATCAAAACCTGTGAATGTATTTATCATGTTCTCAGTGGTTCTCAAGCTATCCATATTTAGACACAATGGAAAAAGGACATGAGCTTGCTCCTAGAAAAGATAGAATATCTTTGGTTGTGAACACCACCGTGAACGAAGCACACGCCAAAACTCACCGCAGATGCCTTCTCCTTACCCTAACACTAAAATACTGACAGAGAAAAGAATATAAATGAAATGATTCCGCTCTGGCATGAATATTCTACGTTTGTAAAGACTACTATCTATTTCATTTTCAATCTTTTCTTATTCTGTGAATGATAATTAGTTTGAATAAGGAAGACAGAAACAATATATTACACGATTCGTTAATCAAACTCATTGCGGGAAAACATTGTTTTGAATACCAGTTAATTTGAATGACGAAGTCAGAAACAATATACTACTCTATGTTTTGTGTCTTCGTTATTCAAACTCACTACGGGAATACATTGTTTAGAAAGCCAGTTAGTGTCTATAGTTAATTCATCTAACGCACGTGATTTTCCTGAGTAATTTGTCGACATTCTCCATTTCAAAATTCCAACAGCAAAAGGATGTCCTGAAGAAGCGTGACGCGTTCAGAACTGTGAACATGTTCTGTGAGTGGTCGCAGAGACAGATCCCGCGCGGCCAGCCCATGGACTACGACATCTCCGTGCTGATAACCAAAGAAGAACTGGGCCCATCAGGTTAGCCTTTCTTTTTGCAAGTTGTTTCTTGTCATAGTAATCCTCCGTGCTGATAACCAAATAAGAGCTAGGCCCGTTAGGTTAGACTGTGTCGCTGCAATTTCTTTGTCATAGTAATCCTTGGCGGATATTAGAAACATCATCTTCGTCTTCACAATCATTTAGATCATCACCATCAAGTGTTAAAGGGAATTAAAGACGAGAAAATCAACTTCATTGCACCGAGTTTTTACCGTATATGGCGGGTCACTTTGATCAGCTACATGTTTTGGGGAGACTTTCTGTCAAGGAGCAACTACACGATCGGGGGAGACTTTCTGTAAAGAAGCTTCTACACGATGATCATGCTAGAAGTTAACCTCATTATATTCTTTAAAAAAAAAATTACAATGTCGGCTGGTTTAGTTTAGTTTAGTGTAGTTTTAGTTTTAGTTTAGTCGACGGATCAACACCACAGTACACAGGTGTCACCCATAAGAGCTCCGTTCTACTCCTAACTCAAGCCTGAGTCCGGAAAATCTCAGCTCAGTGCACGAACTCCGTAGCACCGGCGAGGATCATGAAATACTTTGGGTAGATTTTTAACTCGAAATTTTGCCCGGGCAGCACCTTAGGCTACTCTTTTTCAATTTCCAACTGCGAAGGGATTTTTTACGTGCGCAACTATACACACGGGCGTCCAATCTCACTACCCAGGAATCAGGGGAAATGTTGTTAATGGAAGTTCATGTGAAAAATATCATGGCCCTCACCGGGGCTTGAACCCGGAACCTCCAGCACTCGAGGCGGACACCATACCTCGAGACCACTCAGCACCCCCTCCCCTGTCAGCTGGTAACAGCACGTAATATGCAACATTTGGTAGATGCGGTTATTGTACACAATGAACAAGTACGGTTAGAATTACGAGATTGAAAGAAGCGAGAGATTATGGCCGTCACTAGGAAGAAAGAAATACCACACTGTAATGTACGGGTACATTAGAATATTCTTAAGCAAGTGAACTGGTACAACTGTCTCGGAACAATCATTGTATCTGATGTGAGGTGCCTTGAAGAGATTAGAATAATATACGCCATGGCGAAGGTAGCCTTTTGCAAGGTGGAAGACACCCCCGATTAATAAATAGATGTCAATTGCAACGAGAAAAAGAGTTATTATGCCATACATATAACGTGTATTTTTGTATGGATGTGAGACATGGACAATGAGCAGACAATGTGAAAAACAGCTGATGGCTGTGGAAATGTGGTTTGTGAGGAAAATGCAAAGAATACCATGGACAAACAGAAATGCCAATAACAAAGTCCTACAAGAAACAGATGAAACCCGTAAACTGATTAGAGAAATTAGGCGTAGACGGTCACAAGTTTTTGGACACGTTATGAACAGAAATAAACTAGATAGCTTGGAGACAACAGGCAAGATTGAGAGGAAAAGAACAAGGAGAAGATAGAGAAGTAAAATTCTAGATGGATTGTCGATGAAGTGGCACGTTCGAGATAAGAACAGGAGCTGGTCCACGACTCTGGT
This sequence comes from Cepaea hortensis, assembly GCA_963921405.1. Classification (NCBI taxonomy): domain Eukaryota; kingdom Metazoa; phylum Mollusca; class Gastropoda; order Stylommatophora; family Helicidae; genus Cepaea; species Cepaea hortensis. The sequence continues at coordinate 19,595,389 of OY992880.1, read as the reverse complement.
GATCGTGTCACTATCACTGTCACTGTCATCTACTGCCTATAGTTAAAGGTAGTTGCATATCCTTTACGGACGTAGCAGTCAACCCCAGCATTTTTTTATTGGCTGTTTGTGATTCCTGGGCAAGTTTAAGTTCATTAGTTTGCCATTGCTTTTTGAACGACCGGCATCCATACCATTTCATTAAAAAAAAAAAAAACATCATAGTTGTGTTTCGAACGTGGTATGCGGGATTACTAACTGCGCCTGCAATCCCTTCGCCACGCAACCGACTGTCTATAGTCCTGTCCATATATAGGACAGGGAGAGGGGAATTGAGCCTGAGGAATTAAGGCCGCCTGTCTAGTGCAGTCGGGAGAGAAAAGGTGAGAGAGGGAGTGAGGGAGAGTGAGAGAGGGGGAGAGAGAGGGAGTGGAGAGAGGAGAGAGAGAGGAGGAGGGAGGATGAGCCGGGGAGGAGAGGGAGGGAGATAGAATATGAGAGAGTGAGGGAGAGAGGGAAAGGGGTATGGGCCAGGACAGAGAGAAAGAAAGAGAGAGAAGAGGGGCGGAGGCACATAAGGAAACAAGTCATAAAACGTGCAGCTAGTCAGCATGGCTGAAGGGACTGCAAAAACATCCGGTGTGCTGATGCCGAGGTATCTATACTGGTCAATTGGACTAAAATATTGACTTCTCTTCCTTGACTTGGGGACGTAAATTACAAGTACCTCTGAAATCGGAATAAATTCGCCTGATGACAAGGAACACTGGTAATAAGGAAAGCTAATCCACACACACACAAATCAGTCCAAAGCAATAGAAGTAGTAGCACTTCCATGGACAACGAATGATTTCAAAGCTAACAAACACATACCTCAAAAACATACAAAGTTCGGAACTTTGGAACAGTGAGAGGTGGGTATCCCAGCGACCTTCTTGGCTAGGGGGGAAGGGCAAATCAGCAAGGCACACCGAGACAATGTCTGGAAATCCTTGACGGGTTTGTCTACACCACGTAACACCTTCTTGTGCTGCACCATGCCTTTGAGAAGCAGGGCACCTACAGCCTGTACGAGGTTAAACAAAGCTGTTGTGCTTTCTGTCAACAAAACTCCGTTTATCACGTTCCTGTACTCGTTTAACATGTTCCTGTACTCACATTCCTAAATTACTGCCCTTTACCCTTGTGAAGTCTGCAGGTACTGCTGCCACCTGTAAATTAATGTTTTGTGTAAAACTGTCACGCCTGTCTTCCATCCATCCTCCTTTCCTTCGTTTGGTCTTTCTTTTTTTTCAGCTCTTCCTCTCTCTCTCTCTCTCTCTCTCTCTCTCTCTCTCTCTCTCTCTCTCTCTCTCTCTCTCTCTCTCTCTCTCTCTTGCCGCTCCTTCACTTATATGTTTCTTTCTTACTTGCTACCTTTTTAAAATTCTTATTTTCTTTAATTTTTTCCCCATTTCTGTCTATGTTTGTTACATTATTCTATGTTTCATTCTCGATCTTATTTCGCTGCCCTGGAGTCAGTCTAAAACTATCTTAAGTTCTTCTCTGTGCTTTCAGTCTATTTTGACACCCTTTATTAAATAATAAATAAATAAAATGTTTGCATATTCTTTACAAGACATCGCTGTCAACATCAGCGTCTTTCAGCTGATTGTTGATTTCTTGGCAAGATTACGCTCAGTAGTTTGCCATTGCTTTCTGAGCAGCCGGCTCACATACCCCGTAAGTTACCGACGCGATTACCTCTAGGCCAGGAAGCCGGCCTTTATTAAATAGTGCCGAAGGAGTTACTGACGCAGAACGTAATCTCGCATACCCGCGTTCGAAATACAGCAGCCCGCCTTACGTTGATTTTTAAAAAATGAAATGGTATGGGTGCCGGTCGTTCAGAAAGCAATGACAAACTACTGAACGTAAACTTGCCCAGGAATAACGAACAGCCAAAAAATGCTGGGGTTGACTGCTACGTCCTGTAAAAGGATAACTTGTTATTCAATACAACGGACCAAGTTAGTTGCACGTCCTTTGCAGGACGTCCAACCAACCCAGTTTGTGATTGTATAGACTATACTCTCAGTAGGTTGCCAATTGTTTTCTGGACTGCCCACGCTCAAACCTTTGAGTAAAAAGAGTTTAAAATGCAAGTGGGTCGACTTCATTGGACGCGGTTTTATCTCACTGGGCTGGCCGAAAAGGTCGCACAAAACACGAACTCCGTAGCTCCTGCGACGAACCCCGGTGTCTCCGAGAAAATTGCACTCGTTAACCGAACGTCGTAGCCCGGAATCGAACGCACAACCTTCGGAGCACGACACAGGCGACATAACCATTTCGCCACGAGACTCCCATACCATTCAGTTATCAGTTATCAGTTGGGGTATCTTCATTGCACTCCGGACATGTCCATAGGTGCTCAGATCCTCCCCCCAGCATATGCATCAGCGTCCGGTGGCTAATAGTGCCAGTTCTGTGTTGGTTGACGAGGCGCTTTGTTTTCCCGATGTACATCTCGCGTCTGGCTGTGCCGATTCTTACTCCCAGGTCTTTCATCCTGGACAGCGATGTGGAATCACTGACGTCAAAGTCCTCTGTTCTCGCCATATCTTTAAGGACGTTAATAACATCGGCACGATCCATGGGCTGGCCATCTACAGGGGGTGCAGAGCCAGCCAGTTTGTCAGCTCGTTCATTTCCCTCGACTCCCGCATGTCCCGGGACGAAGATGAAGGTGACTTTACGGACAACAGACTTCCGCAGCGATTCAGTCCACTGTCTACGTACAGATCCAGCTTCGACCTTCTGAATCATGCTCATTGAATCACTTAGTACACACACGTTGGTATAATGCTGTGATTCCAGCCATATGAAAGCCTGTGTAACTGCCATCACCTCCATCGTCATGCTGCTCGTGGTCATAGAGTGGGCACCACTGGATTCTTGAAACGGTTCGGCCCGCTGAACGGGCTGTAAATGCCCACGCACTTCTCTGCTGCTTTACAATAGATCCATCTGTATAGATGAGCACTTCGGGGCTATCTGAGTGTTCATAGATGAGCGCGTTAACCTCTGCATTGACATCGGCAGGGTTCTGCTCTCTGCACCGTCTGTCGAGTGTGATAATGCAGGAGAAAGTGCACTAAAAGCTGGAGGCACCGGCACCCATTCCTTGCCGGGGTTGATACTGGTAAGACTGCAGACCTGTCTGACGACATCTTCCGCCCGACCCATCCATGATTTGCCCCTCTTTAGCCTGTCACCCTTTTCTCTGAATATAGCGTCATGCAGAGGGTGCTGCTCATCTGCACTTATTTTTAAGTATGCACGAGCTCTCCAGATCTTGATACTGTGTTCCATTGTCGGGAAGTCAAGGAGGTATCTCATTGCTACACAGCTGGTGTCTCTCGTGCAGCCCAAAATGATGCGCATGGCTTCGTTTTGTACCTTTTCAAGTCTTCCAATCTGTGTAGGGCTGACAGTGAGGATGGCCAGGGCATACTCGATGCGTGAAAGCACAAGTCCTTGGAACAGAAGTATTAGCAGTCTTTGCTCGATATTGGCAGTCGCCATGACTCTCATTGCTGACAAATCTTTTCGAGCCTTCGTTATGACTCCCATACCATTATAAAAATCAACGCAATGCGATCTGCTCCCAAATCTCGCGAGGCTGACATCGAACCCGATATGTGGGGATTGTGAGCAGGGACAAGAGAAGGACTCAGGTATAGCAATGGACGAAACGACAAACACCAGAGGCAGAGTCGGTGAAGTGTACTAGAACACGGCCAGAAGTAACAAAATGGATGACTCGGCTAAAGTCAACGTCAGCACACAAACAACAAACACGCAACGAGACATCCATCCATCATGTGCCATGCCGGTAAGCGTGGGCGGTCATGTTCTGCCATCTCACTCGATCACCAGAGTCGTGGATCAGCTCAGTGTTTCTGTCTCACGAGGCCAAGCCATCCAGGTATTTGCTTCTAGGTCTTCCTCTTGGTCTGTTCCCTTCGATCTTGCCAGTCGTAACCAAGTTCTCCAATTTATTTCTTCTGATAACATGTCCAAAAAATTTTGACTGTCTGCGTCTAATATCTGTAATCAGTGAGACAACTACATGAAAAACTCTACTGATGAAATACGTATAGTTAAGTTAATCAGCTGAGTCCTTGTCATATCAAGGGAAGCAGAGCAGTGGAGCGAAATAGAATAACACAAAATCAAATGGTAAACGCACAAACAATTATAAAAATAAACAAAGAAACGAAGCAAAGAAAGCACACGGCAGTAACAAGAAAGGGATTAGTCAAATCGACAACAACAAGAATAACAACACACACAAGGACGAAATGGGAAACAATTTCTTCTTTCATCCTGTCCCCTTTCTTTCTGTTTATTGCTTTATTCTTTATTTCTTTCTTGATCTTGCTTCGCCTTGTCTGTAGTCAGTGTATTTACATATTGACTGCAATTCCGCTAGGTATTTAGCATATGTTTGCATATCCTTTACAGGACATCGCTGTCAACATCAGCATCTTTCAGCTGATTGTTGATTTCTTGGCAAGATTACGCTCAGTAGTTTGCCATTGCTTTCTGAGCCGCCGGCTCACATACCCCGTAAGTTACCGACGCGATTCGAACCACTGCTGATTCTCACCGTCGTCACGTTACTTACGAGAGTATACGAGATTACGGAGAAAAGTCGCTAACCTCTAGGCCAGGAAGCCAGTCCGCTAGGTATTAGCGAGTATTTTATACCTGAGCCAGTCTCCGTGGTCACGTGGTTACGTCGCCCGCCTCGTGTTCCGAAGGTCGTGGGCTATGTCATTCGGTTAACGAATAAAATTGCCCCGCAGCTTCCCAGGGGTCGTCGTTGGAGCTACAGAGTTCGTGCTCTGTGAGACGCTTTCTGCAGACTGCCCTGGTGAAAGAGACCGAGCCATATGGGATAAAACCCGGTGTTATGAAGTCAAGGAGGGGAAGTGGAGGAGCCAGTTCGGGGCGAACATTTGTGTATGTGTGTGTTTTTTATTAATGGACCTGAGTCTCACGTCGACCCAGTCTAAAATGGGTACCTGTTAATGTTCTGGGAAGTCCAGGCGGCTGTTGTGATGTTGACCATACGACACATTGAATGCTGGTTGCACTGAAACTATGGAGCTAGCATTATATACGCAGTGATGGCGGGAAAAAGGGTCCTTTACTGTCCAGCGTTAACATTACATGCACGGTGGCCTTTACTGTTCAGCATTGTCATTACATGCACGGTGGCCTTTACTGTCCAGCGTTAACATTATATGCACGTTGGCTTGTGGACCTCAATTGTCGGTCAGCGTTGGAGGGAGTGGAAGTCTTCCATTCAGCGCCAGCAAGGTGCTTTAACAAGCACCGCGACGGCAGATGTAGCGATGTATATTATAACCTTTCACCCCGTGATGTCCTATGTAATATACTGGATCCGCTGTCGTTCTCTGGTCAGTCAGTCTACCTCGACATACTTTCTCATCAACTACGATTACAATAATCTAGTAACTATCACAATTTGTAGTTGTCCGCTTGCCAGATATTTATTACCGATTCTTTCATCACAGCATCACCCTCCTGGGTAAATTCGTATATGTTGTCCACAACGTTGGTGCAACAATCATAATCTATCATTCCATTCAACTGTCCTCACAACGGAGATATATTTCCTTGGCCTCCTGCCAGTACATGAGAGCTACCCCCCTGGTTCTGGCAAGCTAACGTATAAACGTATAACTGCTTGGCTGCGATCTCCCAGTTCTAGGAACCTTCACGAAGCCAGCCTCCTCCTGGCCAGGCTTCCCTTCCACAACTATTAATTTCGCTAGTCAGCTAAAGTAGCGTCATATATCCGGGTCATTAGTGTACGTTCGTTGTCAGTGCTCAGCAGTACGTCCGTAATGAAAACTTTCACTATGTGCAAAGGTACTCAACATTTGGATCCCATCCTTTAATGGCTACAAGGAAACTTAATGGGAAGTAAAGGCAGGCGGCTTGATACTCCACACCCATGGAGTGCCAGTTGGTCTTAAAGTGTGAGACTATCGCCACGTATACATTACGCACTATAGCGTGGAAAGCGGTCATTCACACACACACACACACACACACACACACACACACACTCACACACACACACACACACTCAGTACTAAACATAACCCACTCCCTCCCCGATGTTCTCCTCCCATGTGCTATGACAATCCATGGGCTCATGGCGTAGTTGACCTTCGGTCTCTTAACCTATGCGTTGAGTTGAGTTAAGAAGCGACATCACTGCACTCAGGACATTCCCATACGTGCTTCGTCCTCTCGTTCAACGGCCAGCGAAGAGTTATACTACTAATCGTTCCCACCGCTATCTGATTAAAAGTTCTCCTGGTTCTTAACCTCTGCGTGCCCGTTAAACCACATTTCCGGTCTCGCCGCGTTGTTATTACTATACACGCGTTATTCAGCCACAATAACAGATGAGTAACTTACACACACACACACACACACACACACACACACACACACACGCGCGCGCGCACGCAAGCACACACACACACACACGCACACATTGAAAGTGTAATAGGAATTACAATAACCATGCCATTGTCTTATAACTGGTCAATATTGTTGTTAAGATGTCAAGAGTGTTAAACACCTGACACCCAGGAATGCTAACCTGGTCAAAACAGCATGCTAAAAGTCGGATGTGTTGGCCTGAGGGTTTCGACCCAAGGGTGCCTAACCAGACACACCGCAATCACATATGAAAAACACTCCGGATGAACGCAACGAAGAAAAAACACCTGACAGAACAGTGCAGACGAAACATGATGACGTCATAAGGACAATTTAAAGATGGCCGCTCAACTTTTGACGTGCACCGAATAGAAGAAGCGTTCTGTTATCCGTTTTTGTATCAGTGAAGGGGTGAAACATGTAGAAATGCACTGGCGAATGGAGGTCCAGTATGGTGATGCATGCCTGTCAGTCCAGCAAGTGTATGATTATCAAGTTTCGACCCGCAATCAAATCCAAACGACGTGGACTTCTGAGTAAAGCCTTTACTAAAGGTATCCTTTTGCAACATGACAATCCTCAACCCCCATACTGCCCGTGCAACGGTTGAGACTACTCCACTTTCAGTGTGTGCCACATCGCCCCTGCTTGCCAGACCTAGCCCCACGTGATTTCCATTTATTTTGTTTGTGTGTGTATGTGAGTATGTGTGTGTGCGCGCGTGTGTGTAGTTTTTTCATATAGTTGTATTGATGTGTATTTGTTATTTGCCTTTGTTCACAACGTCTAATTTGTTAATCTAGTAAAGCTTACCCATTGCACTTTTCGAGTTTTGGTGATACATTCATTGTAAACACAACTGAGCCATTCCGTCTGTCTTCTACAGGCTATGCCCCAATCACCGGACTATGCAACCCCACTCGCAGCTGTGCCGCTGTCAGGGACGAGGGATTCACCACCGGGTTTATCATCGCTCACGAGATGGCACACGTGTAAGAAACTCATTCTCTCATACATTGATAAAACTGTGTCTCTCTTAGCGCCACCTGCCGCCCAGAATAAATGTACCGGAAGTATTCAGCTTTCAAGCAAGCCTAATTAGCTGACAATTAAAGGAAACGGTAATCCCATAGCCACGAGGGGAAGTCAACACGCGAATTGGTCCATGACGTCTGTGAACGCAAATTGTGGAGAGGAACATGTCCCAAGCCAGCCGGCAAGGCACTGGATGATGACGATGATGATGATGATGATGATGATGATGATGATGATGATGATGATGATGATGATGATGATGATGAGTACCATAGCAGATACTGTCCCGATGGGGTGTGAAGTGTTAGACTTTTACATAATAAGGCCAAAAAACATAAACTAGGGGACCAGTTACCTTTCTTGCTACCTGTCCAACACAGGCTTCAATTCAACAATCTAGAATAGAGGGCATCTGCTGGATTTTCCCCCAGGACACGCTGGTGTGTTGGGAAACGAGCAGGCAGACAGGATAGATCGGCTGAGTCTATACCCCATGATGGGGTACTGGTGCATGATAAGTCAGATGTGATCGGGGATCTTTGGGATCGCGTTTTTAGTGCACAGGAACAGATGGATCATTACGGCCTGGAGAGATTGGTGTTGTAAGGAGTTACCAGAGGATCTGACCGACATTCAGTGGAAAGGTCACATGGACACATAATCGGATTGCTACTGAGACCTTTAGTTTTGGGACTCTTCGCTGGCTGTTAAAGATAATGACGAGCACGTATTGGAATGTCCCGAGTGCTGTGATGTCGGTTTTTGATTCAACTCAACTCAACTCAACTCACTCAACTCAACTCAGCTCAACTCAACTCAACTCAACTCAGCTCACCTCAGTGTAACTCTACTGAACTGAACTGAACTGAACTCACCTCATACAAACTCAACTCTATTCTTCCCAGACAATTCCCAGACAATTGTCTTATACCCATATTCACGAAGCTGAGTTGACCACAGAGCTGTACTGACTGCAAAAACAATCCTGCCTCCACTGGGGATTTGGGGATTTATTCTTTACCAATGTGTTGCCATGACAGCGCACTAACCACTATTCCCCCACGGCTTAGATAATCAACCCACAAAAGAGTATCTACAGCCCGGGTGATCCTGGTATAAACACGCGTGCATTCTCACCGATGTTGCGGAGTTTGTGCACCGTCCTGAGATTCTCCTATGCGAAGAGACTGAACCACTTATGGAAACATCGGTGTACATAGAATTTAATGTCCGTGGCGAAGTCGTTACGTCGCCTGCCTCGAGCTCCGAAGGTTGTGGGTTCGATTGCGGGCTATGTCGTTCGGTTCACGAGTGCGGTTTTCTCGGAGACACACCCAAGGGTCTTCGATGGAGCTACAGAGTTCGTGCTTTGTGTGACGCTTATGGAAGGCCGCCCTGTGGAAAGGCAGAGCCATATGGGGTAAGATCCGGTGCAATGAAGTCTATCCTCTTGCATGTGTTATACATGCCTTCTATTGTTTTTCCATTGAACGTGACAATGCAGATTTGGACTCTTCCACGATGGTCACGGGAATGACTGTACTGGACGCAAGTACGTGACCTCAATGATGGCGGCCCTGGTGGAGTCCAAACTGAACCATTTCTGGTGGTCCGAGTGTAGCAGTAGGAGAATGAAAGAGATGGTTCGGTGAGTATGTGTTTGAAACTCATGTATTCATTCATTGCAGTCAATCATTTCATCAGACAATTCATTCTGTGAACCTCCAATTTGAGACTTGCAGCCATTTCTGTACTGAGCAACTTGTTCTATGCTGAGCAACATATTCTGTACTCAGCAATTTATTCTTTACGGGGCAACTTTTTCTGTACTTAGCAGCTTATTATGTACTTAGCAACTCATTCTGTACCGAGCAATCCATTCTGTACCGAGCAACGCATTCCGCAGATATCAATTCATTTTGTGCATAGAAACTCATTCTATACTTATCAACGCATCATATATAGCAACTGAGACAGTAAGTGTCATCTTATTATGCACTAAGTTGTTACTTTACAAATGTCTGTGTTGGTTGTTATTTGAAAAATGTCAGTGTTAGTTGTTATTTAATAAACGTCTGTAGTTGTTGTTATTTGATAAATGTCTGTGTTACTTGTTATTTGACAAGAGTCTGAGTCTCCATATTCCAGAAAATTCATCCGTGTTAGTTGTTACTTGACAAATGTCCGTGTCAGTTGTTATTTGACAAAATTTTGTATTAGTTTTTACTTGACAAATGTATGTGTTAATTGTTATTTGACAAATGTCTGTGTTAGTTGTTATTTGACAAATGTCTGTGTTAGTTGTTATTTGATAAATGTCTGTGTTAGTTGTTATTTGACAAATGTCTGTTTTAGTTGTTATTGATAAATGTCCGTGTTAGTTGTAATTTGACAAAAATGTGTATTAGTTTTTACTTGACAAATGTATGTGTTAATTGTTATTTGATAAATGTCTGTGTTAGTTGTTATTTGACAAATGTCTGTGTTAGTTGTTATTTGACACATGTCTGTGTTAGTTGCTATTTGGCAAATGTGTGTGTTAGTTGTTATTTGATACATGTCTGTGTTAATTGTTATGTGACAAATGTTTGTGTTAGTTGTTATTTGGCAAATGTCTGTGTTAGTTGTTATTTGGCAAATGTCTGTGTTTGATGTTATTTGGCAAATGTCTGTGTTAGTTGTTATTTGGCAAATGTGTGTGTTAGTTGTTATTTGGCAAATGTGTGTGTTAGTTGTTATTTGGCAAATGTCTGTGTTAGTTGTTATTTGGCAAATGTCTGTGTTAGTTGTTATTTAGCAAATGTATGTGTTTGTTGTTATTTGGCAAATGTCTGTGTTAGTTGTTATTTGGCAAATGTATGTGTTAGTTGTTATTTGGCAAATGTGTGTATTAGTTGTTATTTGGCAAATGTCTGTGTTTGTTGTTATTTGGCAAATGTCTGTGTTAGGTGTTATTTGGCAAATGTGTGTGTTAGTTGTTATTTGGCAAATGTATGTGTTAGTTGTTATTTGGCAAATGTGTGTGTTAGTTGTTATTTGGCAAATGTCTGTGTTAGTTGTTATTTGGCAAATGTGTGTGTTAGTTGTTATTTGGCAAATATCTGTGTTTGTTGTTATTTGGCAAATGTCTGTGTTAGTTGTTATTTGGCAAATGTGTGTGTTAGTTGTTATTTGGCAAATGTGTGTGTTAGTTGTTATTTGGCAAATGTCTGTGTTTGTTGTTATCCTGCAAATGTCTGTGTTAGTTGTTATTTGGCAAATGTGTTTGTTAGTTGTTATTTGGCAAATGTCTGTGTTAGTTGTTATTTGGCAAATGTCTGTGTTTGTTGTAATTTGGCAAATGTCTGTGTTTGTTGTTATTTGGCAAATGTGTGTGTTAGTTGTTATTTGGCAAATGTCTGTGTTAGTTGTTATTTGGCAAATGTCTGTGTTAGTTGTTATTTGACAAATGTCTGTTTTAGTTGTTATTGATAAATGTCCGTGTTAGTTGTAATTTGACAAAAATGTGTATTAGTTTTTACTTGACAAATGTATGTGTTAATTGTTATTTGATAAATGTCTGTGTTAGTTATTATTTGACAAATGTCTGTGTTAGTTGTTATTTGACACATGTCTGTGTTAGTTGCTATTTGGCAAATGTGTGTGTTAGTTGTTATTTGATACATGTCTGTGTTAATTGTTATGTGACAAATGTTTGTGTTAGTTGTTATTTGGCAAATGTCTGTGTTAGTTGTTATTTGGCAAATGTCTGTGTTAGTTGTTATTTGGCAAATGTCTGTGTTAGTTGTTATTTGGCAAATGTGTGTGTTAGTTGTTATTTGGCAAATGTCTGTGTTTGTTGTTATTTGGCAAATGTCTGTGGTAGTTGTTATTTGGCAAATGTGTGTGTTAGTTGTTATTTGGCAAATGTCTGTGT